>CM047810.1:114056825-114251009 GCA_026214975.1 Gentiana macrophylla | reverse complement strand
TTATCATCTTTGTAACTCTGCGGAGCTTAATTACGGATCCAAACTTTCTCGAGATCAAAACTATCTATTCCTTGTAGGGTAGTGCTTTTATTCAACATATATTGTGTATTTCATACACTTTGTATGCTTCGAGGCATTTAATGCTTCAGGCGTCATATATGCTTGAGGCATGCTTAGCGTCTTATATGCTTGAGGCACGCTTAGCATATTATGTGCTTCAGCACGCTTAGCGTATTATGTGCTTTAACCCAGCGTTTTATATGCTTGAGCGCGCGTCTAGCGTCTTATGTGCCGAGCCTTATATTCGCTAAAGGTGATAACGACATTTGAAAACATGCTTGCCTCATTATATTAAGCTTGAGCGATTTCAACATTTCTAAACATGTTTGCCTCTTTTATGAACCTTGTTCATAAACCAAGTGTTAATATTCATTATCGTATCTCATTATTCAAGCGATGATGACATTAATTCATTATTTCAACACTATGAGATTTATATATGTTGAAACTAATATGTTTTTCATGCCTGCAAGTGTTGAACATTACTCTTAATATAGCATTATGCAATATAAGATTCTTGAGGAATCATTATATTTTCTTCGGGAGTTGTAAGAAGATAACGAGGAATGAACTTGGTCGTTTTATCCCACCCATGTATATATAACAAGCTTGCATATTATTTGTTCCACATATATTATTTATCAACACTTGTTGACATTTTCTAACCTTGACCACTTGAGGGGTTTATGATTCGTTACTCATCTAGAGTACACCATTGCTCTTACGGAGCTTCATCGACTATATTATTTTACTGCTCAAGCATATCGTACTCTTCCGGAGTTCTCATAAATAATATAGTTATAACCTCTTGAGAGGAATTTTTAATTATCGAGCCAATTGGTCTTTGGCGCTTATAGCATTATTTTTATTAATTTGATACGTATCATCTCATGTCCCCTCGGGACTTTTCCTTCTCATATCCTATTGGGACTTTTCCTTACAGGACAAATATTATCATACGGACAAACCTTTTTGCGACATTTAATCTAACCAATGCATTTGTAGTTTGCTCACTCTTCAAGAGTAATTAAATGCATCTGGTGATGAAAATGTGCATTAATACAATGTTTTTCCACGAGATTTATAATCTTCAAGTTTACTATCCTCCCACAATCTCGGGAAAACATTTCATTATAAGTCATATCTACGTAAGTTTACAATAACCCTTTGTGGGATTCGACAATTGATGTGATATCACTATACGGGATTCTACGTATCGATGTGTATCCATTTATATGAGTATCAACAAACATTACGAGATATCGACTCAATCGGGAAGAACTATATTATCTCTTCAAAGAGATTTATATCTTTTAATTCTTCCGATGTCTCAATTTAATATCCACGTCGGGGATATCCGCACAATTCTTTAGCTTGAGACTTTGAAAAATGATAAACAAAATTTATCATTTCTAGATCATCTAACGGGATGACCGTAACATATAGTATTTGTGTCATGACATTTCCTTTACAGCGATGTTGAAGCTTCATTATTCTCGTCGGATATTTAGCGTTACAACAAATGCAGCGACCGGTTAACTTTCTATGCCACGTCGTGAAAATCGATTTTCATTATTCTTACGGATTTTAATATCGTTTTGTTCCACTTCTAGTGGACAAATCTTCCCTTCAAGGAGACAAGCGTTTGTGATATCCATCATGGATATATTAACCATGGTTTTGTCTATGAATGCGATTTACGTTTATGAACTAAATTAAATAACAAAGGTAAAAATACTACTCGTATGCTATTTATATCCTATTATGAAACTAATGCACAAGTAATTTATACTACTAAAACAACTGATCAAAGTACTATTTGATCTCTTTTTATATCACGAATCTAGTGACATTCACTTCAAGGAATGGACTAAACCAAATAGATCATGTTTCATGATGATTCTATGATAACCATCTTGTTGAACATAAACCACTTCTTTCAATATTGCTACTACGGGAGCATATTATATAACGATAAATACAATCCTTTTACGAGGATTAAAGAAGTGTCACGATGTTCTTCTTGAATCTTCTTATCTTTAGACTTACGGTCATTCATTGGAACATCATTCCATTTCATATGGACTTGAGTCCGTATTTATTTACGTAATTTCATATTCACTTCTACGAGCATACAAGTGCTTCCGATGATCTTACGGTCTATCACTATATACCTTTAAATGAATAATCATCTTGGTGATCAAATCTTCTAATCAAAGTTATGCACAAAGACAAAATGATCTTTATCTTAAACTCGGTCTTGAGGACTCAATCTAAGAGATGCAAAAGTAAATACATAAATAAATAAATGCTTAAATAAATATGTATGTATATATCTAATATATAATAAATTATAAAACGAACTCATAGTATACCGGGTTCTCTTGATGTATCGTTTTCCCTTAGCATCATCAACTCACTTACGGTGATATTTATTATGACGATTTTAAAATCACGAGTCTTATCTATGTCACGCTCACTACTGAGGCTATGCGGCGTGATTCGATACATCTTTAAATAACGGTATACAATATCTGATTTCACGTTCACTTATGGAGGCGGCTTGTGTATCTCAACACATCTAGAATATTTAATTATCCATGTTCACTTCTAGAGCGGACATATCGTATATGCCATATCATAAATTTGAGTTTAATTAGTCACATCCACTTCAGGGAGTTGACATGCATAATCTGATACAACATAAATATTAATGTACTCAAATTCACTTCCGGGATTGAGCCAATATAATTTTAATGTATCTTTACTAATTATAATTTAGCCACGTTCATACAGGGAACCGGTTCGTGTAGTTTGATATATCTTAAATATATATGAGGTCACATTCATACAGGAATGAAACTATAAAATCTGGTGTAACTTATATATTTCATTAGGTTGTCCTATTCATACGGGAATGGATTAAGGTAATCGGTACACCTCGAATATTTCATTTCATCTAATTCACTTCTAGGAATTGATTTGTGTCAACCGACACATCTTAAATATATAATTTAATCACGTTCACTACGAAAGCGGATCTATATAATTTGATGCATCAAACTTATGGTTTGAACACATTTACTTGAGAAATGTAATCGCATCATTCTTTTCAATAATTTATATATTACAATATATAATAATATCACCGTATGATATATTAATCATAATACATAAATTGAATATATTAATAAACTTTTACCTCATTACTTTACCTCGGGGATAGAATATATCACCATTATAAATTATTGACTCGATCGAGTCAATAATAGATCTCCATATATCTTATAAGATAGATCCATAGATTAACCGGATATGTATCAATATAAAAATCGAATAATTGATCAACGTCAATAAGAGATAATCATCGATTGATGATTAAATAATAGAAGTCGAATACCGATATAACCGGAATAGTATATCAATAATATTTATTATTATTATTGACCCTGCATCTTCCATATCTCGTCTTCTCCCAGAAACGGAAGTCATATCAAACTTTGGTGGCTCCATAGCATCCCTGAGCTCTTTCAATGGGAAAATTTGTGAAGCAGCAGCATCAACCAACTCAATCTTCTCCTTTTTTCTCAAGCGGCAATCCAAAACTCCATCACTAACAAATCTAAATTGATGAGCTTCCACCCTTTTCCCGTTGATTCGAATTCGGAAGTCGAACTCGGAATTGCTCCATCGAATTGGTTTTGTTGATACACCATCTCTCGGTTGTTATCGTTGTTGATGCCATGAAAGAACAACAACTTCCATCTTTCGGTGAATAGAAGAATCGGTGGTGATGAGTGAAAGAGAACTTGATCTTCATCTTTCTCACTTGACTTCCATTCAAGCTTCCATTTTTCACCGGCTAAAGCTTTACCGATATATGCGGTTTTGGGATCTGAAGCTTATCGAACACGAACTTAATCGGTAGAGACTAAATCTTGATAACGTGTTATGAAATATATATAATTGAAAGAAAGAAAAATGATACCAAGAATATATCTAAGCTTACTGTAAAGCTCAATGAGAAATATACAGAAAGCAACGAAAAGGATTTTGTTCTTTCTTATAATTCATCTTAAGATATGTACACAGTATATATAAACACATAAGCGAGCCGGCCCAAGCAATTACCATCACATCACATGTGATACTTAACATATCACCCAAGGTCATCACGTGATGGCTGCATCTAATTAATAATCCGGATAATTATCTAACGTGAACTGGTTTAATTGAACCATGATATATCATGCATTGATTTTATGGTGTAAAAACATCCGTCGATTACATCATATATTTAAATCGATACTTATCCACTTCATCGGGTTACGTCGAGACTTAGCCATTAAGTAAACTAGCTTGCGGGCTAATCTTATACACGGAGGAGATAGATATTATATCTAATGGACGTCCACATATTACAGTATATTTATAACAACTATTCAATAGTATTGTGGTTTTAACGAATTACTTTCGTTTAAGAAAAATATTACAATAATCATAAAAAAAAATTATCAAATACTACCTTCATCTAATTAGTCCGTTTAGTATTTTGAATTTGTCCCAAAATGTAAGTAAATTTAATAAATAAGAAAGTATTTATTACATTTTCTCATTCTACCCTCATTTATTATATACTCACTCCTCCACGTGGAATCTTACAAGTGGTCAAAATTTGGCGTGTGGAAAAGTCTATATCAATGCGTGGCATGAGATCGATACGATATGCATCGGCGACTATCGGCCGATTCTACAAGTGTCGAACTCGAGCACCCGTATGGGTGTCCATCGAGTCGATATCAAGGACTTCTGTTTGGACTCACGGCCCACATCCAGACCAAATTACTTGAGCAAGAAGGCAAGGCCCATTTAAGGTATTTATGCCAACATATTTAACCATACAATTTTAGAAGGCGGAGGAAGGACATGTGCCTATAAATATATCTTTCCGGGAACTACGTAAGGCTTGATTCTTGGGCGTTAGACGGAGATCGTAGGCAATCCAAGGTACATTCTTGGACTCGACCATAAAACACCCAAAACATCACCTTTCATACAAATTCTTGCCATTCGACCGCTTTCTGACTCACCGCCGATTACCGTGGCGATTATTCGGAGGTGCATTATTTAGCATCATCATTTGGCGCTAGAAGGAGGGCCTTCTACCGGTGAGTGGGTAAAGAAATGCAATGCATACCACGACGAGGAAGAAACCGACGGCGGCAAGAACATGCGGTCGAGACGCACGCAGATATAGATCCAGCAGGGGTTCCATCTCAGATTCAAGAAGTCCCCACTGGATCTAGTCCTGTAGCTGCAGATCCACCCAGACCTCAGCTTCCCCCTCAACTACAAGATATGGCCGATCACTTGGCGTCTTTAGATGAAGACGCCCTGAAAAGGGTGGTGGCGTCGGCATTTATCGGTAAGGGAATCTGTAATTCCCCTGAAGAACACTTGTTAGACCCACCGGGTCGTAAAGAGATTGATAATGCAAGGGGGAAGAGGCCTGTCGACCCTCAGGAAGAATGTGAGGAAGGTGCAATTGAAATCGGCATGACTAACGCCCTGGCGTCTGGTCAAGAAAGGCAGCGGCCAGTGGTCGAGAAAAGTATCGAAAGCAGTTCAACCGCATCGTAGGAAAGATCATGGCAAGCGAATGGCTTGAGTCACCATTTACCCCGAGATCGAGATATACCACGATGCAGTCGTTCAAACCACCCAAGATGGAACCTTATGGCGGTACTACAGACCGAGGGGACCACTATATCGTTACATATCTTTGATGAGATTGAAAAAGCTAATGGCGCCATGAAGTGTCGCTTTTTCGACACGTTGCTCACGGGTCGAGCTTGGGAGTGGTTTCATAAGCTACGGCCGGGTCGATCTCAAGCTTTTCTGATTGGGAATGAGAAGTTTAGAGACGCTTTTATCGGGAACAAGAAGTTCCACCTTAGCGCTACCCACACAATGAACATCAAGCAAGAGAAAGGGAATCGACCATTGATTTCATGAGGCGCTTTAACCTTGAGGCCATGAAAGTGCATAACGCCCGATGATGCTGCGCAAGTTAATACTTTTGTTGGAGTGCGAGAAATATGAAGTTGTATGACAAATTGTCTAAGAAGATGCCAAATGATATGGGCGAATGTGTAAACATAGTCCATAAGTTTTGCCAAGGTGAGGAGGCGGTGCGTCGCACACCATTTCACTTGGCTTCAATTCGAGCGACTCCGAAGCGGACCAAGAGGTTCGGCCTAAGGGTCGGAGCGAGGAAAGCAAGTCAACGTTTTGACCGATTAGCGGCTCGATCTCGGATCGGCTTGGAAAGAAAGGAAATCTGAAGGCGAGATTTTTACCCCTCAATCGGTCTCGGGGAGGTGTTGGCGATTATGATTAAGAAGAATATTGCCCGAACACTAAACCGATGTCAAAGACCCGAGAAAGGAAGAATACTCATAAATATTGCGACTATCACGAGAGATGTAGGGCCACGACACGGAGGAATGTTTCGATTTGAAGAGGATATCGGCGCTTTATTCAAGAGGTTCGATTGGATGAGGTGATTGATAGGTCGAGAAAGACGAGCCAAAGGGCCGTCGAGTACAAGAGGAAAACTTATAATGGAAAGAAAGACCGATCTCCGCGTCGTGACAATCGAAACCGTCGAGACAGGTCAGCTGAGCCCGCGTATCGAGATAATCGCCGTGATGACCATCGAGAAGAGCAGAATCGAGATCCACACCGGGATAATCGTGCGGATATGGCGTCAACACGATTGTTGCGAGCATGAATCGAGATAGGCCTCGGTCTAGTCGGCATTCTTGACGCAGATCTAGAGAATAAAAGAAGGCGAGGTTCTAGCGGAGTAGGTTCTGGACCGAAAGATGATATTCGAGTTCCCACAATCATAGCGAAGGTTGGTAATCGAAGCGATAATAAGTCGGGGTCGGATCAAAAGAGTTTGTGTTGACAGTGGGAGCGCCGTTAATATCCTTTACTATTCGGCCTTCAAGGCTATGAGGTTGAAAGATGAAGACATCGTACCGTTATCTACTCCTCTATTTGGGTTCACAGGGCAGGCCATCCACCCTGTTGGATCGATTAATTTGTTAAAAACAGTCGGAGACGGGGAAAAGGGCCGAACCATGGAGATGACCTATGTCGTAGTCAAGGCCCCGTCAGGGTATAACGCGATACTAGGTCGACCAGCTTTGTACGATCTCAGGGCCATCATCTCGACATTCCACAACAGCCTGAAGTTCCCACTTGCTATGGAACCCATGAGGTAAAGGGAGACATCGAGGTGGCTAGAAATTGTAGCTTGGTCACAATCAAGGGAAAGGAGTTGGGCGGTTTTGGTCGATGAATTGATACGGAAGAGGAAGAGGATCGAAGTGGGTATCTCATCGATCCGACCGAAGAAGAGATCTGTGTAATGCTGGAAGGAAGAGGAGGACCAAGGGGTCCAAATCGGAAGTGGATGCCACACCCGATGGGAAAGCCCGATCGACCTCCTAGTGGAATATCGAGGCGTTTTGCTTGGAAGGCGGATGACATGCCGGGTCTATCGGCGGATGTAGGCTGTACATCGACTCAACGTCGATCAAAAAAGAAGCCAATATGGAAAAGAAAAGAAACCTTGCTCCTGAGAGGAAGGAGGCGGTAAGAAAAAAGTTCACAAGTTGTTAATTCTTTGGGATCGTGAAAGAGGTATTCTACCGGATTGGTTAGCCAATCCCGTGTTGAATTAGGAAGCGGATCGGTGGCGGATGTCGTCGATTTCTGAGATCTCAACAAAGCGTGCCCCAAGGACTCATACCAGCTTCCAAAAATTGATCGGTTAGTCGATTCGACATTGGACTTGAAGTGTTTGGTTTTCGATGCGTATAGAAGTACTATCAAATCTTTATGCACCTCGGGACTCGGAAAAAACCGTGTTTATCACGAAATTTGAGTACGTTTTGCTTTGTAACTATGCCGTTTGAGTGCGAAGAATGTAGGGGCCACCTATCGGAGGGCCGTCAATAAAATCTTTGAGAGCGAGATAGGTGAATATGGAGGTTTATGTTGATGATTTATTGATCAAGAGAGTCCATGGGGCGATTTCTTATCGATGTGAGAGAAGTTCTCGAGCTTCGATGTGACATTTAGTTCCAATCCTCATTATTTAAGCAATTTTCTTTTTAATTTATCTTTGTATTTACAAGCTCATGTAAAAGAAAAGGGAGCGAAAGAAAAAGCGCATAAAATTCGACCGCGATGAAGTTAAAGCAAAATAGTGAATAAAGCCAAGTCAGCGATTGCTTATATCACTTCGAACTACGGGCAATCGACACGATGAAGTTATAATAGAAAAAGTGAAAAAGCCAAGTCACGACAATGCTTATATCATTCCCGACGACAATAAGCCACGATGCGGCGGCGGAAGATCCCACGATGGGTTCCTAACTCGGCGGATCATAAGCACCACGATGTGCGACATTGATAAGGACTCCGTGAATCGATGTCATATAAGCTGACGAGGCGGGATAGTCGAATCGAGCTCCGACCAAATAGCCAAGTCAAGCCGATAAAGGCGATACAATGCTAGGTCGACTCATACTCAAGTGTACCACGAGTCACGTACTCATACTCAATGCGGGGAATTAAGTCAAAAGACTACACCCACATAAGGCAAGGGAATTAAGTCAAGGACTACACCTGAACAAATAATCAATAAAAACAAAGACATCCAATGGAAAGCATAGATTTAAATCGAAAAATCTAAGAATGCAAATTGAAACGTCACAAGTTTACAAGATCGAATCAAGGAAATGATAGTTCAAACAAATAAAAATACCAAAGTTGTTACAACCAAATCGAATCAAGATTGTTTAAAAGCATAGCAAGGAAACAACATCAGGCGTCAGGCTGGTTAGAGGTCGAAGCATTGGGATCGACTTGTTCACTCGACTCGACATTCTCTGCTCCACCTCCCTCCAAGGTAGGGGTCACGTATTTGCTATACAAAGAGACACCGGCCTTGAACTCATTGAAGTACCGTCCGTATCGAGGAATGGCCTCGGGATCGTACAGGTAGGCCTTTTCGACGGAGGAAACTTCGAAATTCGGGTCGACAGTTTTGACTTGGTCCAGAGCCATAGTGAATCCCCCCTTCATACCTTGAGTCATTAACAATGACAAGTCATTCTCCAACTCCATCGACGCCAGGAAATCCTGTTTAGCTGAT
This sequence comes from Gentiana macrophylla, assembly GCA_026214975.1. Lineage (NCBI taxonomy): Eukaryota > Viridiplantae > Streptophyta > Magnoliopsida > Gentianales > Gentianaceae > Gentiana > Gentiana macrophylla. The sequence goes on along the minus strand of CM047810.1, from coordinate 114,241,717 downwards.
TCCATACGAGTCGTTAAATCGTCGAGAAGAGATTGGAGATTGGTACGAGCTTTGATTGCCGTCTCCAATTCGGCCTTCGATCCAATAAGTTCTGATCTCACCTCTACTAATTCCGCCTTCACCACCACCAGCTCGGCATCTCTGTCAGATATATCTTTCAGAGCCTTGGATAGATCGCCTCTAGCCTTTGCCAGATCCGATTCGGTTTCACGCGTCGATCGTCCGACTTGTTCACCTTGGCATACGCTTCCGATGTCGAGTCGGTTTGGCAATAGTTTCTTTGTGTTCCTCAAGGTAGGCGATGGGAGGCAGTGCATTCGAGGCCACTTTGGGCGTGAGTCGAGTCTGCAAATGGGCGCACTAATAATGTCAGAAACAGACAAAAGTCCCAAGGATATAAGGAAAATTTTAGAAGACTTACAGCTCGATGACTTTTCATGATAAAGTCATGCAACTCTTCTGGAGTCATGCCTTCCATCTCCGCCATACTTGTTGCAGGGATCGCCTCGGTGGAGACAGGAGGGGTAAGGTTACGGGTCTCCTTCCCAACCCCATGCCTCACCTCGGTTGTTTTTTGGCGTTTCCTCGAAACGAGGTTCTCTTCAGTCTCCTCGATCACGAGAGCCTCGTCGGTGACCCCTAAGAATGTTGGATGTTGACACGGGGTAGCGGATCGGATGGAACCTCGACTCCCGAGGTCATAGCACCGGATCTTTGGCGTCTTCAACTTTGATGATGCCGACCAGGTCTTGAATTTTCTTTGGATCGGTAGTTTTGGGGTCGGGCATCTTTGCCTAAAGCGTCCATCTTTGAGAAATATTCCACTACAAATAGATAATATCCGATATCAGAACTCAGTCAAAAATACAGAAAAAACACATAAAGTATTGCAGCTCAATATCGTGAATAAAAATCCTACGCAAAATTCGAACATCTTCATCGAGTTCAAGGTAGGCACCCGGACCAGCCGTCTCGACGTCGGCAAAAGGGTATAAAGAACGCAGGTTTCGAGTCGCGACGTCGGGATGAACGATCTCGAGAGTCCCACATTCCTCAGGAGCATCAGAGTCAAGCCGGTCATGCCATTTCTGTGGCCTTTTAAACCAAGAATGAATGTCAATATCCACCAGCCCGTGTCGGATATAGAAGAAATTAGGTTTCCAATCGCCTTGAGACGAGACCATCTTTCTCACGAATTCGGCGAGAGAGCACGCTTAAAATGTATACCACCACGCATCCTGCAAGCTCGACAAAGCATAATCTTGACGGAATAGTCGAACGAGAACTCAACCTTAGCGATTCGACACGCCCGGCCTGAAACCCATTACACTCACGACCCCATTTGGAGGCGAGTTTGGGTGACACAGATCTTGTAGTGTTGGAGGACTGCGATGAGACACGGATCGAAAGGAAACCGAAGTCCCTCCTTCAATTGCGCCTCGTAAATGGCGCGAGAACCCGAGGTGGGTCACGAGCAAAGCTGAGCCCGACCGTGTGATACCGTAATATTCTCAGAAGAATATGGGATTCCATATCTCAGACAGATGGCCTTGGCTTTCTCTTGGTTTAAATTCGACATACACCCATACGGCCCCTGAGACGAGACCAGCCCGTGTCGGATATAGAAGAAATTAGGTTTCCAATCGCGCGAGGCGAGACCATCTTTCTCCACGAATTCCAGCGAGAGCACGCTTACGAAATGTATACCACCACGCATCCTGCAAAGCTCGACAAAGCATAATCTTGACGGAATAGTCGAACCGAGAACTCAACCTTAGCGATTCGACACGCCAGCACGGAACCCATTACACTCCTGACCCCATTGGGAAGCGAAATGGGTGACACGAGATCTTGTAGTGTTGGAGGATCTGCGATGAGACACGGATCGAAAGAAACCGAAGTCCCTCCTTCAATTGCGCCTCGTAAATGGCGCGAGAACCCCGAGGTGGAGTCACGAGCAAGCTGAACTGACCGTGTGATACCGTAATATTCTCAAAAGAATATGGGATTCCATATCTCAGACAGATGGCCTTGGCTTTCTCTTGGTTTAAATTCGACATACACCCATACGGCCCCTGTCCTATCATCCTGGTTTACGTTTGTAGCAGGGTGAGAAGATCAACGGGTCGAGGAGATGTCTCCTCCTCTCCTCCTCTCTCTTCTTCTCCATTGCTCTTTTTCACGGAAGCGGTTGGATGCTCGAAACCGTTTCCTCCGTCAACTCTTCTTCAATTTCAGCAATTTCCTCTCTGTTTTGGGAGTCACTATCGCTACTAGACATGGACTTGGGAAAAGATACAAGAAACAAAAATAAGAAGAAAAATTTAAGTAAGATTTAGGGCTTACTTGAGTTTTAGCTAAGAGAGAGGTTTGCGAGGTTTATAATGGCGGCGAGAAGCGTCAAGGTCTTGGGCTCCTTTTATGCGTGTATATCTTGCAAGTGATTTGAAAGGGCGATTTGGGGGCAGTTATAAGGTATGTAGCGCGAGAATCAAGGATAGTGGGCTGACAAAGCGCCGTTTCGCTTTCATTAATGATAGTACAATGTGACATCAGCCTGACGACAGCCTACATCGGCTAGTAGGACAGCTGTATTTCCGCCTAAAGAAGACCACGTGTCGAAGAGGTTATTCAAATTTTCAGATCCGACATCAGCATCTCGAGATGAGCTTCCTCCGATCTGGGGGCTTATGGCGATATGGGGTTCACTCCTCCACGTGGAATCTTAAAGTGGTCCAAATGGCATGTGGAAAAGTCTATATCAATGCGGTGGCATGAGATCGATACGATATGCATCGGCGGCTATCGGCCAGATTCTACAAGTGTCGAACTCGAGCACCCGTATAGGTGTCCATCAGTCGATATCAAGACTTCTGTTTGGACTCCAGGCCCACATCCAACAAATTACTTGAGCAAGGAGGCAAGGCCCATTTAAGGGTATTTATGCCAACATATTTAACCGCCTAATTTTAGAGGCGAGAGGAAGGAACATGTGCCTATAAATATATCTTTCCGGGGAACTACGTAAGGCTTGATTCACGGGCGTTAGGCGAGATCGTAGGCAATCAAGGTACATTCTTGGACTCAACCATAAAACACCCAAAAACATCACCTTTCATACATATTCTGCCATTCGACCCTTTTCTGACTCACCCCCAGATTACACGTGGCCCGATTATTCGGAGGTGCATTATTTAGCATTATCGGCCCAAAGGTCATTTTAGTCTTTTTCATCAAAATTAATGACACATAACCAATTTAACAAACTTTCTTAATGTGTGTGAAAAAACTCAAGCGGACTTACGTATTAGGGACGGACAAAGCGTCACTGTCAAATTAGGCTCAGGTAAAACATTATTTTAGGCCCTTCTAAAAGGGTTGACCGAAAAAATATATTGTTTTCATCTCTAGCAAGAATCAACTTTGGTTGCTTAGCAAATTATATTTGATTGCTTACCATTAGAAACAATCCTTATTTATTTTCAAAAATGCAATATATATATCTTATTGAGTTAAAATTTCACGGGACAGCCTAAATTCGTAGATTTTGGGGGACTCAAGGGGCCATATTTACTGGCCCTCCCAGGAGCGCCCATGAGGACGGAGGTAGTACATTGCTCTTTCTACGTTTGCAGTACTTTTTTTTTTTTTTGAAAAACAACTTCAATAAGATAAAAGGTCTGCTTCCGAAACAGAAATTACATCAGAGGGAGGTGAAATTTTAAAATACAACCGTTGTAGGAAGGTTTACCAAGTGGCATACATTACAACCACTTATTTCTAACCTCTCACATACGATATATAATAGTGTATTATGTGAAAGAGAGTAAAATGAGAGTCTCTAATGTATGCCACTTGGTATAACCTTCCTACAACCGTTGCACCATAAATCTCTCGGGAAGGAGGGATTAGACTGTTGTATCTTTCATGTAACTCTCTCTTTTGACGTTAAAAAAAAACACTTTAAATAAAAATTAGGGGGAATGAGGGAGAAGGACAAAAATATTTCATCAATTGAGTAGAAGGACAGTTTTTTGAAACTTTTGCATAAAGGACAAAACTATTTATTCACTGTCGAAATTCACTTGTGTTAAATTCACTATTTAAATTCACTGCGCGAAAAATTCATTGTATCGAAAATTCACTAATTTTTCAAAATTCATTATCGAAATTCACTAATTTTTCGGATTCATTTGTCAAAATTATTTGTCAAAATTCACTGATTTAGGGATTCATTGAGGAGATTCATTGATTTTAAGGATTCATTTGTTTGTCATACCATTATAAAAATTATGCGATTGTCATTCTCATATAAAAATATGTAAATTTGTCATATTCTTAAAAATATTAAGATTTTGTCGTATCATAATTTTCCATAAAAATTATAACTAAAAGAAACATAATTTCACCAGAAGTAATGGCTCCGTCCCTGAATTAAAAACTTAGGCATAAAGAAACTTGCATTCTCCATAGCCTGCATAATGAACCCCACAAAAAAAATTAGAGTAAAAATGAAAGAATAATATTTTATTAATACTAATATTTAACTAATTAGCTGCTTACTTGGATCAGTTACTGCAATAATACCAGAGGAATTATAATCACAATTCCATGAATTTCGTCCCATTTTCGGTAATAAAGATTCATGGCAACGGAAGCATAATTCATGAGAGTTGAAGGTTCAAAACAATGGCCTCCAGGTTGAATCACTGAACATTCTTCTTCAACTGCACTACATGCAAAATCAAGGATTTTTTGCAGTTTTTGATCTGATGTTGATGGCTTTGGAACACACCATTGTCCCTACAATTCATCAAATTTAATTACTTTTATAATTACAATATGCGTACGTATGTGTATCGTATGTACCGATAATAAGGTCTAAAATAGGGTTGTAATCGAATCAGGCTACACGTACGTACGACACATGTGGTACTCGTACTAGCATGCATGATTAAGGTTTTTTCGAGTTCGAGCTGCTTGAACAAAAAGATCGAGCTGATCTTAAGGTTCAAAATCTTGTAGTCCGAGTAGTTATATATAAAAGTTTATGTTCAATAACATTTATATAAATATTAAATTATGAGTTGAGTATTCAACGACTCAAGTTTGATCTTACAATAGTTAATCAAAACTAAATGAATTGAATTCTAATAAAACAGACGAGTTTTTTTTGAGGTCGAGCCAAGTTATTTTGAGTATTGAGCGAGTCTAGTTAAATATTGTCTTCTACAACTGGATAAAGTTCGATTCAAGTCAACATCCACTAAAAAAAAGTCAAGTTAACAAGTCGAGCTTAAAAACTAATGAGTATCGACTCAACTCAACCCATTTATATTAGACTCCTAATCCCACTCAACATATTCAACTCAATAGGAGTAATTTTTAGGGAGAACATGAGTTTGCATATAGTGTTTTAGGAAAATATAATCGACCCAAGAAAAAGACAGTCTAATGTATGAAACAATTAATAAAATACTAATCTAACTTAAATAACGTTTTATATATATATATATATATATATATATATATATATATATATATATATATATATATTACAAAATAAAATACGAATATTATAAATAATTTGTGTAGTAAGTTAGAAGTTATTACCTGTCCAATTTCCTGTCGATTAACATCCTTCACCTCTCCACCTGTTGGAATCCATTGAGTTAATTAACATATAATATGAGTTCTGAATTCTACTTAATTAATTAATTGATTACTATAACTTTTTATAAAAATAATACTAGATATTATCAAATAAAAAAATTTAATAGAATTCTTTATAAAGGCATTACCTGAATTGCATAAACAGAAGAAGAGTGCAAGGGCTGAGACCAAGAAAAGACATAACAGCAAACATCCCATTAATTCTTTGTACATTGAATTTTGCATTGAATCTTCTAACTTTGAACTTCCCATTGATTATTGAAAAGAAATAATGCAAAATTGGAGAATTGATTTAAATGTATTGAGCTAATTGGTGTGTTTTATGCCAGATCATGGACATTTATATAGTTCCAAAACTAATTCACATAATTATTCTAAGTCTTTATGTTCAAGATACGAAATATATCCACTCATTAAAAAAAAGATAAGAAATATATATTCTGTAATAAATGAAAGAATATCGTGATTGATTTTGCCTATTTTCCTTTAATAATGAAGTTAAAGAATATCGTGATTGAGATATTTGATTATAGAAAGTGTTTGAGGTTGATTTCCAAAGTTAAAGGGCGACACATATAAGTTTAGGACACATCAATTTATAGAAATTGGAAATTAAGGACAATTCTTTTCTTTTTTTGAAAAGGAAATTAAAGACAATTCTAAGGGAACTAATATATATGATAAAAATAAAAATAAAATAATGGTGCAATCGCGCTGTGAGCTCGACTTGATTGAAAAAAATGTAGCTCAGAACTGGTTTGAACTCGATCGAGTTATAACTAGATAAGATTGAATTCGACTCGTTAGTTATATGATAGAATTCGACTTGACTGTAAGTTCGATGATCATTTCAGGATTCGTTTATTATTTTGTAATAAAATATGATAAGATTGTGTCAACTCGTTGAATACCCGTTTATTAATAATTAATGATTTATCTGATATGTGGACTATTGGTTCACACGATATAAACTCTCTTTTTCTAAGGGAAAGTTTGTTTGCTTGGGCTTTCACGTGTCGTTTGGGCCTTACACTACAGCTGAAGCTTGACGCGCCCTCCTCCAAAGAAAAAACAAAACAATAAAGTAGAATTATAAAAGTATTTAATATAGTTCAATTAATTCATAAGTTACTCTATTACTAAATTTTGAAGCTTGAAATCACCTCAGGTAATTATTTAAGTGGCTCAATTCGATCTCAAATTTGAGAAAAAACGAATAAGGTCAAACTTATTCACGAGTCGAGTATGAGTAGTTCACGAATAGCTGGGTCGGTCCGCTAACATTCCAAATTGAGGATAAATTAAATTTGTTGAAAACTTTAACCTTAAAGTAGTTGTGTTTAAGTTCTTTAAAAAAAAATGTAGTTGTGTTTATATTCCATCCATTATATTTCCTCCGTAAAAGTTTGGATTACAAGGATGTTATTTCTTCATTGAATTTTTTTACTGATGGAACTCGAGTTCCGAACACTTGCATAATATTGAGCCGCAATCTTAGAGAATTGAAATAACTAACTTGATGATCCAACTCCTAATTACACTATTTATAGACTAATTAATTTCATTTAACCACCTAGTAATCGCTCCAACTAACTTGAGTGGTGTTTGATATAAGTCCTCACAGGCAAACACCCCTCTTCTTCTCTTTGACTTCAATTCCATGAATTCCATTGTCTAGGCGATAGCTCTTTTATTTTTTTTATATAATTTTTTTTCCTATTATATATCTTAGAAAATGGAGAAATTCCATTGATTTTGATGCAAACCATCGGGTCTCGCTTATGTTGGATTAAAAAAAACTACTCGGGTTATTACAACATGTGAGTCGATTCATTCAGAATTCTAAGATCAATCGCCTTATTGTATGTAGAAACACAACACAATGTTTCAATAGATTCAACACACACGAAAAACACTTTGTATTATAGACAACTTTGATTTTAAGCTTCTCACTTGGTTGATACAATTACAATGATGAGCAAGACTATTTATTGCCAAATACACAAAGTGTAAACACATGTTAGTCAACAATTAAAACTACACATGTTGTAATCTTTTGTCAAACTAGTGAACTTGAAAAATCTTTGGACGGTGGACAATGCATCCAATGATACATAAAGCTACACACATAGAGATTTTGTTCACACCTCTACATTGCCTCCCTATTGAACCAAAATCATCAAACTTCATCATTCCAAGCATCTTCACCAATTTAAGTAAATGATTCCATCTTGATGGTTTTGTGAAAATATCTGCAACTTGTTCTTCAGTTGGACAATAATCAATAACAATTTCTTTTTCAAGAACCAACTCTCTTATATAATGATATTTGATATGAATGTGCTTGCTACGACCATGAAAAACTGGGTTCTTCAATAGTTCAATAGCTGATGTGTTGTCACAATAAATCTTCGTTGGTTCAGATTGTTGATGTTGCAAAGAATCAAGAATGCTCCTCAACCACACCGCTTGTGGGCGCCATATATTATGCAACCTGCTTTGTTGTGAGCAATCACATGTTGTTTCTTCGACGACCGTGAAAAACGCGCGGATCAAGAAATGCATAACCTGAGGTGCTTTTTCTTTGAACCATGTCACCGGCCAATCACTATCCGTGTATCCAACAAGAGAAATATCATTAGCACCACGAATAAAATATTCCATGACTTTGTGTACCTTTGATATATCTTAATATGTGCTTAGTCATTGTAAATGGGATTGTGCGCGACTCTATAAAACGACTTATAAGTCCAACACCATAGGTTATATCCGGCCTAGTCGAAGTCAGGTATCTCAAGTTTCCAACAAGTCTTCGAAAATATGTAGGATCAACAAATTCACCGGTGCCATATTTTATCAACTTTAGTTTTTCTTCCACTAGAGTTAAGATTGGTTTAGCACAATCCATCTTAAAATTCTTCAAAATATCACCTGCATATTTCTTTTGTGAAATGAATACTCCACTATCCATTTGATGTATTACCAAACCAAGAAAGTAAGATATCAAACCAAGATCTGTCATTTCAAAATGACTAGTCATAGCCTCCCTGAATTCTGAAATCATATGTGCATTATTACCAGTAAAAGTAAGATCATCAACGTGTAAGCACACAACAATGATATCACCACCGCCAGAGTATTTGACATCTATGGTATGCTCGTAAGGGCATCGTTCAAAACCATTATCCTTAAAATAAGAGTCAATACGAGTATACCATGCTCGCGGGCTTGTTTGAGTCCATACAATGCCTTTTTCAAGCGATAAACTTTACTTTCTTGTCCTTCAAAAATATATCCTGCAGGTTGATCCACAAAAACTTCTTCTTCAAGAACACCGTTGAAAAAGCGATTTCACATCCAAGCGATAAATTTTCCACAAACTTTGTGCGTCAAGTGAAATAACCATCTGACGTATCAAGTCTTGCAACATGAGCGAACACCTCAAGATAATCAATATTTGCCTTCTGCTTGTATCCTTTTGCTACAAGTCTGTCTTTAGAGCGATCCACCTCTCCATTGGTTTTGTACACCCATTTTACCCCGATGGGTTTCTTTCCTGGTGGAAGGTTTTTCAGCTCTAGGTATCTTTCTTCTTAATCGAATGAATCTCATCGTTCATGGCTTGTATCCAGTAATCATTTCTCGAAGATTCTTCAAAGTTAACTGGATCACAATCTGCAAACAAAGCGAAAATAACAATTTCTTCATCGGACATGTCATTATCATTTCCGATGACATAATCCTGCAAACGAGTTGGTAACTGTCTTTGTTGTTGTGGACAAAGATTCAGTAACAATTTCCTCTCTTGGTGGTTCTGTTTGTTGTATACTAGAACCAACCACTAGAATAGAAGCATTGCTTGATTTTTCAACTTGCTTATAATAATTCGGATGCATCAATTTGAATTTCATAAGTGCATCCGTTGAGGTCAAACCCCATTTTGTTACGGCAACCCAAATGTAAACGATAACAATATATGAAAACATATCTAACATCTATGAATTTGAATTTTGTATCTACAGATTTTAGAAGCGCGATGTTAAAGTAATGTTTTGTAAGCATGTTTTCGAAAAGAAAAAAAAAACCCTTCGAACTAAAAGGCCTAATTCGGCGACTTCGCTGAAGGCCCAAATATTTCCAAGGCCGGCCCTGACAACTTCAATATATGAAAACATATCTAACATCTATGAATTTGAATTTTGTATCTACAGATTTTAGAAGCGCGATATTAAAGTAATGTTTTGTAAGCATGTTTTCGAAAATAAAAAAACACTTCGAACTAAAAGGCCTAATTCGGCGACTTCGCTGAAGGCCCAAATATTTCCAAGGCTGGCCCTAACGACTTCAATGGTTGCATCCTCAACTCCCCTATGAGAGAGCTTATAAAAGGATTATCATCCTCAACATTCAGAACTACGTTAAGAGTTTGATCCCAAATAATCTAGGTACGAAGGTAGTTGATCCCGCATTGACTCAGATATAATTAGTTACTAAATCCACCAGTCATTGTAATTGGTAATCTTTAAGAAACCTAATTAACCGGTACTTGATCTGATTTCATTACTGACGATTTTGAACATCATCAATAGCCATATATGTTGGTCTATGGTGATGACATCCTGGAAGGCTACAAGAATATGAAACCAACTGAAGATCTCTAGATGTTATTGTGTACAATTATTACCATTAAATATCTTTCTTGAATTTCGGATAGCCGGATCTAAAAATAATAATAACAATAATAATAATTATAGTAATAATAATAATAAAGCAAAAGAGACCTAACGAAGGAAACCTCCGGGTCTGGTAGCGCTAAGTGAGCCATAGCATCTGGTCAATTGCTTAGACTGTTGTCTTCGCTTCATCTAAAAGGGTTAACCCGACACTTATAAGGAGGTCATACTTTCTCCCGCATCCAATGTGGGATATCACCTTCCCCTCTATAAGTAGGGCGCTCACGCTAGGATTTGTCCCAGACTCGTCCCTACCAGAGGACTCTAGCATCTGGTCAATTGCTTAGACCATCGTCATCGCATTGTCTAAAACGGATAACCCGACACTTATAAGGAGGTTGTGTGCTTCACATCCAATGTGGGATATCAAATTCTCCCTTATAAGCATTAGGTTCAGGCCATGATTCGTTACAGACTCGTTCCTACTAGAGGACTCTAAAGGTGCCCGGAACCAACTGTAACGCCCCCAAACCCCCAGGGTCTGGTAGCGCTAAGTGATCCATAAAGGATCCGGTCAACTATTTAGAGCGTCGTCATCACTTGATTTAAAATTGCTAATCCGAGTTGACAAAAAATTTATGTATCACACTTATAATGAGGTCATATTCTTCTCCAACATCCAATGTGGGATATAACAATTAATTTAACGCCGATGAAGAGTTCAAAATCTGATATAAACATATAGTGCCATCGATAAATTTTAGGATGATCCAAGTGCAAGTATTGGACCACCATGTCATCATTTTGGACCAAATTCATTGGTAGATTTTTATTAGAAGCAGTGGCATATTTTAAAATCAATAATTCTCATTGAATATGGTACACCAACTAGGATTTGGTCCATGACCAACCTAAAATTTGTGAGTACCGTTAGTATTTTTTTTCTTCTCGTAAACAAAATTTTTATTAATGAATATTATAACATTCAAGCAACAGAATGCTAACAAGAAGACCACCACCGTCTGCCACCAGACAAACCCTGGACATCACAGGACTACAAACGTGCCACTATCAGGCACATTAACAACACACAAAACCAAGATCCACAATATATATATATACTAGTGGGCGTGTCCGTGCTTTGCACGGTGTTGCCCCTACCAGAATTAATTTTTCATATATGACTACGCAAAAAATAAAAGCAACAGGAAGTGAATTTTTTCATATATTTTCCCTTATGGTAAGCATGGACATATAAAACCAGATTGAAATAAGGCAAATCTAGCTGGACACTTATGGTGGAATCCAAACAGTCCGTTGGAGGATTTGTCAAACTATTTTTACATAATTGTACAGTAGTAGTTTTATGTAGACCATCCGAAGTGATAAACTGTTAACAAGTTGGACAAAATGTTGGAGGTACCTAGAGCATCAAAAGGCAGGATTGTTGTTTTTGCAGTTACACTGTGGACAAAGTGTTATAGGTCCCAAAACTATCAAAAAACAGTAGTATTGGGCAGGTCTGCAATATGCTCTTGTACTCCTCTTTGCTTACATGAGAGCTGCTTCGGAGCCAGTCTTCGGTTTCTTTTTCTGCGGAGTGGAAGAGTTTGAGCTGTCGTTATGTTCAGTGTCAGAGGCTTGTGTTGTGGACTCCATCTCCTTCGGATGCCTGCCTTTGTCGGAAACAGTGAGACGCGTTGCCTATAACACAAACAAACCTGCAAAATAAAAAAAAAAAAAAAAAAAAAACAATACATGAACGGCTGCCAAGGGTAATAAAAAGGCTGTTCAACAGGCATCATCAAAATCACAGGTAACTTAGTTTGTTTGGATGTGGCTCTACTTCTCAATCAGTTGAAGCACAACCATTGTTTAGTTCTCAGGGCTTTTCGGCCTTGGTTCATCAAACTCTCAGGTTACGTAAGTGGCTTCTTTCGAACCAGTTTACAGAGTTCTTTGGGCTCTGTTCCTGATTATATATTTCGAGGTTCTGCTACTCATACCAGGAGGCATCTCTGAAACAATGTGCCTTTGATTTAAATGATGTGAAATGTGCATGTTGGCATTCAATATTTTTTAAACCAGTTAGTGTTATTAATTTGTACCCATAGAGCAGTAAAAATCATTACTCACATGAAGTAGTGCAGGAATCAGTAGATATTACTTGTCAAGATATTCCAAAGAGAGTTGGCAAAAGCAAATATAACATGTGCAAAAGTGACTATATAAGCTGTGTAACAAGGCAATTCATTGATGCGAGACCAATATCATAATTTCAGAAAAGGAAAAAGTTAGTGCAAAGGGGGGCAACCCTTCCAACAAATCTCTGAAAAAGAACTTCAAGTTAATTACAACGAGCTAAAAGATACAGGGCAGCGGTGTACAACAAAATTTAGCTTTTTTGAAGACATTATTTCTCGGTTAAGAAGGATATAATGGTAATTTTAAATGGCATAGGTAAAGACCAGAAAACTCTCATTTCACTTGAAAAGATTTATGCAAAAATCCCATAAAATATAGTGTTATTCAACTCAGAGAGGGATAAGGATACGGAGCTAAGAGAAAAATAAATTGATTGAAAATTTATTTTAAGAAAACTGAAGCTTTGTAAAACTACGTCACAGTAAATATGTACATAGCATTATTCGGTCATCAGATTGATTTTTAAGCTAAAGCACAAAAACATACAAGTAAGCCCACAGAATGAAACATTGAAAGAGTTTAATGAGCCAATATGAGCCTAGAGAATCAATATATTCAATGTAACATTGCAATTCCTCCAATTAATTAGAAATTTCTCTAAAAAAACGAACAAAGTATGTCTATAGGCCTAAACACTAAGAAGGCAACGTGGGGAAACGAAAAAAACTTAAAGGGAAAGTACACCAAGCCAATCTGCAAAGCAGATCAAACGTAGGACCAGTGAGACGCGTTACCGATAACACAAACAAACCTGCAAAATTTAAAAAAAAACAATACATGAACGGCTGGCAAGGGTAATAAAAAGGCTGTTCAACAGGCATCATCAAAATCAAGTCAAGGAAGCTGACAAGGAAAAACAAGTCAGCACTATATAGTTTATCACTCACGTTTAAGAGATTCAAAGGCTCTAAACTCTAAAGATAGACCCAAACAGAGCAATCTTTTTCAGGCCTACTTTTTTTCTTGTTCACAATCCCACATGCAAGAAAGTGAAGGAACCCAAAAAAATTGTAGCACACTAATATGCGAGTATAATGACATATAGACATCAATTTCTTTCTTCCTCCCACCGCATGAATATTGTGTGTAGGATGTATGTTGGGGCAGGATGGTAGGAAACTTTCAGCCCACACAGCCCAAACCACAGAATAAACTATCACATAACCAGCCCACATAACATACGTCAAGCACAGAAAACCAGGCAACGTAAAAGACGCTATGCACATGCAAATCATTGAATGAAAGCTGAGCATTTAAAAAGATAAAGAGACAACAACTATTAACCTCCACCATTTATTTCCTTAACCAAAATACTGCCCTGTAAACACCATTGCTAATCCAAATACTAATCAACCAAACACAAACAAATATATAGATTAAGGACACCCTAAAAAAAGACATGCAATTACCAAATCATTTTGTAGACTGCAAAGTAATTGAATGATTTGATGAGAAGTGGGTAGTAAATACAATAGGCTGCAAACACAATTCATTACAACGAATTAAGAAGCAATAACGAAAGAGGTGCCCAAAACCCACAACATCTATCTAACCTGGTTTTATTCACATAAATTTTACTAAACTCTTTAATGAGTCAATTAGAGACATTCAATTGGAACTTTCTGAAATATAGTCTAATGAAATCATTTGTTTAATATATGTATGAGAAACAGAAATAATAATCTGAAAATACCCAGAAGCATTACTATTACACCGAAACTGTATACACATACACACCATCAACAAGAAAAAGAAAGAGCCAGAAATAAATGAGAAAACAAAGGACAACCTACAGAGTAGTGAAAAAGGTAATAACTCATGAAATTGGACCCCTTGTTTTTTTACGGGTTCATAAAGACAGTAGATCCTCACAACAATTATCACTGACAGATAACAGATGACAGATCATTCGAGAACCGAGAAATATAATAAGAAGAATAAATTCAATAAAAATCTACAGGGCGAAGAAGACCTGTTTCTTGGATGAAGTTGCAATGGGATTCCAAGATCCAACGTTCTTCAGGTATGCGAAAACGGCGGGACTCTCACCCCTTACACATCGATCCCTATATATATATGTCAGCAGCAAATCGGTGGGCAAAATTAGTGGATCCTCCACTAACTTCGACAGCTCTGTGTTCAGGCGGTGGGGCGGTGGAGAGTCTGAGCATCGATTGGAGAAGAAGAGCGGTGAAGCACCGAGCACGATAGCCATTTCCTGGGTAGGAGAAGGAGAAGAGTCAAATAGGTATAATATTTATGTAAGAGAAAATGAGAATATATATAAATAAAAAAGGGAATAAAAAAGGCAGACGTAATAAAAAGGGGGGGGGAAGGAATTTGGTCGTCCCTAGTATGCAAATTTATAAGTAAGAACAAGGTAAGATATGTATATACTAATTTTTTTACATGAAAACAGGCATTAGCAGTCCAACCCCACATCACGCCGCCACCCCATGGGACAAAGGATCCCGGAAAAGTGACATTCCCCGAAGAAGAAAACAGCAGAACACAAGCAGCACTGGAAATTAAGTCGCCACCGGCAATCTAAGATCCATTCACTTTATCACCCAAAGCCGGACAATAAGTCCAGAAGAATTGGTGAAGAAAAGACCACCGCCAATCTTAAGATTCCGGTGGCAAAGCACACCAGAAGCAAAGGCTCCACACCGGAGGCCGAAAACCTCGTATATAAGCCGTAGCCGTCCCCCATATCAGATCAAGAATTTCCAGCCAAGGAGAGAAGAGAACCACCAAAACCCTAGCCAGAAACCACCACCATAAGACCATCGATGACAAAATTCGGTCAAATATATTTCGCATGTCTTTCATCAATCACAAGATACAAATATATAGCCACTCTCAGGGCTTCCATAATTCTACACATTGACTAATATACCCGTAATAAACAAATACATAGTCGTAGTCGTAATACCCCCCTCAAGTGGGTGCGTGAAAATCTCGAACGCCCAACTTGCGTAGTAAAAATTCAAATTGTTGACGACCCAACGCCTTCATAAAAATATCTGCCAACTGATGCCGCGTAGGTACATACGACGGCAAAATCAAATCATCCATGATCGTATCCCGCACGAAGTGACAATCCGCCTCGATATGCTTTGTGCGTTCATGAAAAACCGGGTTCTGGGCGATATATAAAGCCGACTGGCTGTCACAAAAGAGTCGTATCCCAGGGGGATGACAAATACCAAGGTCAACAAGCAACTGTGTCAACCATTTCAACTCACATGTAATAGAGGCCATCGATCGATATTCCGCCTCAGCCGAAGATCGGGATACCGTGGTTTGTTTCTTGGACTTCCAAGAGATCGGGGAAAGACCAAGGAAAACAAACCAACCGCTCAATGAACGTCGAGTAAGTGGGGAAGCCGCCCAATCAGAATCGCACCAACCTTCAAGAAGAAGAGAGGTATCCGAACGTAGTAAAATTCCTTGACCTGGATGCTTCTTCAAATATATGACGAGACGCAGGACCACATCCCAATGGTCAACACGGGGTGCCTACATGAACGGAGATAACACATGCAAGGAATAAGCCAGATCAGGTCGGGTAACACCGAGATATATAAGGCGACCAATCAACCGACGATAAGGCCCCGGATCACTCAAAAACTCGACCGTAGCAAGGGCCAACTTGTGATTCTGCTCAATCGGGAAATCAGCTGGCTTGCTCCCAAGTAAACCAGCTTTATGAATAATATCGAGGGCATACGTCCGCTGATTCAAGAAAATTCCATCCATGTTCCTTGCCACCTCAATCCCAAGGAAATATTTCAACACTCCAAGGTCCTTCATTTTGGAACATTTCCCCAAATAGTCTTTAAAAATCTGTATCGCAACCTTATCGTTCCCGGCAACAATTATATCATCGACGTAAATGATGACATATAGCTCAATATGATCTCGATGCAAATTAAACAATGAATAATCTGAGTAGGACTGACGAAAACCATACTCACGCAAAGCAGAACCAAGCTTCGCAAAACAGCACCTCGGGGCCTGTTTTAATCCATATAACGATTTGCGCATCTTGCAAACCAAGTTCGATCCCCGCTGTTCAAAGCCGGGAGGGATTTTCATATAGATCTCCTCCTCCAAATCCCCATGCAAAAATGCATTATGAACATCCATTTGATGAATGTCCCACTGTTTCACTGCCGCAACACTGCGAAATATCCGAACCGTAACCATTTTTGCCACAGGGGCGAAAGTCTCTGTGTAATCAATCCCTTCTTCTTGGTGATGCCCAAATGCCACTAACCGGGCTTTCAGACGCTGTAGTGTGCCGTGCTCGTCATATTTCTCTGTTACACCCACTTACTCCCCAATGCCTTTTTCCCGGGGGGAAGGGGTTGCAAAACCCAAGTACCCTAATCCTCAAGTGCCCGAATTTCTTCTGACATGGCCTTACGCCACCCTTCATGTTTCATAACCTCCTTAAAAGATTTAGGAGGATTACCCACTGTAATAACTGCAAGGTACTTGTGATGTTTATCAGAAAACTTATCATAATTAATATAATGCATAAGAGGATATGGAGTACCTGAGAAAACTGAGGGAGTGGAAGAGCGTGGAGTAGGACTTTTCGGTGCAACCATAGTATGTGTCACGTAATCCTGAAATCGAGAATTCAGGATCTTCTGTCGTCTGCCTCGGACTAATTCTTCTGCACTGTCACCTGGTTGTTGAGGTTGTGGTGAGGGTGCAATATCATGTGCCGAATCACCTGCATCATCATGCCCGTGCGTCCCCCCTCAACTTGAGGATCCGGCAATGGTGGATCCCCGGGAGGGGAAGAAGAAATGTCGAACCCCGTATCTACTATGTCAACATCCTCAAAAACTGGATAAGGGAGAGGGGGAGACACACTACCCCCGGTCTGGAGAGAAAAAGGGAAAACATGCTCATAAAATTTTACGTCTCGAGATACAAAAATTTCCTCCGAATCAAGGTCGTACAAGGTCCACCCCTTGATACCCTAAAAACACACACTTACGACTACGTCTAGAAAATTTATGCGAAGGACGATGGTCGTGGGCATAACACAAACACCCCAAAATTCTAAGCATCGATAAATCCGGTTTTTTTTATAAAATAGAGACTCATAAGGCGTTTTATAGTTCAAAATACTCGACGGGGTTCGGTTAATTATATAGGCAACTGCCATAACACACTCCCCTCAGAACCTAAGGGGCAAATGACCATCAAACCTAAGGGCGCGTGCAACATTTAGGATATGTTGATGCTTACGTTCTACCCTTCCATTCTGTTGTGGAGTACCAACGCAAGAAGTTTAAAAAATGATCCATTCATTTTGAAAATAAGGCAGTAAAGGCTTAAACTCAGTACCGTTATCACTACGAACTCGTTTAATTTTGACCTCGAACTGGCGTGAAATCAAAGCAACAAAGTCCAAAAAAACCGTTTCAACCTCCATTTTATTTAACAGTAAATAAATCCACACCGAACGAGAGTAGTCATCAACAATAGTTAAAAAATACGTAGCACCACACGTTGAGGGAACACTATAGGGACCCCACAAATCACAATGTATCAACTCAAAGATACGACTAGCTTTATTTTCACTAAGGGGAAAAGGTTTACGGGTCTGCTTTGCCCGAAAGCAAATATCACATCCATCTTTATTTAAATTTTTGGAAATGGAAATATTGGGAACCTGCCGAAGAACTTTTTCTGATGGGTGTCCCATACGCCGGTGCCACAAATATGCAGTTTGCTCATTATCAATAGCCAAAACCCGAGCCTCTGGGACGCCCACGAACCAAAAAAGTCCATCCACACGCTCACCCAGTCCAATCAGCGTCCCAGTCAATCGGTCCTGCATAACACACAATTTATCCGTAAACTGCATAACACAATGATTATCATCCATAAATTGAGTCACCGAGATCAGGTTACAATTCAACTTTGGTACATATAAAACATTATTAAGATGCGAATTTCCCGATAGAATAACCGTTCATTTATGAGTTGCATCCGACGAACGTCCATCTGGCAAGCCAATGGGGCAGTGCACAATAGGTTGATAATTAACGAACAAATTTAGGTCACATGTGACATGATTTGTCGCCCCGGTATCAATAATGCAATCTGATTTACCGGTCAAACGATCATGGGCAGTGGGCTGAATCGAAGAAGAGGGCTGAGCCGACATCACAACAGCAGCCTCGTTAGAGGATTTCCTGATGCCGAATTGGTACTTCCAGCCATGGATGATCACCTAGTTTTCCCCTTTTCTTTTTTTTTTTTCTTCTTCTTCTTCTCGCTGTTGCCGAGAACAGGCACTTTAGTCTTTTTTTATTTTTACAATCCCTTATAAAAGAATACACTTCCCCTCCATGCCGTCAATGCCATCCGCTGCAATTCTTCGGCTGAGTTGTTCGGTGCAGCAATTTGTTTTTTTTTTTTTTCTTTTTTTTTTTCTCGTTAGCTAGGGTAACCTTTCTCTAATACCATGACAAAATTCGGTCAAATATATTTCGTATGTCTTTCATCAATAACAAGATACAAATATATAGCCACTCTCAGGGCTTCCATAATTCTACACATTGACTAATATACCCGTAATAAATAAATACATAGTCGTAGTCGTAATAATCGATCAAGCCCCTCACAGCATGCAGACCACATGCAAGCCATTCAGATCTGGAAGAGGAAGAAACGATGCATGTCGGCCTAACCAGGGAGATCGGCGGCAAAAAACAAAAAGAAAGAGAGAAACAAAAGGAGTAAAAGATAAAAGAAAAAATAAACACTACTGAAGGCCTCCTCCGGCGATAACGCCGGAGAGGCGGATACAACACCTCAAAGAGAATTCAGATGGAGGTTTTTAGAGAGAGAAAAATACGATGGAGAAAGAGACACTTGGATTGGTCATAATTCCTTCAATTAATTTATTCGTCCCGGTTATTATAATAATACTGTCACAACAAACTTAAACTAATCAATGAAACATTGGGGATCTTCGTTGGTAGGATCTGGATGCTCTGGGTTATAAGCTTCGGATGAACACACACAATCGCCTGCACATGATCGATCGGGGCAACTTTTTGATACGCAAGATGTTTCTGAATCTGAAAAATCTTTCTGTTTCACGACTACACAAATATTAAGAAAAATATAGTCAATGCATTGAATCTCATCAAATGTTTCAATATTTTCCACATATATCTTTTAAGTAGTAGTTGAGGCATTTAATTCTACATATATTTTATTGTAAATAATGTCAAGAGATAAGGATATTCGAAGAAATTTGATAATTAATGCATAAAATAAACACTTATTTTATAACAAATGAAAAAGAAATTGTGGACACTTAATTTGGGACGGAAGGAGTACAATATCAATCAATTGAACCTCCTATAACGAAATTTGTGTTAGTGTAAAATAATTTTCATTGGCTTGACACCAGGTTCCTGGGCTAAGAAACTAGAAAATTGATATATATATATATATATATATATATATATATATATATATATATATATATATGTGTGTGTGTGTGTGAAATAAAATGAACCGACAGCGAATGTCATAAACTTACCGGTTAAGTCGAAACGATTTGCATCCATCACAGCAAAGAAAGGACCAGAAAAAATGACCAAAATAAATAATAGAAGCAAAGTATGCTTAGCCATTAAATTTCTTTCTTTCTTGGATATGTGAAGAATGTGTGAGTTCTTATGCACAAAGTGTTTAATTTAAATTACAATTGCCGTCTAAAGTTGAATTTTAATAGCATATTTGAAATTGAAATTGGAACAATCATGACATGTACAAACAATTCATTTTCTTATATTTTACTTTGATAGATATAGGTTGATTTTGACAAGTGAATTAATTACTTTTTATTGTATGCTATATGCTATACATGAAACTATGAGATGATTAAAGAAATATGACACAGCCAATAAATTGTGCAAAGGAAAAAGTCTACAGCTTGTTCTTTCTGTGGACTTATGTACAAGGTATTTATTAGATTCTATCTGTCGACTATGCAATCTATGCATGTTGGAAAATTGTTGGATTATTTTTTTACGGGTAATAGGATATTTTTGCTAGAATTACAACTACTGAAACTAAAGAAATTGTTGATTATTTGTGGCTCTATCTTAGAGACTGGTTACGTACCAAAAGTACGTACACACACACACACACATATATATATATATATATATATATATATATATATATGGTAATGAGGAAGAAGGATACAAACATTTCATCAATTAGCAAAAATGACATCTTTTTTGAATTTTTTACATAAAAAACAAAACTACTTTTTTTTATTTTATTATTTTTCTGGCGTAGGTTTTCTAAAAAAAAACCTCAACACACTTTCTCTTTTATCCATTCTTTTTAAACACTCATTTCTTTCAATTTACAACTCCAAATTTGAAAATTCTTTCACCAAATTTTTTATTTTTTTCATGCTATTTATTTTGAGACCACATTCAACATATTCCGACGTGGTTTCAAAAAATCCTCTGTTGAAATTCACTATTGTTCGAAATTCACTGTCGATATTCACTGATTTTTGGGATTCACTTGGGAGATTCACCGAGTGAATTTCGACTGTGAATCTCACGAAAAACGATGTAATTATATCGGACCAAGTCTCAGAACGAAAAGCATCAAAAAAAATAAAAATTCAGTGAAATTTTCATCACATTTGGATCAGTAGATAAAAATATATGAACATTTAAAATTGAGGAGGAAAGAGAAAATAAACAAAAAAACAAAAAACTGGAGCACGACGCGATTTTTTTATTTATTTATATGGTTTTGTCTTTCAGGCTATAAAAAATATAAAAGTTGTCATTCTCCCTATAAAAAATGTGTTGCTGTTATATTACTCAAATATATTCCAAAAGATGTACTTATCCTCTCAATTCTCCATATATATATATATATATATATATATATATATATATATATATATATATATATATATATATATATATATATATATATATAATCAAACCAATAATGTAGTTGTGAGGATAATGATCTTAAACCACAAATTTTAGCTTGATCATGGGGGAGTTAATGTCACGATCCCTGATTTGTAGGGTTTGTGATTGTAGACTAGAATGGTGTCAATCGTGGGGCAATCATAGTTCAATTAGGCTAAAATCGTGGGATGTAAGCAATCATGCATTGTGACAGTTAATTGAGATCATCGTGAGATATTGCCAATTAATGATATAGCTGTCGTTGGGGTTCGGAGACGTCATATTCTGCTCGAGAGCGATCTGGATGGCCTGGTCGACTAACTGTTGTTGAGATGAAGGTGGCTGAACGCTGAGGGCGACCCGAATGAGGTCGGATTGTTTCTAACTGGATCCTTCAGACCTATGGCTCAATTGTGGGCTGCATTTTATGTTGGCGCATTCAGCAATTTGTCCCGTTTGATGTAACGCCCTGCTCCCGGATACCGAGCCCTTATCCGGATGAGAACGTTCGGCACGTATAACATTAAATAAATCTAACATTATACACAAGCCTCTACGTCATCATATCAAAATAAAGCAACGGAAGCCCAAAAGGCTCGGGTAAAAACATAAATGCTACTAAGAAGAGAATACAATCCCACTAAAGAAGGAAATAGGAACTGACAACAACGAAACGTATCTTACAGATGATGTCCAAAGAAAAGGGTACAACAAACATGTTTTACAAACTTGAAACAAAAGTACAACATGTTCTTTAGTTACAAAGGTAGCATAGTCTAGTACATAACAAGATGAAAGAAACTGAAACATCAACTAAGCCTCCTCATTACGCATCGTCATCAAAATCCTCATTGAGCTCAAGACCAACTTGTTCGTCTTCTCACCCAAAAGCATACAAAACAAAACATGCAATTGAGGTAAGTACGAAGTACTTAGCAAGAGGAAGAAGCTAATGTATAATTAGAGTTTATAACGAAGAGTTTAACAGTTATGATTAAGTTATCTTTATGAGACCGACTCAATTCTAGGGTTCACTTCATGATCATCAACATGTCGTGCCTAACTGTTACTAGCTTAACTTATCCTTGTTACATCAGCATTCAAGGGCACTACGCATGGTGCTACTCACCACAAAGTATCTGGATGAAACCTATTGGTGGATCACACCAATAGCCACGAAAGTCTATTCTGGTAGACTCCGATAGTGTACACGTTCGGCAAAGTCCCTCCGCACATTGAGTCTCTAGAAGACTTTCAGAGTTATTCACTTTATCTGACCGCCCACACATCGCGATATAGACTTGCGCCTTACCAAGAATGGATTAATGTTTGATCTTTTTACTACACAAGTACATTTGTTATTAATTATTAACTAACCACCTAAACATTTTCAAGTAAGCTCCATCACAGCTCCTACTCTCTTACTTAGACCACTAGACACGGAGAAGCCTAGCACATACAGAGACATTGATGAATTCTAATTCATCAAAGCACAACCCAATCATACTCTTCCGACGGCCCCGAACTTCAACTCTTGCAAAAAAAAATCCATTCGGTGCCTCAACTAAACACATAAGAAGCTTAATCATGGATTGTTCATGTTCATTTAATGTTATTAGATCAATAAATTACAGTTAACTGGATTCAGAGCTCAAAACACATTAAACACCAAAAACTAGCCCAATGCTCGTGCAATGAACGCGTATTGAGCTTCCTGGACAGACAATGCTCACGAATGCTCGTGAAATGCGTGCGCACATACAATTCTGAATATGTTTCCCACTTTATGGTTGGTCAATGCGCACGCATTAAGGACTATACACGCGCATTACCTCAAAAAAAAAGCCCTAAACTCAGTTTTTCTTTATTTTTACGACTTCTGACCCTTTCCCAACATGATCAACATCAATATACTCAGGAATACAACAGAAATACAACACTTTTTCATACCATAGCATCACCTACTTCACTAGAACAGTTTAAACATGATTTATACAATAAAACAACACAAATACTCAACCTTGATCATCATAAAACCTAATTACACATTAGGAAGAACCCCTTACTTGATTAAAGCATACTCCTAGGAAAAACATTCAAAGCAACTGCTTCACTTTCTCAAACTTCAACGAAAACCTATGTTGATCAACAATTAAACTACAATTAATTGTTATCAAGGTTTCTGAACAACGAGAACTACGAAATCAAACCAAACAAAGCCTTGAAAGGTAAACAAATCTTGATGAATCCAAAAGTGGGATAAAACCGATACCTTTCAACTCTTGATGATCTTATGATCAAAAGAAATCCCTTCTTCTGCTAGCTCTGTTTCTACTCTTAATTTTGAAAACCGATCAATTTTCTGTGAGAAAATTGAGAAAGTCTCTTTGTCTCTTTCCTCTACTCTCAATTTTATGGAGTTCAAACTTGTGGTTTGATTCCTTTTGACATGGAAACTTCCTTATATAATGGGTAGTTAATTTTCCCAAAGAAAACTTTCCTTATTTAATTAGAATTAACTCCCTCGACTCAGTGTAAATCCCACAATTTCCCTTAATTATCCAATATTTCCTCTTTTATATATAATACTTTAAGTCCATTATATTATAATTAAACATAATATTCCGAATTTTACAAAATGACACGTCTACTCTTTCCCAAAGTTCGGGATATTACATTCCTCCCCCCTTTAGAGGAGTTTCGTTCTCGAAACTTGAACGCACTCAAACCTTTGTCCTTCCTTAGAAACCCTTTCTTTAACACAAACCAAACCAAAGCTTCACTTGTCTTCCACGGATAATCTCTAACAAACCTGATATTGCTATCCACTGAACCAAACTCTACCGATTCCAAAGCGTTCAAACCTTTGCTCACTTAACCCAAAACTGACCAACCACTTCTTGATCTATTGAACCGCACTAACGGATATTCTATTCAACACTCAGCCCTCTATAAACACTTACATGAATGGTTTCCAAAAGTTTCCTAAAGATTACATGGTAGTCTTAACTTCTTAGCTATCTTACTTATCATAATTTTTTTACGTTCTTGTATTAATTTTATGTATCTAAAAGTTAGTTCATTCGCTTACATACATTTACAACATGAAACTAATTCATTTCATAAAGTACTTTAAGAAAATAAACAAACTAAAAGGTACATGGTATGACTGCATCCAAAGCAAACACTCTTTTCGGTCGGCTTGCATTTCCTTGGTTGTTTCCTTGATTCCTTCTAGCATTCTTCTTAGTGCAGGCTCTTGCATGATGACCAGATCTCCACAAAAGAAACATCCATTTGTATCTGCCCGACATTCTCAATAGTGGTTTCTTTTGCATTTCAAGCTACTCGGTACACTTGTTGATGATGTGGCTGCTAACGGTACCGAAGTCTACTTCTCATCTTGGAGCGGTGCATCGTTGTCATCTCCTTGGCTATTTTCAAGGGACCTTTTTACACCAATGACCATTGAGGGTTTGTTCTTGAATTTTTCAACCTCTAACGCCGTGTTCAACATCTCTGCCATGATCTTTGGCGTAGCTCCTAGCATACCCGCTTGAACTTCCCGAGATAAACCATTCTTGAAAAAAGTCATCTTCTTTCTTCAACACCCATGGTCTCAGTGTAAAACCTTCCTAACTCATTGAACTGATTAGTGTACTGCGATATGGTCATGTGAAGACCTTGCTCGTGGCTCAAAACTGACATGCTTTATCCGCTTGTACCGTAGGTGGCAAGTACTAAGTGTAGAACAACTTCTTGAACTCTTTCCAAGCAGTAATCTTGCCCTGGCTACTCTCTATAGCCTTTATCCAACTCTCTGACGTGCCTAGTAAGAAGCCCACTGCTAGCTGCGCCATCTCTGCTTCATGTACATTCACATTCCTACAAGCTTTCTCAGAACTTCTAATCTAGATCTCAGCCTTAGCCGGCTCTACGTTACCGAAGAAGTCTTGAACATTGTTTCTCTTCAACTTGGTATACCAATGAACTGGTGGAGCTTGGTCTTGAACTGGCGGTCTAACCGGTGGAACAACCGATGGGTAACCTGGAGGGTAAACTGGTGGATAAACGGGTGGGTATCAAAAGGGTACTTGAGGTGGGTATGATGGTGGATATGGCTGTTGAGGTTGAACCACTGGTGGTACTTGATGGTTTGGGTAGTGTCCTTGGAGTTGAGGTGTGATGTGATAAGGTTGGTAAAGTCCATAGGATGGATAACCAAAACCGTAGTGATGATCAACTCTTGGTGACAGTGGTGCGGTAGGTTGAGGTGGATAACTCGTGGGTGAAGGGTAGAAGGTTTGCTGATACGGTGGGATAACTGGAGAAGGTGGATGGCTTACCGGTGGTGGTGGAGGGTATACATTAGCTTGAGGTGGGTACGCTTTTGTCACATGAGGTAGATACACTGGTGGTATATCACCCACCACAGTAACATATAAGGGTCCATCATCAGGCTCATGTGGTCCAACATTCTGAGGTATCTCTTGATTAACTTGGGGGTAAGGTTGTTGCTGATGAAGCATCTCGTTTCGATTCTGATTCTGACCAGCCTTTTGCCCAACTCTTGAACTCTCTCCTCCAAAAATGCCTCTGTGGGTCTCTACCATTCTGAAAGATCAAGAAAGATTAGAATGTTACTAAGTGGTCTAAAGAGATCTTATCCTAAAGGAAAAGAAGCCTAGAAGCAAAGGACGCTTCGCTCAGATACGAACTGTAACGCCACGCTCCTAGATACCGAGCTTTTATCCGGAAAAAAATGTTCGGCGCGTATAACATTAAATAAATCTAACATTATACGCAAGTATGCATCTACGTCGTTGTATCAAAATAAAGCAACGAAAGCCCAAAAAGCTCGGGTAAAAATATAAATGCTACTAAGAATATAATACAAACTGACTAAAGATGGAAATAGGAACTGACAACAACGTAACTTATCTTACAGATACGATTGCCAAAGAAAAGGGTACAACAAACTTGTTTTACAGACTTGAAACAAAATTACAACATGTTCTTAAGTAACAAAGGTATCATAGTCTAGTACATAACAAGATGAAAGAAACTGAAACGTCAACTAAGCCTCCTCATTACACATCGTCATCAAATTAAACTTCTCATTGAGCTCAAGACCAACATGTTCGTCTTCTCACCCCAAAAGAATACAAAACAAAACACGCAATTGAGGTAAGTACAAGTACTTAGCAAGAGGAAGAAGCTAATGTATAATTAGAGTTTATAACGAAGAGTTTAACAATTATGATTAAGTTATATATATCTTTATGAGACCGACTCAATTATAGGGTTCACTTCATGCTCATCAACATGTCGTGCCTAACTGTTACTAGCTTAACTTATCTTTGTTACATCAGCATTCAAGGGTGACGCATGGTGCTACTCACCACGAAGTATGTGGATGAAACCTATTGGTGGATCACACCAATAGCCACGGAAGTCTATTCTGGTAGACTACGATAGTGTACACGTTGGGTGGAGTCCCTCCGCACCTAGAGTCTATTCTGGAAGACTTACGGAGTTATTCACTTTATCTGACAGCCCACACATCGCGATATAGACTTGTGCCTTACCAAGAATGGATTGATGTTTAATCTTTTTACTACACAAGTATGTTTGTTATTAATTATAACTATCCACCTAAATATTTTCAAGTAAGCTCCCTCACAGATCCCACTCTCTTACTTAGACCACTAGACACGGACAAGCCTACACATACACAGACATTGATGAATTCTAATTCATCAAAGCACAAGCCAATCATACTCTTCCGACGGTCCCGAACTTCATCTCTTGCAAAGAATCCATTCGGTGCCACAACTAAACGCATCATAAGCTTAATAATGGCTTGTTCATGTTCATTTAATGTTATTAGATCATGAAATAACAATTAAAACTGGATTCGGAGCTCTAAACACATTAAACACCAAAAACTGGCCCAATGCTCGTGAATGCTCGCGCAAAGCGCACGCATTGAGCTTCCTGGACAGCCAATGCTTCCACAATGCGTGCACACAAACAACGTTGAATCTGTTTCCCACTTTTTGGTCGGTCAATACACACGCATTGACCGACCAGAAAGCAAAGCAAAGAGCAGACTAGTTGAACTATTGAAGAGCAGATGAGCTAAGCATCCAAACGAGTAAAGGATCATATCAGAAACTACCAAATGCTCTCAGGTGACATAAAGAAAAATGTAGAGATTAATTAAATGGTGTGTAGCCATCCATCAGATCAACATTTGACTAACGGCTACAAAATCATACAAGTGGAAAAGTAACATTTGATGCTATAAAGTTATCTTCGAGAAGCTATCAAGTACAAGGTTCCAACGGTTGAAAAGCTAAACGGGACTATTTTTTAAATATCAAGGGACAGCTCTGCAAATCAATCAGAGCCACACAATCTTCCAACGGGACACCTACCCTACGAAGACTATATAAGATGAAGAGAACAACCGAGAAAAGCAGGGGGTGTTGAGATGAAAAGAAAAGAAAGAGCTGAATAAGTATCGAAATATCTAGCAAGCCTTCTCTCAACAAGATCTTCAACTCAAAAGTTTTCCAATCTAAATCTTGAATTCAAGTAGACCAACGGGAAGTTCTCAAACAGAAATCATCCATGATCTACTTGATCAAGAGAGCTGCCATCAAATCTTCAATGACGGATTCAGCATAAAGCTCTCATCTTTGTATCATTAGTTTGATACAACACCAACTCAATTTTATCAACCAAGTTCTCAAGGAAACGACGAACCTGTTGAAGCATCTGTGGGGTGTGAAAGAACAGCGAAGAAGACAGCCAAGCTGTTGGAGAAAGGAAGTTCTTAAGACGAGCTGTGTGCAAGTGGACCATTGAAGCATCTACGGGGTGTGCGGCATTTGCCGGGTGTCAAGGATTGGCTACTTAGGATGTGAAGAATCTGCAGGGTGTGAGGCATCTGCGGGGTGTCAAGGACGCTTACCTATTGTATTAGTCTAGAGTACAATAGTGATACCTCCTGAGTCACGGGAGAAGTGGTCACGTAGGAGATTATGCCACTCCGAAGATCGATAACATTTCTTGTGTTGTTTACATTCAACACTTTACTTACAACACTTACATAAGCAAGATCACACTACTCAACACTGAAAACCAAGCTCAAGGCTTAATTTGAAACATATCATTATTCCGCTGCACTTACTTTTTGACAGTATCCAGACCGGTAAAACCAGACGAGCTACTTGCTAGTCTGTTCTTACTGACTAGATTTGTTTTCAATGTAAGAAACTCCAATAATCGAAGAGAGTTCATTCACCCCCCTCCCTCTTTCTGAACTCTCACATGCCTTGTATTGCAGACCAACAACAACTCAAAAGAGGATAAGTCATTCATTAATCTAATAGAGATTATAGATTGATTTTTTATAATGGGTTAACAGCTCTGTGCAAAAGAAATTTCCTATTGTGGTAGAGATTTTATCTTTAAAAGGTTTATTTTCTCCTTAGAATAAGTTTAATTTCTTTTTACCAGAGTTAGTTACACACTAATAGTCAGGGTCATCCTTGAGTTTCTTATAGGACCTAGGATAAATAATCAAAACGGGCTCTTTGAAAAACACAAACTGTTTTTAAAAGATATTTCAGATATTTAGACTAATAAATCTATTCGACCAAAAGAAAAATCTGGCCTCTAAATTTTTATCATTTTTCGATAGCCTTAGGCCGTGGTCTTTTTGGCCTGTGCTCAGGGACGGGCCTGTTAATAGTGGGGTTATTTTCATCCTAATTTGGTTTGTGAAGGCTTGTCTTCCCAATCTTCTGAAAAAGGAAAAGCTTGATTTTTCGTTGCAAACGTTTTACACTTGGCTTTATACCCAGTTTAATGAAAATGTGCATGTCATTATATCGGATAATGAGGCAGAATTTGACATGAAAGCATTTGACAAATAACAAGGTATTGTTTATAAAAGATCTTGTGTAGGCGTTCCTCAGGAGAACGATCTAATTGAAAGAAAACATCAATGTATCCTAAATGTTTCTAGGGCTTTGAAGTTGCCAAAATCCATTCAGTATTTTATTTGCGATGTTGTGGTACATATGTTGTTCATTCAATCAATCTAGCTCCGACACTCTAATACCCCAAAATGTAAAACAAGGTGGTTGAGGCCCACTGGCACTTGCAATATGGACTTTGGGAACATAACCTTTTTGAGGATCTATAATTGACATAACGTATGCATAATAATGCATTATAATTACGAACACTCATGGGCTATGACGAATATTAATAACATTTTTCTCACAAAAACACATCTTCTCTTAATCTAATCTTGTTTCCGTTGTAGATAATAAAGTCGATGCAAATCAAGACGATCTTGTGAATCAATTGTGATCATGTGTTTCATCATATCTTGGTAAGAAATCTGCAACCTTTTCGTTTCACCACGATCATATTTAGTATTTTTAGTTTCTAATCATTCTTTCGTCTCAAAGCTTTGATCTTTCTCATTCTAATCAAAATTTGTTGAATTAATTAATTAGGTGTTTCTTCGATCTTATCAACAAGTTTTGAAGACCAGTCCCAATTACACAGAGTTTGAGGTAAGGATGATATAATCGAAGTTTTAGTCTGGTAAGTATAGTAATCCCTCATGTTTCTCCTCAATTTCAAGAATTTATCTCCCATATAACACAAGATGCTAAACATTTTTTTTTTTTTTTGTAATATCTCACGTTGGGAATGTGGGAAAAAGAACAATTTCATATAATGATTAGATATAGTAGAATTGTTAACTCGGGTTAACCTTTTTAAGCCAAACGTAGACTACGGGTATAAGTAATTACATGATATATTATGACAAAATTAGCGCTGCCCGCAGTTTTGGGGGCGTCACATTCTTCCTATAAAGAAGCTTTCCATAATCCACCTAGAGAGGACTAACACTTCGTCTTTAGTCCCTCTTCCAGAAAATTATAATACCATAGGCTGAAAATTGGTATATAAAAGGTCCAAGGTAAGTATAGAGATAGATAATGCAATATTGGTTGGAATGGATTACACCGGCATAAAATGTAATGACTTCATCGATACATTACAAACATGCTAGCCGCCAATGGAAGGATACACTCATTAAGGCTATGTTAGAAGGATGATGCACACGGTCCAAGCTTGAGTATAGTCTCTTTACCGAGGGTTCTGATGATGATTTCATTGTCGTGTTATAAAATCTATATAGTCTAGTTTGTTCCATAAAATATTCTTAATCCAGCCCACCCGACGAACTCGGTATAATCCATTAGCCCACACTAGATGAAAATCATGGCTCCGCTCGTGCAGTTAGGCTACAAGAATTGAAACCAACTGAAGATATATCAATAGATGTTATTGCATGCAATCTTTACCGTTGAAGATCTTTCTTGGCTTTGAGATAGTCAGATCTAAGAAAGACAGATTTGGTCAAGAATCGAAGAAAATATTGTCTTGATTTACTTACCAAATATCGACTCTTAGGTTGCAAACCAGTTCAGAATCAAAAGGTGACAAGTGTATATATAATTACAACATACAACGTGTCATTGGCAAACAAACTTGAGCTAATTAAATACATAATAAGGACACTTATGACTAATAAACTACAATCAGGACCTTAAAATTTTGTATGCTTTAACATTCCTCCTAGAAATTTGTGAAAGAAAAAAAAAAAAAAATAATAAAACAACAAAAGAGACCAAACGAAGGGCGTCAAGGCATCGACATCTTAAAGAAAATAAACAGTGTCCTCATTTATTATTGTGCTTAATCATTTAGATACAACTTGAATTAACCATATTATATATATATATATATATATAGGCCAATGATTTTTGAGTTTCTATAAGTTTCCTATAATAAGTTTGAAGCTCAAAATAATAAACAATAAACATATATATATATATATATATATATATATATATATATATATATATATATATATATATATATATATATATATATATATATATATATATATATATATATATATGTTGTCGGGCAAGGACGGAGGTAGATAGACTTTCCAAGGGCTAAGCTCGTCTGGACAAAAAGAGTTTTACTCTAATAAAATGAATGTAGTCTAGTTCAAGAAATCAAATGATTCTAATCCTGCTCACAAGAAGATCTGAATATAGTCCATTATTAAGCCATCTAAGTTGAAATCCAGGCTCCGTTTTTGTTATCTGGTGTAGAATGATACTGTCACAACAACAAGCTCAAATTAATCGTAGAAGCATTTGGGATCGATGTTGTCAGGATCTGGATGCTCTGGGATATAATTTACGGATGAACACACACAAACGCCTGCACATGTATCATCGGGGCAACTCTTTGTTGCACAAGAATATGTTGGTTCTGGATTTAAGAAATCTTTCAGTTTCACAACTGCAAAGATATGCAAATGGTTTATCATCAGAACAAATAGAGAGCAACAAGAAAAAGTGATTGTAAATTGTAAACCATAGAATCGACTTTCAACGAATATATACAATATCAATAAATTGAACCTCCTATAACAAAATTTGTAACAAAATTTGTGATGTTGGGTATGTGAATATGTGTAACATAATCTACATTGGCAAGACTCCAGGTTTCTGGGATAAAAACTAGACATTGATAATGGCCTGGTAAAAAAAAAAGTAATGAATTTAACATGATGCTAAATATGGAGGACATAATGACATTTTTTATTCTTTTTGTTTAATGATTTATGCACATTTATTCTTGATATTTCATATTTTGCCATTTTCATTCTTTAGAACACCTATATAACAATATCTACTGCTAACTGTTCTTTTCTATATATGCATTTTATTCTCAATCCAAATTGTCACCTTTTATTCTCAATCGATCCAAAGTGTCGTGTGTCGAAAATCTAACATTAAAGGTACAACACGATCCAAGAAATTAATGAAAACTTGATATATATACGTAGTGTTGAATGTATAAGTCCAAACTCATATATATAGGAGGATCCTTAAAACCTAAATTATAAGGTGAGTGAAATTTATCACTTAATATGGTAGGTGAAACAATTAGTACAAATGTCAAATGTGGGACATTTTAACAGGCCTATAAAGAGTCTGTGTCAGCACACAAGGCAAAGAAATGGCCCTATAAAGCCAATAAAAAGACTCAACACTTGCACGATAAAATAGTGGCCAAGATACTGTATCTGTATTGAAAATATAAGCTCAAACACATATAAGAGAAATGTCAACATATATACTCAAAACCTAGGTTTGTGTGAAGTGGGAGAAGTTTATCTTTTAATGTGATGGGTGAAATAATACCCAATGTTGGACACCGAAAACGTGAAGAAAAATAAAGGACTGGAAAAGTAGAACATTTATAAATGTGGAGTAAATATGGCAACTTGAAAAACATAAGAGAAAAATATAAAATAAAAAACAATAATTGTGAAAATGAAATAAAAAGTGGATGTTATAAACTTACCAGTTATGTGGAAACGGTTTGCTTCCATCACAGCAAAGAATGAACCAGAAACAATAATAATAGAAGGAAAGTATACTTAGCCATCTATCTATGATTTTTATTTTATTTTTTTCTTCTTCCTTTGATATGTGAAGAATTTGTGAGTTTTTTTGCAGATATTATATAATTTAAATCACAATGCCCACTAAATTTGAAATTTAATTGAATTTGTAGAACCGAAAATTGTAATAACAAGACATGTAAAACAGACATGTACAAACGATTCATTCTCTATATTTTATTGTGATAAATGTATGTTTATTTTGACTAGTAAATAAATTACTTTTTGGGCATGTTATTTGCTATACATCAAATAATAAACTGATTAAAGAAATATGACAAGCTTGACCATAATACAATTTTACTGGATAAAAACACATTAATATTTAACTAGATAAATATTATAGAGGATTAGGGATAA
This sequence comes from Gentiana macrophylla, assembly GCA_026214975.1. Classification (NCBI taxonomy): domain Eukaryota; kingdom Viridiplantae; phylum Streptophyta; class Magnoliopsida; order Gentianales; family Gentianaceae; genus Gentiana; species Gentiana macrophylla. The sequence goes on along the minus strand of CM047810.1, from coordinate 114,208,226 downwards.
GTAAAGAAATTCATAATACACAACAGAAGACTGGAACTGGTTGTATTATTGAATTGATTGAAAAGTGTTTACGATCGATCCCTTATATAGTAGAAAAATAATTAAAAGACAAACCTAAAGACTTATTCTAATATAATAAATATAAATATTTTATTCAAAATATAAATCTATCTGGACTTATCAATATAACATCTATATCTTCTGACAATCATCATATTTATCTCTTCAGATTTTTTAACATATCTTTATCTCTTCAATACTTTGGCTTCTATCAATAAAAACACACTTTGAAATATTTTTAAGTAACATGAAAATCATATATTTTGACGAATTCTATTGGCATCACCATTTTACTATTGACACCCTTTTTTTTCATTTACTTCATCACACCACCAAATCACTTTTGGCACCACGTTACGCGCGTCAGAGCCACTAACGTTTTTTTTTTCCGCTCACAACGTCAGTGGACCTGATGATTTACACCAATGACACATTTATAATTTTAAAATCAGTGCACTAACGTTGGGATTGAAAACCAACATCAGTTCCAGTGACGCTCATACCGCAAATAGGCGTCAGTGCCACTGACGTTAAGCTGTTCAAAAATAATAAAAATATTCAATGTTGTCAAAAGTGATTTATAGGGTGCCGTAAGTAATCATGGCGGTGAGTATTTTCATGGTGCCTATAGAAGCCGCCAGAGACGTAGCCAAGTGGAGGGCTGAGGGGGGCTAAGCCCACCCAGTTGTTATTTTTGGTACACCAAAAATCTATATAATATGATCCAATACAATCATTTATCTTAATAGAGCCCACCCGACAATACATAGATAGTCCATTAGCCCACCCAAAGATGAATTCCTGGCTCCGTCCTTGAAAGCAGCCTATATTTATTATAGAGAGAAGAACAACTTCTATATTTTTTATTGTCTAAAGAACAAGGGAAAAAAGAAAAAACCCAAATCGGGCCTGATAGAACGCTCCTCCAACCTTTTTTTCTCTTTCATCCAGCATTTTCAAACAATCATATCTTTTGATTTATAGATCCAAACGCGATAAAAAGTTCACTAGATCGGTTTGAGATTTGGTTCGATATAATTCCATTATTTTTCATGAGATTCACTGTCGAAATTCACTCAATTTATCTCTCAGTGAATCCCGAAAAACAGTGAATTTCGAATAATAGTGAATTTCGACAGCGGATTTTCTAAAATTACGTCGAAATATGTTAAATGATGGGTATGTGAATATGTGTAACATAATTGACATTGGCATGAACTAGACATTGATAATGGGTATAAAAAAAAAAAAGTATTGAATTTAACATGATGTAAAATATGGAGGACATAATGACATTTTTGATTTTTTTTGTCTAATGATTTATGCACATTTATTCTCGACATTTCATATTTTGCCATTTTCACTCTTTAGAAGACTTACATAATGTCAAGAATATTATCACCGAAGACAAATAGTGTAGAATATTTTATTTATTTGTATTATTTATTTTACCTAAGGCAAATATAAGTGTTCCTATAAATACTCATTGTAATACATTTTTACAATCAATGACAATACAATTACATCTCTAAAACCTAATATGGTATCAGAGCCTCTCTAAAAATAAAATTAAAAAAAAAGCACCCTAGCAGCCCGCCGCAAAACGCAGCACAGCCGCCACAGCCATGTCCGAAGTGGTAGAAGAAACCACCGCCGTCGGCACTGCACAATACCCCTCCTTCACCCCTTCTTCTGCTATCCGTATTACACAACTCACACGTCAAAACTACAATCTTTGGCGAGCACAAATCGTCCCATACCTGCGAGGACAGGGAGTTTTCGGCTATGTGGATGGAACCATACCACCGGCGAAGGTGCCGCTGCAACCACCTCTGTGAATCCAGCCTTCACAACGTGGACTCGAAACGACAATCTTATACTATCTACAATTACCTCTTCTCTCACCGATGACGTTTTATTGCAAGTTTATACGGCCACAACATCATCGGAAATTTGGTCGGCCCTCTCCACCTCCTTTGCGTCTCAAAGCCGCTCAAAAATGGTCCAACTCCATACCTCCCTGGCATCAACACGCAAAGCCGACAGCACCGCCTCTGAATACTTCTTCAAAATTAAAAATATTGTCGATCAACTCTCACTCGCCGGCCATCCACTCTCCGATGAAGACATCATTACGTATATCCTCGCTGGTTTAGGACCTGAGTTCGAGTCTCTTGTCACCATGCTCTCTGTTCAGCCGACTCTCTCTCTCGATGAATTATACTCCCAGCTTCTCACTGCCGAAGCCAGGATTAACAACTACCGGCCAGTTGCTGTCACTGCTTCCCCACCGCCGCTCCCACCATCCGGCTCCATCGCTGCGAACTATGCTGGTAATTCTTCTCACGGTAACAATTCCTTTTCCAACAACTATGGTACTGGTTCAAATAATTATGGTAATGTTTCTACAAATTATTCGTCTAATAACCGCAACCGAGATAATGGTAACGGGAACAACAGAGGCCGGGGGCGTGGTGGTCGTGGCCGAGCTCAACCTCGTCCATCACAACCCTCTCCCTCCAACCCGAATGATCCATTACCCAAGTGTCAGATATGTGCTAAAACAGGTCATACATCTCAAGTTTGCTATTGGCGTTATGAGGAGTCCCGTGGCTCTAACCCACGGCCTCCTGCTCCCCAACCACCACAGGCTTATGCTGCGTACCCCTATCCAGAGCAACATCCTGTCACTCCTTCTGCATGGATTCTTGATACTGGGGCAACGCATCATCTCACGAATGATTTTCGCAACCTCGATCTCACTTCTGAACCGTATGGAAGCACTGATCAAATACACATAGGAGACGGTACAGGTTTACCAATCTCTCACTTAGGTTCTTCTTCGTTTATTTCCCCCTCCCGCACCTACCACTTACCTAATATACTTGTGTCCCCTTCCCTCGCTAAAAATCTCCTTTCAGTCCACAAATTTACCTCTGATAATTATGTTTTCTTCGAGTTTCATGACACCTTTTTTGTTGTGAAGGACTACTCGGGCAACATCCTTCTTAGAGGTGTAGTCAAAGATGGGCTCTACTACTTCTCTCCCCAGCCAAGCCGTCCTCCACCACACGCCCTCTCCGCCAATCTATGCTCCTCCACCACGTGGCATCGTCGTCTTGGGCATTGCTCCTTCCCAGTGCTCCAACAAGTTTTCAAGCGTCTTCCTTTTCATGCTTCCAATAAGGCACCTCCTAGTGTTTGTGCCCCTTGTCAGCTGGCCAAGAGCCATCGTCAAACTCTTTATGTTTCAGATTTTACTTCTCATGCACCGTTAGATTTGATTTATAGTGATGTTTGGGGTCCTTGTCATGAAACTTCGACCTACGGGTCTCGTTATTATGTTAGTTTTTTGGATGATTTTACCAAATATATTTGGCTTTTTCTGATCAAACTTAAATCTGACGTTGAAACAATTTTTCCGCTTTCCTAAATTTAATTGAACGAAAATTTTCTACTAAACTAAAAGCCTTACAATCCAATTGGGGAGGTGAATATCGTCGCCTCTCTCAGCTCCTTACTACACTAAGCATCCAACATCGCCGCTCGTGTCCACACACCCATGAACAAGTCGGTGCTATTGAACGCCGGCATCGCCAAATTGTCGAAATTGGCCTCTCCTTACTTGCCCAGGCCAATATTCCCCTTCCATACTGGGAGGATGCCTTCACCACAGCCACTTACCTCATAAATCGCCTTCCCACCAAAACTCTAAACTACAAAACTCCTTACAAAATGGTTTACCACCGTTCTCCCGACTACTCTTTCCTCCGGGTTTTTGGCTGTGCATGCTGGCCCTATTTGCGTCCTTATAACCACCACAAAACCGACTATCGATCCGTCACCTGTGTTTTCTTGCGTTACTCTCCCTCCCATTATGGCTACAAATGTCTTGATCTTGCCACGGGCCGCATCTATATTGCTCGTCACGTGGTTTTCGATGAAACTCTCTTTCCGTATACTCCCTCTCCCACTTCCACTACTACTCCCTCCACTACAGTTCCTTTACCCAACTTCGTCCCTTCTACGTCTACACCTATTCACCAACCTTACCCCCTCACTCGCCTTCGCCCTCAACCACTCTGCCAAACAGCCCCTCACCCGAGGCCTCTTCCGCCTCTCCACCAGAACCACCATCCCCTGGCATTACCGCCGCCTTATCTCCACCTCCAACTAATCCGCCTCATATGATTACCCGCACCTAAACCAACACGCTAAAACCCAAACAAATGCTTGACTACATTCGCTATCCCATCTCCTGAGCCCTACTGGCCACCACTTCCACTTCGGATCCTACCTCTTACACTATTGCCTCTAAACACCAAATTTGGCGCCATGCGATGCAGGATGAGATTGATGCGTTATTGAAAAATCAAACGTGGGACCTTGTGCCTCGTCAGTCCCATATGAACATTGTTGGTAACAAGTGGGTTTACCGCACCAAACAACTTGCGGACGGGCGTCTGGAGCGCCATAAGGCGCGTTTAGTGGCCAAGGGATTTCATCAGGCCGAGGGCATTGATTACCATGAGACCTTCAGCCCAGTTGTGAAACCGGTAACAATTCTCCTGCTTCTGTCTCTTGTTGTTTCGCAGGGTTGGTCGCTTCGACAGGTTGATATACAGAATGCATTCTTACATGGCCACCTCTCTGAACCTGTTTACATGCAACAACCCCAGGGATTTGTTCATCCTGACTTTCCGGATTATGTTTTCCGCTTGAAGCGCAGTCTGTATGGTCTTCGATAGGCTCCCCGGGCTTGGGTTTCCCGGTTTACTGATGCTCTTACTCAGTTTGGATTCACTGGTTCAAAAGCCGACCCCTCACTCTACATTTTCTCTCGTCATGGTGCTCGTATCTACATACTTATTTATGTCGATGATATCATTATTACTGGGTCTTCCACTCCACTTATTGAGCAGGTTATTCCGTTTTTGGCTATGCAGTTTCCGGTAAAAGATCTTGGTACGTTGTCCTACTTCCTTGGTATAGAGGTCCTTCCCTCAGATGATGGCATCTTCCTCACTCAACGTAAATATATCCTATAGTTTCTCCAGCGTGCCTCTATGGATAAGGCTAAGCATTGTCAATCACCCATGAGTGCATCTACTCGCCTAATTCGTGATGATGGTCCTCCATGCTCCGAACATGCACTCTATCGCTCCGTCGTTGGGGGTCTCCAATACCTCGGCTTTACTCTCCCCGACATAGCCTTTGCTGTTCATAAGGTTAGTAAATACATGCATGATCCTACTGATGCTCATTGGACGCCAGTTAAACGCATCCTGCGATATCTTAAACACACTATCTCCGAGGGTTTGTTCTTCTCACGCCGATCTCCGATTACTATTCAGGCCTATTCTGATTCTGACTGGGCGGCCGACTCTGATAACTGTCGCTCAGTCGGGGCTTATTGTGTCTTCTTGGGATCTAACCTCATCAGTTGGCGCACCAAACAACACTTGACTGCGTCTCAAAAGTAGTAATGCGAGGCCGAGTACACAAAACAACATCGAATCTGCTGCTGCGAGATCCAATGGTTGTGCAACTTATTGCGGAAATGGAAGTCCCTTGTCCTCTCCGCCGACCCTATGGTGCGAAAATATTGGCGCAACCTACCTCGCTCACAATCCGGTGTTTCATGCTCGTACTAAGCATATTGAGATCGATTTCCACCATGTTCGTGAGCTAGTTGCGTCTCGTCTACTCACCATTTCCTTTATCAGCTCTAAGGAGCAACTTGCGGACATCCTTACGAAGCCTCTGGGGCATCCTCTCTTTCACACTATGAAGTCCAATCTCCGTGTTCAGCCACTTCCCACGGGATTGCGGGGGCGTGTCGAGAATATTATCACCGAAGACAAATAGTGTATAATATTTTATTTATTTTTATTATTTATTTAACCTTAGGTAAATATAACTGTGCCTATAAATACCCATTGTAATACATTTTTACAATCAATGACAATACAATTATATCTCTAAAACCTAATACATAACAATATCTATTGCAAACTGTTCTTGTCTACATATGTATTTTATTCACAATCCAAATTGTCACGTATCGATAATCTAACATTTAAGGTATTTTCCTATGCCTTTTATTCTCGATCAATCCAAAGTGTCGTGTGTCGTAAATCTAACATTAAAGGTACAACTTGATCCAAGAAATTAATTAAAACTTGATATGTAGAGTTGAATGTATAAGTCCAAACTAATATATACAAGAGGAGGGACTTTATCCTTAGAATCTAAATATACGGTGAGTGAAATTTATCATTTAATATGATGGGTGAAACAATCAGTACAAGTGTTAAATATGCGACACTTTTACAAGCTTTCTCAAATGTGGGCGTATAAAGAGTCTGTGTCAGCACACAATGCATAGAAATGACACTATAAGGCCAACAAAAATACCCAACACTTGCACGATAAAAAGATGGCCCTGATACCATATATATTGAAAATATAAACTCAAACACATATAAGAGGAAACCCAACATACTCAAAACCTAGGTTGTGAGATGATGGAAATTTATCTCTTAATATGATGGTGAAACAATTACAACTTACAAGTACCCAATGTTCGACAAAAGAAAAAAAGAAAAAAAGAGGAGGACTGGAAAAGTAAAACATTCATAAATGTGGAGTAAAAATGACAACTTGAAACATAAGAGACAAAAATATAAAAATATAAAAATATAAAAGAAAATTGTGAAATAAAAGAAACCAAAAGTGAATGTTATAACCCTCAAAAAAAAAAAGTGAATGTTATAAACTTACCAGTTAAGTGGAAACGATTTGCTTCCATCACAGCATAGAAAGAACCAGAAACAATTACCAAAAGAAATAATAGAAGGAGAGTATACTTAGCCATCTATCTATGTAATTTTTTTTTTCTTTGATATGTGAAGAATTTGTGAGTTTTTATGCAAATATTATTTAATTTAAATCTCAATGCCGTCTAAATTTGAACTTGAATTGAATATGTGAAACCGAAATTGTAATAATCAAGACATGTAAAACACACATGTACAAACAATTCATTCTCTGTATTTTATTGTGATAGATGTATGTTGAATTTGACTAGTGAATAAATTACTTTTTTGGCATGTTATTTGCTATACATCAAATAATAAACACATTAATTTTTAACTAGATAAATATTCAACAATTCAGTCTCTATATTTCATTGCTTATACTCTATGGTATATTTAAGGAACCCCGTTTGGATAATAATATTTTCAAATTTAATGATATTTAGTAAATAAAATTGGATAAGATGTCTGCTGCCCAATCGTGTTTCATGCCGGACAAAGGGAATCTTGTGTAATGTGAGGTAAAAAAAAATTTTAAAAAAAAACGAGTAAATAAAGTAAAATTACATTGTACTCGGGTACATTTCCTACTGGTAATTACTGCAGCTTCTACAACGTGAGCAGGTGGGGAAATTAGAGGTTCAACCCGTTTGGGGCGTTTGATAGGATGTGTATTTCTTTCGTCTCCAGGGAAAAAAAGAAGAAGTAAATTACATTATTTAATTAATAAATTTGTTTTATTTGAATGAGCCGGATAAAGCCTGGAAAAAAAGTTAAAAAAGAACGAGTAAATTACATTATACAATTAATAAAGTTAGTTTTATTTAAATGGGCCGGATAAAGGGAATCTTGTGTAATGTGAGGAAAAAAAAGTAAAAAAAGAATGAGTAAATTACTTTATTCAATTAGTAAAGTTGTTATTCTTTTTTCTTAAAGCCTCCGGTATTCGGAACCCACTGGCCTGACTAATTCGGAGTTCGGTTCGAGTCTTGTTTTATTTGAATGAGCCGGATAAAGAGAATCTTTTGTAATGTGAGGAAAAAAAAGTAATAAAAACCAGAACGAGTAAATTACTTTATTCAATTAGTAAAGTTGTTTTTTTTTTCCTTAAAACTCCCGGTATCCGGAAACCACTAGTCCGACTAATTCGGAGTTCGGCCTGAGTCGTGCCTGCAGAGTCTGACTATTACTCATGGGTAAAGTTTGGCCAAGAGTTCTTTCAAGATGGCGCCTCAGAGGAGAATCAAACCGGTGACCTCCCTAGGCCTTCTCAAGTCATTTACCACTTGATTCAAGCTACTTGTTATTAGTAAAGTTGTTTTATTTGAATGTAAGAGTGGGAATGAATGATAAAAATGAAGAGAAAATATGATCAGGACAATGAAAAATAAAACTGGGTGATAAGAACAAGTCTATTGTTCATCACCCTAACTGCACCGTTCGTGATAATTTTTAACCGTAAAATAGACCTCAAATCCAATATTGTTATTAAAGATAATAATATGTTTATCTATTATTCAATTAATTACAAGATTTTCTGGTTTATCTATTGTATTATATTCACACTGTAATCTCAACTATAAATACCCCATGATACCAGTGACATAATACACAAGCATTTCTCTTTTCTCTTCAGTACTTTGTTCATGTTCTTTCTTTTATTAGTTTCATAACACATTATCAGCACGGGACTCTACCAATGGAGTATTCCAACCAGATCAACCGATGAAGTATTCCAAGCAAAGAACCGTTCTACTGATGGAGTATTCCAAGCGAGAGGTAAAATTTTATTATTAACCCGTTCTTAATCCTATAAAAGGTAAGAATTTATTTTTACATTCTTCTAGTTTTTTTAATTGCTAACATTATCAAACAATATTTCATACCCCTAAAGATATCGGGGATAAATTATGTATCATGTGCCATTAACGTTAAAATGCATTTGGAACCTATCGGTTTTGATAGATAAATCAAGACAATGCAAAAGCCATGATATTTCTCTGTCATCATCTTGATGAGGGATTGAAACATGAATATTGGTGAAAGATCCGCATGAGTTATGGATCCATATGAATTATGGAACCGTTTGAAAAGGGTTCGACTATGATTATTTGACTGTGAAAGAATGGTTCGACCACTTGAGGCTGGTCATTTTAATGAAAGCCATACATGATTGGCTCAACCTGCGAATGCAGGATTTTAAATCTGTTAATTCAGGCATTTTTATTACACCATGATAGAAATAATATGGTGTAAAAGTGACCGCTGCGGCAGCAGCAATATCCCGAGAAATGTCTCAAGAGATATTCTGATCTCATTGTATGCATATTGCTGGCTGATGAGTTGATCTCACTGCATGTCCATTGTTGGCTGATTAATGAAAATCAATATTGGTTCCAGTCCATTCTCTGAAGTGAATGCGACACTATATTCGAATTTTGGCCACGGCATAATATTCCAATTTTGGCCGTGGTTGTGGTCGCTGTGGAGATCATGGTAGAGGCCGTGGTCGTGGAAAACTTGTTTCTATCACAATGACAATAATGACATAGTTGAGAAAAAGCATAAAAGGCCGGCTATTAATTGAGACAGTGTAACGCCCCGTTCCCGGACACCGAGTCCTTATCCGGAAATCGAAATGTTCGGCACGCATAACATTAAATAAATAATATTACACGTAAGCCTCTACTACGTCGTATCAAATAAAAGCAAACGGAAGCTAAAAGACTCGGGTATTTTTTTCCAAACAACCAAGAATAGAAATACTAAAGATAGAATAAAATGTAATACTTATTACATCCGAAAGGAAACCAACGAATCCAAAAGTACTAGAAGTAAACTACAGAACCCAATAATAATCCAAGTCTATGGCATAAATGAATTAAATGATAAACAAGGTCTTCAACTCCGGCGTCCTCAAACGTCGTCATCAAAGTCCTCCTCAAAGTCCTGACCAACTTGTTCGTCTTCTCTCCCCCAAACACATAAATAAACATGCATTTGAGGTAAGTACAAAGTACAAAGTAAGAAGTAGAAGCTACAATTTAATTAAGGTTATTATTAAAAGATGTTATCTTAGTGAGACCGACTCAATCTAGGGTTCATTCCATGCCCATCGACACGTCATGACTATACGTTTCTAACTTAGCTTATCTTTGTTACATCACTACTCAAGGACACAAAGCATGGTGAAAATTCCACCACGAGATATACTTGCCAACTACGGTGATTAGCACCGGTAGTCCCGGGATCTCCCCGGTATGCATATACGTTCGATGGATTTCCTCCCCTACCCTTCAGCCTTTTGAGCCAGTAGCGTTGTCCACCTTTTGTATGAACGTATCACATCGCCGATTTGAATCAGTGCCTAACCGAGAATAAATGACGTTTTATCTTTTATCTACACATATGTAATTATTAGTGTGAATTAACTAACCACCTAAGTGTTTTCAGATTAAAACTCACCTTAACAACACTACTCCCTCACTTAGACAGCTAGACATCACATCTTAACAATTACACAGACATTGATGAACTCTAGTTCATCAAAGCATAAGCCTTTTCATGCCCTTCCGACGGATCCGAACTTCAACTCCCTTTAAGAGTACATTCGGTGTTTTAACTGAACGAATCAGAAGTTCAATCAAAGCTTGTTCATATTTAATTAATGTTAACATATCAGGATTTAAGGTTTAAAACAGTGAAACATGATTATGAAGCCTAAAAACCAACCTGAAACGCTAAAACAGTATAAACAAGGTAAAACAGGTCAGACGCCCGTTTGACATCCTATGGACACCCGTCCGGCATTGGACGCCCATCCACTAAACTCAGACGCCCGTCTGTCAAAAACAGCTACATCCTGAATCAAAAGTCTGACCTCAAACGCCCGTCTGCCTATCTCAGACGCCCGTTCGAGTTACTAGGGTCTCGGACGCCCGTCCGCCTGGGTTTTTCCCAAAACGCTAAAATTTTCACAACTCAATTTCTGAATCGTTTCTAACCTAATTAACCTCGTTTTCAACACAGTAAAACGTAGAAAACATATCTAAACATCTATGATCCTTTGATCAACGAAAAAGCACAACTTTCTTGCATCTACGCATCACAAATCTTGATCTAAGCATCAATAACCATAATTAGAATTGTAGGAAGAGCCTCTTACCTTTTAAGCAGCAAATTCCTACTCCAAACCACAGAAAACAACAGCAAATCTGATCCTTTCTGCAGAAAAACATGTGTGATAAATCCAAACTTAGATTAGATTCAATCACACGCTTCTAAACGACAAAAACTACGAATTGATGAGTTTGAATCCATCAAACTCGAAGATGAACTGAATTAGGGCTTAATCATACCTTAACAAAGCTTCAACTTTTTGATGTCACAACGTTGCTCTCTTCACAACGATTCCGGTGCTCGACTCTGATCTGAAAACCGTCAAGGATTGACTTAGAACCGATGACAACAATCCCTCAGCCCTAAATCTTGCACACACACACGCAGGAGGTAAACTTTGAAGGTGGAAAAATCTGATTAAAAGATTATGGGGCTGATTATGTTGATTTTCCTTAAATAGGAAGAATCCCATAATTACCAAATTTCCATAATCACCCTTATTAAATCATATTTTCTTCCTTAAATATTTATATATATATGTCGAAATTATGTATATAAATATCCAAATTAGTAAACTCCGAATAAAAGGAACCGAACCCAATATTTCGTTTTCGCAAAATGACACGTCTGTCCTTTCCCGAAAATCGGAATATTACAGACAGTGCCTGTTTTGATTTATATGCTATCACAAATAGAGGTAATGCCTTTTCTCACAAATAGAAAATGCAGATGCAGGCTGCCATATATTAATTGAATATTAATTGAGACAAGGTAGATAGGCCAGATAAATACATTGCCTATGCCTAAGCCAAATAGGCCAGATAAAAGCTGTATCATACAAAAGCCCAGATAGACCAGATAAATACATTGCCTATGGCTAGGCCAAATAGGCCAGATAAAGCAATGCATCATAGAAAATGTCAAATAGGTCGGACAAATTTACTTGATCATAAGACAAATTTTCTTGATCATAAGAATTACTATGATCAGTTGATTTTTATATGTCACCGATTTCACAACTATAAATTGTGGATCTTCTTGATCATTTGATTTTGATATGTCACCAATTTCACAATTATAAATTGTGGATTCCTTTAATAACACGCTAATGACATCGATTGATTAAAATTGTTGGGTAATTTGTTAGGTACGTTGACTTAATGTTAATTTTCTTTTATATCTATGATGCAATTTTGAATTTTTACTAAAGAGTAAATAAAGTGGTGATTTTCGTATATGATGGATGGTAATGAGTATTTGTATGAATCTGTCCCAGACATATAGCAACATTGAACGAAGGAACATATTATTTACATAGAAAAAGGTTAATGTAGGTTCATGTTTAAATGTTTTATAAAAATAGATAATAGATCTAATTACCATAAGATAAATTTTCTTTTAAATTGTTCTACTGAACGGGTTATTCTTCATGTTATTTGGACCTTAAGCATGCCACTATTTATTGTACATAGTAGTTCACGTTTTGGTCCTTCGAATAAGAATTAAAGATATTAAGAACCATTTATTTTCATGATTGTTTTAGTTTTGTATGAGATTAAATTTAAATGTGTTTTTCAATGCCAATTTTCTATGGAAAATAAACGTCCATAACAATGTGTTTGCATAAAGATAGTTCTACAACAATTTCAATTGATATTCTCAATTATTTTGAAAAATGATGATACCGGAATTCTTGTAATTCTAACACAATTCTTTAAACAGATAGCTAATATTATTTATGCTTCATCAAATCATTGAGACTTGTTTAAATTAAGATATAAAAATCTGATTTCATGATCATTTCTTTTAAATCAGCTTAACGATCTGTTTGTGATATATATACTCTTGAATAAAATTGTGTTCATTGACTTGACCATTTTATATATGTGATAATTGAATAATGTGACAATTCAAGTTTTTTTCCTTTCCATATTATACTTGAGACTGTGAATCTGAGTTTTTGTTTACTCTATTGATTTTGCACTTGTTAACGAGTTTGACACTTTGATTGCAAATTCAAATGTCAAAGTTTGTTGCACTAATGAATCTCTCTAAGTGATTTTATCGTGTAGTGCATTGAATTAGTGAACTAAAATATTATCTATTTGAATTCCTATTTTATTATGAGATTACTACTCAGCTTGGTTATACTTGGTTTTACAACCTATTTGAATCTTGATTATACTGTGTGTAAAAACCTGCTTGACTTAAGTTGCAATATGCTATACTTATACTGAAAGCTTTTTTTAGAATATATAAGTGATAAATTGTTTTACTTCCACGATTCAATTTATACTAGATCCCTTTGAATATGATCATATATTAAATACTTGAATATGATCATATATTGAATAATGATTACGAATATATTGGTTATTATGGTTGTAACCATTCTTCATGTGAGAATCTCACTAGAATTTGGTTGGTTATTCATGAACATTGGCATAACCGGATATAGTGTATCCATAATTGTTAGAATTGATATAATATCTCTCTAAAGGAGATAATATTTCTCCCCGAATTGGAAAATATTAAAGAAGTTTGTTGATGCTCGCATAAGAGGATCTCTAACATTAAAATGTTGAATCCGTCACGGGTTATTGCAAATTTTCTAGGTACCGATTGTGAAAAAGTGTTGTCCGAGAATAAGGGGAGAAACATCCATTATGAATTATATCTTGTGACAAACATTGACGTATATGAACAATGAGTTCATATATTATTCATTGACATAAAACCCACGAAGGGTAGATTTTATGCATATTTGAATACATCAAATATTTTTCTAAGAAAATGGATAAATGTACCAAAAGTTCAATGTCTCATTCTACTGATTTCTCTACATATGATGTATAATTTGAACGATTCTTGAAGAATCCGAAATCACATAGTGGTATATAAAGCGCAAAAGATAATGTTTTCAAAAATCTCGTAGAATGAGATATTTAATGAAACCACTAAGTTTTAAATGTGTATATCGCTTTAAGCGAATAAAAGAGCATCAAGGTATAGCTCGGTGCAACATGTTTGATGAAGATCGAGTCTCGGCATTAGGGGGAGATACATAAAGGGGGAATGACACCGTTGAGCTTATAAACTTTGTGCTTTGCAACTATAAGCTTTGACTTGTTTTTTATTTTTAAAGAAATTGAAAAAGGGTAAAAACCTAATAAAATCATGGATAGACTGAAATACCCCTCTCTATTTATCCCCAAATCCCTTAACTCCTTCATCAGTTCTTCCTTAACCTCATTATTCATTTCCACCATCCAGTTTAATTACCCACCGTGAATCGAGCAAAATAGGCTCAGCAAAATTCTTGTCATTTCTACCCAAATTCGAACCTAGGATCAGCAAAATTCTTGTCAACAATCGAGCTAAGTGTGCAAACTCACCGGTAGTTAAGGAAGGTGATCGAAAGTTGAAGAAGCTGACCGAGCAAGTCTGCAAAAGGTATTATTTTGGGGTTTGGTATCTGCATGTAGATTATAATTCACCCGAGTTAATGCATTTACACATGTTTGATTTTTTGGGTTGAGTTTAAATTTTGTTATGTATATGATTTTGGAGATTAGGAAGATGTGTGATTTGTTATGGTGTTGAATTATGTGGGATCGGTATAAACAAATTGTGTAACCAAATTTGTTAGCTTAAACAATGGCGGTGATGAAATTTGTTCAAAATGTGTTATTTGCTTGAATTGTATTCAAATTCATTTGTTCTTTCATTCGATTGATACCTTTTGTTTATTTTTTGTTGGTAATAGAAAATTGGTTGAAAATGACATTGGTTTATACACTTAGCGCCCAAGATAGGACTGCAAAATATGAAATCGTAAACCGATGTCAAATTTGTAAAGCAAATGAAGTTTATCAAAAACTTGACACCAAGCACAAAATAAAGTTGGAACAGTCTTGTTTTGGACATTTAATCCATTTGAAGGATCTGCAAGCCAACCAGATAGTACATCAGTTGATAATGAGGTTGGCGAACCCTATAAACTGAGATTTTTTGGTTCAAAGTTGGAGCTAAAAAGATACGATTCATTGTACAAGAATTTGCGCTTGTTACCGGTTTCTTGGTTGGCAATGATAGCAATGTCGAGAAAGGCGTAGGAAAAGAGTCTAAATTAGTTAAGAAGTATTTTAAAAACCTTACGTCAGTGTATAGGAAGCATGTGTGGCAAAAGTTTAATAGCACTAAGAATCTTGTGAGACCGTTACAAGTTGGGGTTGATCGTTGTCTTGGCGTCGTTGTGTGGGCATCGAAAAAAAAACGTCACGGTGGATTGGTGGATTTTTCAGGTTGATTGATGATTTGGATGCTTTCAACAAGTATCCATGGGAAATGACTCTTATGAAAGCATCGTCCATGTTTTGAGGGGGACCTAAGAGATGTTTTCAAAAAGGTCCCGATCGCATATACTTTCTATGGTTTCCCTCATGCTTTGAAGGTATGTAAAAGCGAAGTCCGGTGGTTTAATTCATAATATATATATATATATATATATACATACACGCATGTTGTTAATTTTTTTTGTTATGTTTGGTCAATCACTTGTATGTAAATGCATCGTAGGTTTGGGCACTAGAAGCAATTCCTTCTTTAAGGAAGTTTTCCGAGATTGTTGATGAGAATGCTCTCCCAAGGATGATGAAGTGGGGAAATGCAAAAAAGATCAACTCTGCATTAGTTGAAGTTGTTCTTGAATCGGGAAAGGTAGTGATGTTTAATTTGTATCTTAAGTTTGGTATGTAAATGCATCCTTCACATTAATCATGAGTAGTAGATAATGCAGATGGATGTAGTTCGAAAGTTGGTTCCATCCGAAGCTGAAAAGGAAAAAGCTTATTTTGTGATGCTCCGGGAAGTTGAAGTTGAAGATGATGAAACTACTTATGACAATGCACCTGAGCAATCAACGGGTAACGTTGATTCTGAAAAGCTAAAAGAATTGGTAAAAATTGCTGTGAGTGAAGAGAACAAAAGAATGTGTGAAGAGTTGGTAAAAATTGCTGAAGAGAACAAAAGAATGTGTGCTTTAGTGGATACGCTCCAGCGTAAA
Source organism: Gentiana macrophylla (assembly GCA_026214975.1). Lineage (NCBI taxonomy): Eukaryota > Viridiplantae > Streptophyta > Magnoliopsida > Gentianales > Gentianaceae > Gentiana > Gentiana macrophylla. The sequence goes on along the minus strand of CM047810.1, from coordinate 114,192,164 downwards.
GTTAAATTGATGGAGGTTCGTCTTTCTAATGAAGAGTTGAATGAAATGGAAGATGAAACTGTGGAGGCATCCCGAAACGGCAAAGGTATAAAGTTAAATTTGTCATTTATGTTGTTTATATAGGAGAGAAATAGTTTATAACATTCTATTTCTTGAAATTATGATTTGGAAATGCCGTAGTTGAAGAGAAGGAAACCGGGGAAGGTGATAGAGAGGTAGGGGAGTTCCCACCAGAAAATGAAAGCGAAGGTGAAGAGAGAAACGAGGCCGCTGGAATTGAGGAGGAAGTTGCTACTATTGTGAATGAGGTTGGGGATGGTGATAAAGAGGTAGGGGAGGTCCCACCTGAATATGTAAGCGAGGGTGATAAAGAGATAGGGAATGAACTCGATGCCCCGGTTGAGGACACTGAAATTGAGGAAGAAGGTGATGCTATTGTGAATGAGGCTGGGATGGTGATAAAGAGGTAGGGGAGGTCCCACCTGAAATTGTAAGCTAGGGTGATAAAGAGGTAGGGGATGAACCTGAAGCCCTGGTTGAGGAAACGGTCGAGGAAACCTGAATCGGCGAAGGTATAATGTGAAACTTGTCATTTTGATTTGTTCATTATGTAGTTTGATGAGAGAATTAGTTCATAACATTTAATTTCTTGAAATTATGATTAGGAAATTCCGTGGGTGAAGAGATAAATGAGGACATTGAAATGGAGGAGGAAGCTGCTGAAAAGCTAAACGAGGTTATGGAATGTGATGTAGATGTAAATGGTGGCATAGAGGAGGAGCAAGTTGATATAAGGGAGGAAGATGAGGGAAACCCAAACGGCGAAGGTATAATTAAATCTATCATTTATGTGTTTTTGTGAAAGAATTAGTTTATTCATAAAATTTAGTTTCTTGAAATTATGATTAGGTAATGCCGTAGGAGAAGAGAGAGCCGATGTCATCCTAAATGAGGATGATTTGGAAAACGAGGGCGGGAAAAAAGTTGTTAAAGGTAGATTTACAAAAATAATTAATTTGAGCTTATGTTAGTAGATATATGTATAATCCAAACTAATTACGTCATTGAATGTTTTATATAGTTGTACGTTTCAATCTACCGACGCCGCCGGAAAAAAGAAAAGCAATTAGCAGCCTTTATATTAAACTACCGGAAAAAAAAGTAAAGTGAATAAGTTTGATGCTTATAATCCGTTCCGAAAAATGGATCCTGTGCTGATGAAATGTCTTGATCAGTTTATAGATTCATGTGAAGACAGGTATGAATGTCATACGGTTAAAGTAAGCCCTAATTTGTAAACCCTATTTTGATGATTAATTAGTTTTTCTTCCTTTTTATTTATACAGTGTATAGGTGAGTTTGGTTGACTGTGACATCCAAGCAAGTATTTTGAAAGGAATTGTGAGGGGGCGAGCTTGCCAAGCAACGTAAGTAGTATATGCTTTAGATTGTAAATTAACAGCAATTTAGATTGAAAAAGTATGTTTTTGTTTTGTAGTATATATATATTTTTTGATATTTAGGTAATGGATAGTTCATTGTGTGAAATTCGCCGGCGATGCTTAGTGGACCCAAACATGTTTGACCAAAATGCACGTGTCCTGGATACGCAATTTGCAAGTTATGTCAAAGGCTTTCACACACGACACATGAGAAATAAAAGCAAAGGAGGAATTAATACAGTATGCAAAGGACAATTTGATAGAGTATTTATGAATATTGTGAAGGGGGCAGCTCCGGAATTTAGCAAATCGTGGGAATGTTGCACAAGTTTGTATGTGCTGATGATAGAGAGGGATCATTGGTTTCTTTAGAAAATTGATCTGAGTGAGAGGATAATTTACGTGTATGACAGCCTTCCGGGGCATGTCAGAAAAGTGCTTCTTGCAAGTTGTGTCACGCCTCTACAAGTTGTGATGCCGCATTTACTGAAGAATCATGTAAAAGGCTATGAGAATTATTCTGTGAGAAAACTAGTGGTGAAGAGCGTGGATTGTCCATCTCAAGATAATGGGTACGTTTCATAATTTTATGCAATATATATAGGGATTATTAAGGTATTCGTTGTTGTGACTAACTTATCTTGTAATTCTTGTAATTTGGTAGGAGTGATTGTCGCATTTTCATTCTTAAATTCGTGGAGTTAATGCTTGGAGGAGTGGATCTATCATTGATTCGGAGTGCGCATATGCCGGATTGGCAAAAGAAGTTGGTTGCGGGATTGCTTTCATGGAACTTTCAGGCATAGAAATTGCATATGCATTTCTATGTCATTGTAAAATTGTGTTAACCATCTATGAGGGTTTTGGTTATGACTTATCATTAAACTATGTCATTTTAATTTTTACAGAAGAATAGGGGTGGTTTGAAGTTTGAAGGAGAACTAAAATGATTAATTGTTGTTTTGAAGAATGATGTTTTAAAGGAGAACTATGGTTCCTTTATTATTAATATGTATTGTATTGGTAATTGTTATTTTGAATAAGAATGTTTTGAAGGAGAAATTTGGTTTCATTCTTATTATTATGTATATTGTATTTGTAATGGTTATTTTCTTCCATGTTTGAGAACTAGGGTTTGATTCATTAGTTGGTTAACATTATTTATTAGAAAATTTGTCCTATTGAAATGAAGAAGTTAAGTTATTGATTCATAAAGAATTATACAAATCAACATAGTTAACGTAAAGGTGTAATTGTAATTGTAATTGATTAACATTATACGATTCCATAATCCATGCTATGGTTTGATTCAGTCGAAGTCTCTTCGTTTACAAATCAGTCGTTCACTAGCAATCTCAATCAGGTTTGCACTGTAAAACTTTATAAAAATTATATGTTGTGAAAGTATACGGTTCTTCCAATAATTCGGAGCCACAAACTAGAAAGTCATGTTTTAGGTGATGAAAATCTTAGTAGACCTAGTTCGTCATGCTTTGGTGTGCCCGTATCCTCTTATCAGAGTGCTCAAAAACCTAAAGAGTGTAGCATTACCAATCAGCTACTGATGAGATGGTTGTTTGAATCAATGGCTGAATATGCACTATGGTAGGATGCACTTCAGCAAGAGAAATTTGGACTAATTTAGAGGCTCTGTTCAATATCCAAGCAGAGTCTAGGATGGTGGAATTTAAAGTGCTCTTACACAGGCTACCAAGGGATCCAAGTCCATGGCAGACCACCTTGCATAGATGAAGTCATATATAGATAAATTCGCAACTGCTATATATCCCATATCAAGGTCTGAGATGATTTTAGCCACTTTAGGAGGTCTAAAGAGAGAATATGAAGCACTCATAGTGAATATCACAGCTAGGGTAGGATCCCTGACCTGGCAGGAAGTTCAATCTTAATTGATTACACATGAAAGGCTCTTGGCTAGGTTCAATCATAGCTCTATTATGGATTAGAATACGAGTCCAAGTGCCCAAGTTGCCAATAACTTTAATCCAAGTCATAGGCTTCTGGGCTAGGATCCAACCTTAGACCCTTTGCAGCCTCATATAATTATGGAACAAGAGGAAGAGAAGGCAGGATGAGGGGCTAAAGGTGGCAGAACCTCGAATGCCAATACCTTTTGGCCAATGAGTCAACTTTGTGGCAATAGTGGACATATAGTGATATCTTGTTGGCACAAGTTTGAGTAGGATTCTGTTTCTACTAGCTATAAAGGATCTCGATATAATGCTACTCTCATAGCCTCTCCTCAGACTGGGGGTGATCCTGTTTGGTATCTTTAAAGTGGAGCAACAAATCATATCACCTCAAACATCAACAACATGTTATCACTTTAGATTATTATGGCTCAGATACTCTTGTTGTTGGAATGATGATATTTCCTACATATTTCGCACACTGGAACTTGTATTCTACCCATACACTCCAATACACATTTTCACTTAAAAAACTCATTACATATCCCTTCATTGACCAAGAATCTTGAATGTGTTTCTGAGTTAACCAATGATTACCCTATTTTTGTTGAGTTTGATGATAATTATTGTTATGTCAAGGAAAATAAAACAAGGACACTGCTCCAAATAAGAGCTCGTAAACATGGATTATATCATATCCATGTCACTAAAGAAGCCAGTGCCAAAGGTTCCTCCAGTTCTTGTGTCAGTTTGATCACCTTTCACTCCAAGAAATCCTGATGTCAATCTAAATCAGTGTTGGGCTTTATCTGGCTCTTTGAACTAAGATTTTTTGTGAACATTGGGCACAGAATACATGGTCACCCTTTTAGACAAGTCTTGAATTATGTTATTAATAATTCTAAGTTTAATGTCAGTGACAATCCTGTGTTAGTGATGCCCGTCATTTTGGTAAAATGCATTCCTTGCCTATCTTGGATCTAGTTTCAGGCTAAGTATTTTATCGATTTTGTTTACAATGATCTTTAGGGCCCAACTCCTATTAAAACTAATTATGGATATTTGTATTACCTACACTTTCTGGATGATTTTTCCAGGTATTCTTGGATTTTCCCCTTAAAATGTAAATCAGAAGCCCTTTATGCCTTTATGGATTTTAAGAAATTTGTAGAAAATCAATCCAACACTACCATCAAGTGTCTTCAATTAGTCCAGAAAATTGTATTGCCTTTAGGCATCCATATCATTATGCCCATGGTATGCATGAGAGAGTTGAAAGGATGCACATACACTTAATAGAAATGGGACTTACTCTTATGGCCTAAATTTCCCTGCCATTAATATTATGGTGGGATAGTTTCCTACAGGCTGAGATCATTAATGATCTGCCTACTCTTATTCTCAATAACCATACACCAACTCAGTTCCTGATAAAAATTGATCATGATAATTCTAAGTTCAAAATCTTTGGTTCTGCCTATTTTCCTAATCTTAGACCCTACTCCCACAGTAAGTTTTGGATATTATTCAACCAAATGTGTCAATCTGGGACTTGGTCATAAACACTAAGTCTTCATGGAGAATTTACATCAGCATAGATGTTGTGTTTAATGACTTCAGTTTCCTTTTAAATAAAGTTTCAGTTAGGGTCCACATAGATATGTCTCAATTTTCCCACATCTTTTCAGTCTTGTTAATCTTTCTAAACAATCTGATTTCTCTCCCTCGTTACATACTGAGTCTCGTGAAACCCCTACTTCATGTCGTAATGACACTGAACCCTCAAGTCCTACTATCCATACTCAAAATACCTCTTGTAGTTCAAGCTCACACGATTCACTAGACACTTTACATGTTCATAGTCCTACTCATACTTTGAACCCATAATCTTTGGTCCACAACCAGGATATTCTCCCTGTCATTCCAACCCTCTTTCTAATCTTGTGGTCATTGAACCACCTACATAACCTTCAAACCTATGGGTCATTCTATGCAAACTAGATCAAAAAGTGGTATCCTTAAACCTAAAGTCCACTCGTCCTCTATCACTCAATCCAACACACCTATTCTACTTCTTAAACCTATGAAAATATCTAATGCCTTGAATGTGCCTGAGTGGAAGCATGCTATGGTGGAAGAGTTTATTACCTAAAAGAAAAACCAAACTTAGGATTTGGTTCCACCTTTATCAGGTCAGAATTTAGTGAGAAACATGTGGGTGTTCAAGTTGAAACTTCACCCTGATGGTACAATGCTGAAACATATTGCAATATTGGTGGCCAAGGGGTTCCATCAAATATATAGGGTGGATTTTACTAATACTTTCAGTCCTGTAGCAAAAGCCTCCACCATCAAAGTGGTGTTGACTGTGGAAGTAACTCCCAATTGGAATATCGGGCAAGTGGACATCGATAATGCCTTCTTAAATGAGCCTATCAGTGAAGCTATTTACATGCCTCAGACATAGGGATTTGTGGGCCTTTACAGACCTCATTTTGTGTGAAAATTAAACAAAGCCTTGCATGGGCTCAACAGGCACCTATAGCTTGGTTTGCTGCCTTAAAAAACTAGATGCTGGACTGGGTTTCCACCAATCTAAAGCTGATACATCCTTGTTTGTGTTACAAATTAAAATTCTGAAATATTAATGTATGTTTGATATATGTAGATGATATCCTTGTTACAGGTAGCTTAGGAGATCTTATTTAGCAGTTCATTGGAATGCCGAACTCTAAATTTGCCCTTAAGGACATTGATCCAATTGCTCGTTTTCTGGGTATGCAGGCCAGAAATAATTCATCTGGATTGCTATTGTCACACCAACATTATACAACTCATCTCCTCAAAAGACTGAATTTGGAGAACATCAAACTTGGTCAAAATCCTATTGAAGTTGGTTCACACCTGAGTCCTAACCAAGGACAACTTATGTCAAATCCTACCTTGTATAAAAGTGATATTGGAGGGTCACAACTTCTGATCTCCACCAGACCTGATCTCACATATGCAATGAACTATCTCAGCCAGTTACTGTTGATCATTGGATGGCCTGAATAAACTTCACAGATATGTCAAAGGGACTCTTCATTTTGCCTTATTTTTTCTAGCATGGGGTGACCTTAGGCTGAAAGGTTTTTATGATGCTGGTTGGGTCTATTTTTCATCAGACATGAAATTTGTCCCAGACTATTGTGTGTACATTGGTTCATCCTTGGTGTCCTGGTGTTCCAAGAAGCAGTTAGTTGTTGCAAGGTCAAGCACAAAATTAGAATATAGACTTCTCTCAACTGAAATTTCTTGGGTCACTCAGTCACTAGAGGAAATGAAAGTTAAGCTCTCCTCCTCTCCCAAAGGTTGGTGTGCCAATCTAGGAGCAGCTTCTTTGGCTCAAAATCCGGTTTACCATGCTAGAACTAAACGCATTGAAATGGACGTGCATTTCATAAGAGATAAAGTCTTAAACAAAGAGCTTCAAGTTAGCTACATTCCCTCATCATCCCAAACTGCTAATATGTTTACTAAGAGTCTTCTAGCATCTCAATTTCAAAACTTTAGAAGCAAACTAAATATGATCCCTACCACACTTAGTTTGAGGGAGGATGTTAGATAATATATCAATTATATTATATGTGTGTAAGGGAAGTTTTGCTGATGTACTTGTTTTACATTTGGTTGTGTATGAGGCTGCCATATGGAAAGTCTGTTGGTAGTACTCATGTGATAAGGATATTCAACAACATTATATAAATAGGGGATCTTAATTGATATTTTTATAAGATTGTTAATTCCGGGCCAAAAAAATAACTCTTATTTCGGAGGTCCAAGGCAGCGGCCTGGCTTGCCTTAAAGAAACACCGGCCCTGTGAATTAGGTTGATCACAAACAGGCACGACTAAGCAGTTTCTGATAAAACGGGGGTTGTTGTCAAGCAAGCATGTGTCAGTAAAGTGACTTAAACTCTACATCTGGTGGAACCAATCAAGACTCACCATGTGATGGGCGGTGAAGTGTATTCAATTGCAATGCGCCGGTAGGGTGGAGTCTCATCGAGGTTTCGTCGATAGAGTACTTGTCGGCGGTGAAAGGTCTGCTTGAGTCTTGGAATACTGAGCAGGTCCCACATCCATTAATTACATTATGTGACGATTATACAAACGTCATTAAAAGGAGGACACGTGTAGGGGTATTTATGGCGTATCAGACAAAGATTCCTTGCGGCTAGGGTTTAGGGATTTGTGCCTATAAATACAGTTGTTGTCTCATTATCTGCGGTCGTTGAAATCTGCAAATTCAGTGCATAATAAAATATCTCTTTTCTGTCCGTGGTTTTTTACCTCTCCCACTGAGGGGTTTTCCACGTTAAATCTGTGTTCTTCTTGTTTCGCTTTCTCCTTTGATTTTTATGTTTGATTGCTTCGCTTTACTTTTCTTGCATCCGAAGTTATCTCTATCCGCTTTATAACAAGTGGTATCGAGAAAGGTTCTCGAGAAAACAATCTGTACGATCAGATTCATCTTCACCAAGACCTTCATGAGTGCTAGGATCTGTGATAAAGTTGTGATCTTTAGCAAGAAAAGATGTCGGCAGAGAAACGTGAAAATCGATAAATTTACAGGAAGGAACAGTTTTGGGTCAGGGCAAATCAAGATCGTGCAATCGTTGAAACAAATAGGTTTGTGGAATCCTTTATCGACAAACCAAATACAAAGTGCGACATATTATGCTAGTCTGGAAGAGAAAGCACATTCAACCATCATGTTGTGCTTATCTGATGATGTTATCACTGAGGTTGCTGAGGAAGACACCGCAGCCAAGTTGTGGAAGAAGCTTGAAAGCCTGTACATGACCAAGTCACTGACCAACAAGTTGTTGTTGAAACAGAGGTTGTTCAGTTTGAAGATGAATGAAGGAATTCCACTGAGGGAACATCTTGACCAGCTAAACACAATATTACTTGATTTAGGAATATTGATGTTAAAATTGAAGATGAAGATGCAGCCCTAATCCTGTTGGTGTCATTACCGGCATCATATGAAAACTTTGTGCAGTCTTTCATAGTTGGGAAGGATACAATAGCTTTAGAGGATGTGAGGTCTGCCTTACATGCCTGGGAGCTTAGACACAAGGCTGCTGGGACAGACAGTCAGGCTGCTGGGCTAGTAGCTAGCAGCAATAGTGGAAAAGGATATGGACATAAGAAGAAAAAGAAGTCAGTGTCCAAAGGTCCTAAGTCTCATCGATGTCTGTAAATATCAGAAGGAGAGCGCAGGGACATTGGAAGTCCAATTGTCCAAGGAAGAAGAAAGCAGCGGAAGGCAATTCAGCACAGTGGCCACAGCTCTTGAGCAATCTGATGAGGATCTGGTTCTAGTTGCGAGGATTCTACACACCACAATGATGTGTGGATACTTGATTCTGGAGCATCCTACCATATCTGTCCAAAACAGGAGTGGTTTTCTACTTATGAAAGAGATGGATGGTGGTCAAATCTATATGGCCAACAACAAGGTTTGCAAAGTTGTGGGAATTGGCTCAAAAGTTAAGGACAGAGGATGGTAAATTCTCAGTACAATCAAGGATGTAAGACATGTTCCACAGATGACCAAGAATTTGGTATCTCTCGATCTCTTTGGACAAACAAGGGGTTCAATTTCAAGGGTGAAGGTGGGCAAATTGAATGTCTTCAAAGATTCATTGTAGTCCTCAAAGGCATCAAGAGGGAAACCTTGTATATATTACAAGGATCTCATCAGATCTCACACTTCTTCTTTGTTGCATCCTCGTGCTTCACACTGATCTCAGCAGAGACTTCACCAGTGGCACATACATGAGACTTGGTCACATGGGTGAAAGGGGTATGCAGAGTTCTTTCTTCAAAGAGTTTTCTTGGGGATATAAGGTCAAGAATCTGGACTTTTGTGAACATTGTGTGTTTGGGAAGTTGCATAAAGTAAGTTCTCGGCGAGGTTGCACAACACAAGGGCATCACTTGATTATATCCATTCGGATGATGGGGTCCATCAAAAGTTGAGTCATTGGGTGGTCACGAGATATTTTGTGTCATTCATAGATGACTATTCAAGGATGACTTGGGTGGTGATGATGAAGAACAAAAATGATGCATTCAATAACTTCAATCAAGTGGAAGGCCCTAGTGGAGAATCAGTTAGGCAAGAAAATCAAGAAGCTTCGTGATGTATAATGGTCCGGAATTTTGTTTGGGCGGATTTTGATTCATTTTGTGCGGTGAGGTATTGCCGGACATCATATCGTAAGGAATACACCTCAAAGAGAATGGTGTAGCCGAAAGGATTAATCAAACTCTACTGGAGAGGGCAAGATGTATGCTTTCTCAAGCTGGTTTATCAAGGAGATTTTGGGCAGAGGCTGTTAAGACAGCTTGCTACTTAATCAACATGAGTCCTCACACATGAATCAATCTCAAGACACCATTTGAGATGTGGTCAGGCAAGCCTGCTGACTACTCAGTTCTAAGGGTTTTTGGAAGTACAGCTTACTATCATGTTAGTGAAGGGAAGTTGGAGCCAAGATCAAAGAAGGGAGTGTTTGTGGGGTATGGTGATGGAGTCAAAGGATATAGAATTTGGTAATCAGCAGAGTCCAGAGTAATCCTCAGCAGGGACGTTGTGTTTGATGAAAACTCTATGTTAAACTCATCAGTGGGGAGGTCTACTGAGTCTGAAACCAGTGCTGAATCTGATAGTGTTGAGAAACATGTGGAGCTTCAGGTGGAGTCTACTGATATGAAACAATCAGTGTATCCAAATCAACACTATACTGATCTGGATAACGAACCAGAATCTGATCCAAGCCAGCCTATTGAGACCTCAGTAGGGCGTCATACAAACATTGATCAGCAGAGTCTAGCTGCCAGCAGGCCTAGAAGATCTAATGTTGGGATACCTCCAAGGAGATATGGATATGATGATTTGGATGGATATGCACTCCAAGTTGCAGAAGAGGTAGAGGTTGCTGAACCTGCTACTTACAAGGAAGCAGTGACATGTACAGAAGCATCTCAGTGGCATACTGCCATGGGAGATGAAATGGAGTCATTGTTGAAGAATCAGACTTGGGAATTAGTCAAACAGCCTACTGACAAGGGAGTTGTGACTTGTAAATGGATTTTCAAGAAAAAGGAAGGAATAACTAAGGCGATGGGTCGGTATAAGGCACGTTTGGTTGCAAGAGGATTCACCAAAAGGAAGGGGTTGACTTTGATGAAATATTTTCACCAAAGGTCGACACACTTCAATCGTGGTGTTACTAGCAATGGTGGCACAAACAGATCTCGAACTTGAGCAATTAGATGTAAAACCGCTTTTCTACATGGTGAGGTGGATAAGGAGATATACATGACACACGGCTGAGGGTTTTCAAGTTCCCGGCAAGGAAAATTATGTTTGCAAGTTGAAGAAATCATTGTATGGTTTGAAGCAAGCTCCAAGGCGAAGGGTATAAAAGGTTTGATGCTTTTATGCTTCAAAGAGGTTACACCAGAAGTCCTTATGACTGTTGTGTTTACCACAGTCTGCTGAAAGATGGATCACATATCTATATTGTTCTGTATGTGGATGACATGTTGATTGCTGTTGTAAAGAAGTCTGATATTCAGAATCTGAAAAACCTTCGTAGTGCTGAATTTGAAATGAAGGATTTGGGTGCAGCCAAGAAAATCTTGGGGATGGAGATCTGGAGAGATAGAAGTCAGAAGAAATTATTATTGTCTCAGCAGGGTTATGTGCAGAAGATATTGGCCAAGTTTGGGATGTCTGCAGCAAAACCAATAGATACTCTATGGCATCAAATGTTCATTTGTCTATTTATGCTTCACAATCATTTGAAGAAGGAGTATATGTCAAAGTTCCATATGCTAGTGCGGTTGGCGATCGATGTATGCCATGGTTTGCACTAGGCCTCGATCTGCTCAGCAAATAAGGTTGTCGCAGGTTTATGGCTCAACCTGGAAAGGAACACCGAAAGTCATTAAAGGATATTCGTGTACCGAGAGGTACATCCGATATTGGTCTCATTTATGGAGGTGATATCGGTGCAGTCACGAGTGCTCGTGATGTCGATTATCAGTGATGTTGAAGTAGAAGATCTATGATCGGTTATGTGTTTACATTGGGAAATGCAAAGGGTCACCGAAAGCTACTCTTCAGGCTACGATGAGCCTTATCAACTATCAAGCGTAATACATGGCTCTTCTTGGAAGCAAAAGGAGAGGTATCTGGTTGAAGGGCTAGTCGGTGATCTCGGTTACATCAGGATCAGCCGAGATATATTGTGATGATCTAAGTGCAATATGTTTAGCCAAGGATCGGGTTCATCTTGAGAGAACCAAGCATATTGATGTCGTATCATTTCTTGAGGAATGAGAAGAGGGTTGTAGTGAAGAAGATCGGCACCAAGGATAATCCTCGCGACATGTTCACTAAACCAGCCAAAAGAGTAAGTTTCACTTTGCCTGGACTTACCGAATATTCAAAGCTTATAATCTGCTTCGAAAACTCTACCGAGGCGCGATCAATGGAGTGGATCTTTGTGGAGATAGTCCGGTACAAGTACATCCGGCATTGACGAATGCATCCGGTACAAGTACATCCGGTTATGCAATCTGCTTGACTCTAGTGAGAGTTGAAGTCAAGGTGGAGATTTGTCGAGAAAGTGACTTAAACTCTACATCATCGGTGGAACCAATCAAGACTCACCGTTTGTGTGATGGACCGGTGAGAAGTGTATTCAATTACGTGCGTCGCAAGGGGTGGAGTCTCACCGAGGCTTCGTCGGCAGTCTTGTCGTCAAGGTGAAAAGGTCACGAGCTTCGAATACAAAGCAGGTCCCACATCTCATTAATTTCATATGTGACAAATATACAAAGGTGTCATTAAAGGAGGACACGTGTAGGGGTATTTATGGCGTATCAGACAAAGATTCCTTGCGGCTAGGGTTTAGGGATTTGTGCCTATAAATACCGTTGTTGTCTCATTATCTGCGGTCGTTGAAATCTGCAAATTCAGTGCATAATAAAATATCTCTTTTCTGCCCATGGTTTTTTACCTCTCCCACTGAGGGGTTTTCCACGTTAAATCTGTGTTCTTCTTGTTTCTGTTTTCTCCTTTGATTGTTTATGTTTGATTGCTTCTGTTTCTGTTTCTTGCATCCGAAGTTATCTCCATCCGTTTTATAACAGCATGACTAGTAGACTTCTTGTTAAGCAGGCAGTCGACAAACGTATGATCAAAAGTAGCTGAAATTCTATAAATATAGTCACTTGGACAAACCTCTATATAGAGAGTCAAAGGAGATCGATTTCTTTTACATTTATCACAAAGCTTATAATTTTTTTTCTAATATATATACTTTTATTTCAGACGAGTGAAACAATATTAAACTACTGATACAACAAATTGTCATTTACGTACTATATTATTTTTTATAGTTTCACTTTCTCAACAACCCAGCTTGAATATGAGTTTGACTACAAGAACATAACCGATATCTTAAAACATGTGTAAACATTTTTGTAATTTTTTTTTTTTTTTTAAGAGGCCACAAGGACAAAAAAAAAAAAAAATGGGTCTGGAAGGACAAAAGTAACATTTTCACGATTATAAAGGACAAAATCACAATTGTTACTTTAAAATTGTTACTTCACGTGTTAATGTTACTTTGTGTTTCATAATTGTTACTTCATATTTACTCTATTACATATTTGTTACTTCATAATTGTTATTTTTGTCCTGATTAAATTAGAGTTTCCTTCTATCCCGATTTTTTGATAATTTTGTCATTCTGGATAAAAATCTATTTTTTTTTTACAATTTTTCACTTCTATCCGCATTGTATTATATTTCCAATTTAACTTTTTTAGTCCATAAATTTTTTTTTCACCTTTTCATTCAATTTTTGTCACATATCAAAGTCTATATTAGTTGAAGACGTACCTAATAAGCTGATTGTTTGACACGAGACGATTTGGATTTTAAAAATAAAAAAAAAAATTCATACATGAAGGTTTGAAATTACAAAGAACTTAAGGTATAAAAGTGAAAAGTTTTTGAATAATAAATTCCAATAAAATCGTTATTCCTAGCTTCAAAAATATTCACCATTTCATCATCAACAAACAGTTATTCATAATGTTGGTCAAATTGACAGGGCCACCATTTGTAAGATCCTACTATTTTGTGGACCCATGATTCCCATCTTCCAAACCTCAAACCTCCGTCGAAGCAATATAAATATATACGTATTCCGTATCCCCTTACCCTCACCTCACTACTCATACAACAATTTATCCCAGCTTCAAGTGTTGTATTTGTTTTCAATAAACACAAAAAAAAAATGCCTTTCAAGTCCGAGCCACTTCATTTCATGATCTTCATGCTCTTTTTGGCACTCTTTTGTACGGAGTTTGTTGCTGCAAAATCATTAAAACCAAAAGATCCCGTCGCGATTTCTATCGCAAAGTTTGCGGTGAAAGAACACAATAAACAAGCCGGCACAGAATTATTGTTGGAAAGAATTATAGATGGATCTGAAGAGTTGGTGCAAAAAGTCAAGCACTACAGCCTCAATATTGAAGTATGGGACATGAAAGTTCATAAATACCATGTTAAGGTTACATCAGATCTTAGTACGGGTACAATATCACTTATTGAATTCAAGAAAAAAGATTAGAACCGAAAGACGTTTGTATGTTTTATGTTATTAAACTAAATGGAAATTTATAAAGTTTGAGATTAATGGAAAATTATGGTTTTTGTCTGGTTGAGTTTCTTTGATTTGACATAATTTGACAATTGGAGTATTTAGAACTCATGGTTATAGTTTATTACAAAATCATTATAAATGAATATGGAACTCAACAATACCTTCAACATAGATAAATTCTTGTAAAGATCTGACTTAGATTTACGCAATTTAACTCAGATCTAATTAAACCGTTCGATCATGATCCAAAATCGAAGATTGGAATGCCAAAGAATGCAAGCTTCATTGTGTGAATCCCTCACATAAGAGGGTATCACGTTAAGTCGGTGAATCCCAAAATGATTATCACAAACTTTACTGATATCAATTGTGACAAATATATTTTCTCGAGATTATGGTAAACTTAAAATTATAAATCTTTTTTTAGCAAGAAATTTAGAAATCTCATGAAAAACATTATGATGTTACACATTTGGGAATAATCACTATTCATTTAACTACGAGATAGGAGTGAGCAGCTGCAAATGCTCATGTTGAAAAAAATATTTCATCAAGATATGTTTTTAAAGGAGGTGTCCGAAGAGGACAAATGATGATATACATTAAATAATAAAAATAGACAAATGTGAAAATCAAATAATGTAGAGATATAAATATATACATTTAGCCCAGCGAAAATTTTTTTTTCTTTTTTGCTAACAAGGACAATCTTTATTTCACTACATTTTACATTATCTATCTTACTCAATTACTAAAAAAAAATATTCCCTCTGTTTTACATTTTCAATGCATCATTTATTATTTTTTTCTTCTTTACCAATAAAGTATTTACATCTCCAATAAAAAATACATTTACAGTACTAAAAACACATTTACCAACAAGTATTTACATCTCCAATAAAAAAATACATTTCCAATACTATATTTTAGACATATTGATTATTTTCTTAATTTGTGTGATTCTTCTCTTTGCGACACAAAAATAAAAGGAGGGAGTATATCTTTTGATCTTAGGTTCAAAAGATCGTAATTCTTTAGTCACATTATTCATTTTTTTCGTCCTCTTTGTTTTGATATCGTATTTTATATTTTTTCAATTTTATTTAGGACATTTCATATTAAAAAAACAGTGAAATAGTAGATCCGTGGAATATTTGTGGTCTATTTAAGTGTAAAACATTATATCGAAAAGGTGAATTTGTCTTTATCACCTTTTTTTTCACTCTTCTGATTCATGTTTCCTCCTTTTTTTTTTTTTTTTCTTTTATTCACATTCCTCCTAATAAAAAACGCTATGAGAGTTAAAACTAATTGGTTGAAAGAGTGAAATTCCTCATAAGATATTATGACCACATAATTTATAAGAATAGCAGAAGATTAAGGCTTTTCTCGAGCGGATAACTACATAGTCCAAAAGAACATAGAAAATTCTAGCAGAGCAATGATGTAATACAGAAGAGTAATGATACCATAAACCCTGACACTACAAGAAAAGGTGTTTAAAGGGACGAAGTTTAAAGGGACGACAACGTCGTTCCTGAAAAATCTTTATTGGGGCGACAATGTCGTCCCCTTCAAACGAAATTAAAAACAGTCAAACTTTTGGGGAATTTTTGAGAGAAAGCTTTAAAGGGACGACAATGTCGTCCCAATAAATAAAATATTAACTGCCACCGTCGCAAAAATTTGGAATTCCACGTGGCTAATCCTATTTAAAGGATTTACATTGTCAGTCCCATTACACCTTTTCCATAAAATAATATGTTATATCAAAAAATATATTAGATTTTTGGTTATTAGGGACGACATTTGTCGTCCCTTAAAAGTAAATAATTTTATTCCAGAAAAAATGTGTTACACGAAACAATAATAAATTTCTTTTGTTTTTAGGGACGACATTTGTCGTCCCTTTAAAGGCAATTAAATGTTTTTTTAATACAAAACATTGTGTTAATAAATAAAATTCATTTTTTCATAAAATTCTCATAAGATTCGTTTCTTTAAATAAAAACAATTTTTTTTAATATGCATATTTTAATAAGGATTTCGTTAAAATATTAAATACATTATTTTGTATAAAAAATCCTTTTTCGAACGATAATATACAGGTGATTGTGATAGTACTATGTACTATAGATGGTCAGTTCGTTATCGAGCGATTGATTTGAATCTCGAGGTTCGTTAACGAGCAATTGATCTCAATCCCGAGATTCGAAAGTGATTAAGTGATTTCAAACCGATATATTTAATTACAGACGTGCCTTGATAGTACTATCTATTATAGATCGTCAGTTCGTTATGGAGCGATTGATTTGAATCTCGGGGTTCGTTAACGAGCGATTGATCTCAATCCCGAGATCCGTAATCGATTAAGTGATTTCAACCCGATATCTTTCTTTATAGATCATTCTGCTAGTACTATCTACTATAGATCGTGAGTTCGCTATCGAGCGATTGATTTGAATCTCGGGGTTCGTTAACGAGCGATTGAACTCAATCCCGAGATTCGTTATCGATTAAGTGATTTCAAATCGATATCTTTCTTTACAGATCATTCTGATAGTACTCTCTACTATAGATCATCGATTCGTTATCGGCGATTGATTTGAATCTCGGGTTCGTTAACGGCCGATTGATCTCAATCCGAGATTCAAATCGATTAAGCGATTTCAAACCGATATTTTTCCTACTGCATCATTCGATAGTATTATCTATTATAGATCGCCTATTCGTTATGGAGCGATTGAAAACGATTCGCGGGGTTCGTTAATCTCGGGATTGATCTCAATTCCGAGATCCGAAATCGATTAAACGATTTCAAACCGATATCTTTCCTTACAGATCGTTATGATAGTACTATCTGCTATAGATCGTCAGTTCATTATCGAGCGTTTGATTTGAATCTCGGAGTTCGTTAACGACTGATTGATCTCGATCACGAGATCCGAAATCGATTAAGCGATTTCAAACCGATATCTTTCCTTATTGATCATTCTGATAGTACTATCTGCTGTAGATCGTCAGTTCGTTATCGAGCGATTGATTTGAATGACGGGGTTCGTTAATGACCGATTGATGTCAATCTCGAGATCCGAAATCGATTAAGCGATTTCAAACCGATATTTTTCCTTACAGATCATTCTGATAGTACTATCTGCTATAGATCGTCAGTTCATTATTGTGCGTTTGATTTGAATCTCGTGGTTCGTTAATCTCGGGATTGATCTCAATCCCGAGATCCGAAATCGATTAAACGATTTCAAACCGATATCTTTCCTTAGATCATTCTGATAGTACTATATGCTATAGATCGTCAGTTCATTATCGAGCGTTTGATTTGAATCTCGGGGTTCGTTAACGACTGATTGATCTCAATCAACCGATATCGTTCCTTATTGATCATTCTGATAGTACTATCTGCTGTAGATCGTCAGTTCGTTATCGAGCGATTGATTTGAATGACGGGATTCGTTAATGACCGATTGATGGCAATGCCTCGTTAATTAGTTTTAAAACCCGAGCCTCGTTAATTACTTTAAGAACCGAGCCTCGTTAATTAGTTTTAAAACCCGAGTCTCGTTAATTACTTTAAGAACCGAGCCTCGTTAATTACTTTTAAAACCCGAGCCTCGTTGATTAGTTTTAAAACCCGATCCTCGTTAATTACTTTAAGAACCGAGCCTCGTTAATTACTTTTAAAACCCGAGCCTTGTTAATTAGTTTTAAAACCCGAGCCTCGTTAATTACTTTAAGAACCGAGCCTCGTTAATTAGTTTTAAAACCCGAGTCTCGTTAATTACTTTAAGAACCGAGCCTCGTTAATTACTTTTAAAGCCGAGCCTCGTTAATTAGTTTTAAAACCCGAGCCTCGTTAATTACTTTAAGAACCGAGCCTCGTTAATTACTTTTAAAACCCGAGGCTCGTTATTTCGTCGATTAGTTTAAAAAAAAAAAAAAACTTTAAAAGAGCGACATTGTCGTCCCAATAAAAAGTGTCGTCCCTTTAAACCATAAACCTAAAATAAAACAGTTGTCTTCTTCCTTTCTTCATCGATCGACCGAATAGAGGAGCAAGCGCGCGCGCTTCATCCATCGTAAAAAGAAAACCGGCCGGACCTCCACCTTTCCTCAACCTCAACCCTCCACCGCTTCATTTCTTCTTCCTTATCTTCATTGCAAGCTCCATTTCAAGCTCCATTTCGCAGCCAATAACGACAGACTTAGGGATTGCGAAAATTCAAGCTCCATTTCGCACCATTCCAATCTCAAGCTCCATTCTTTGATTCCATGTACAATTATCATCACCTTCATTATAAAGCTTGAATTTTTGGCTTAAATTGTTGGTTAAAATCGTTTTATGTTGAAAAAAAGGATCAAGCTTTTGGTAAAAATTGTTGTATGTGAAGGGGAGTAGATGGCTAAAATTGTTGCTTAAAATTGTTGTGTCTTGAAAAAAAAAAAGAATTAAGCTTTTGGTTAAAATTGTTGTATGTGATGGTTTAAAATTGAGATTGAATGTGATGGTTTAAAATTGTTGTATGTGATGGTTTCCATTGAGATTGTATAGATCGTTTTGCATTGACATAATCTTGCCATAATGGTGAATGGTGTGTCGTTTGGTGTTGCCATAATGGTGAATTTGTGTGAAATTGGTTGAAATTGGTATGGTATGTGAAAGTGTATATGTGTTAGAAAAGTGTTACATTTAGAGTGAAAGTGTTTTAAGTGTGAAAGTGTTTTAAGTGTTAAAAGTCTTTGTTTATTTGTTTGAATCTTGGGCATGTATATGTGTTAGAAAGTGTTAGCACAACAACCGCCGCTCCACTCATAGCACAACAACCGGGCCGGACCATTTCTCGATTCCAAATCCGCCCCTCTCGATTCCGTTTTTGCAGAAAGAAAGCTACTTCAGTTAGTGTAGTTAGGGTCCTACTGCAAACCCCAATAGTTAGGGGCCTATGGAAAACCCCGTTGTGTTTGTATCTCAAGTATGGCGTGTATATATACATATAATTTCTTTTTGCAGGTTTAAGTATATATATATATGGCGTGTATATATACATATAATTTCGTTGAATTAATATTGACACCGATACTACGATCATATAGCGAGATAATGAGTATGAGGAACTCATACCATCACCTCCATCCTCGAAAAAGCGGGGTGAACGTGGACTCGCAAAGGTATCACCGTCCAAGCCCTCAAGAGCAGCTTAGGGGCTTGATTCCTCTTATATGGGATCCTAGATTTCCCAGTGTTCAAAAGGCATTGGGAAGATATGCGAAGGATTTTGAGTCTCGAGACAGGGGAAAGTCGTGAGGTCCCATGTTCCTGTTACACCCTTCCGGAAAAAGGTGGACGACCGACTTAAACAATTAATTTGGGAAGAACTTGGTATTTAGCTATTCAAATTGTTAACACTTTCAAATTTTAAGAGTCAAACATATTAATTTAGAAACCAATCGTTTCATTTCTTGTGTTTTCAGGCATCGTTCCAACCCTTGAGCCTATTCACATACTGCCGTGCTTAAAAGCGCCGGTACTTCATTCGAGAAAAATGGAAGGCTAGACTAAGGAAGGTTTGTAGATGTACACAACAACAAGGGGTTGCTGTGGCCTTGTCCCCACCCAGGGATGTGTTTTCACAAAGAACAATGGGAAGCGTTTCTCCGCCACCTTAGTACTGAAGCTTTTAAGGTAAAGCATTTATTCCATTACATGTGTTACGTAGATTCGATTATTATTACTTGTTACTGCTTATATATAATACAATAGTACTATTTTTTTTACAGAAAAGATCTGATCAGAATAAGAAGAATCGTGCCGGGAGTAAATATGTAGGCCGCCAAGGACGAACGCCTATGGCCGTGGTTCGATGGGATAAGTTAAGAAGGGTAAGTATTAGGAAATACATCCCTAGGACTTCATTTTTTTGAATTTTCATAACTAATATTTTTGTTTTTTCAAGGGTAATGTGAGTCTGAGTGAAGATCCTTTAGGCGTGATCCTATCCATGTATGGGCGAGCAAACATAAGAATGCCGACGGTTCGCTTTCAACAAAGTGATGCGAGGTCGCTTATGTAAGTGATATCGTTGTATATATTTCAATTCAATACGTTCACATTTTCCTTATCTTAACTGCCAACGATATATGTTGTGTTTAGAGGAGGCTGGAGGATTGGCGTAATATGGTTGCACCAGGTCGACCGATGACTTTTGAAGATGAGGAGGCAATCTTTCAGGGAGCCTTAGGAACAAGGCGAGATTATTTGATTGGCCTTGGCCCTACGCAATCTTCCTCCATATCCAATTCATCACAATCGGCCCAGTCTTCAGCATCGTCATCTTCTTACCACCAAGAATGCAATATGCAGATTGAAGAACTTAGAAAGTCTCATGATCAGTTGGTGAAGTTAACCAAAAACAAGAGAAGAGAAATAAAAACAAGGGGCTCTTCTCAAATTGTTGTTTGACTAATCTTAAGGCTAAGGAACCGGATATGCAAATAGAGTTCATTCATCATCTTCCGATGAAGATGAAGACGATTCTGAAGATGATTCTCAAGTTGATCTTGACGATGATGCGTAGACATTGTAGAGGAAACTATTCTTACTTTTGGAAACATTACACAACTTTGTATTTTACGTAATATTTTTAGTTTATGCATTTTTTTTTTATGAATCCCCCGATTATAAATACATATGTTATTGATTTTGGAAAAACGGGATTGGATTGATTTAATAGCATGGGAGACCATGCAAAAATAATAAAAAAATGTTTAAAAAAAATTAAATATTTAAAGGGACGACATATGTCGTCCCAAAAAAACAATTTTATAAAATAAATAATTTTTTCCGTATTAAATTTTATTATAAAATTTTAATATATATTGTTTTAAGGGACGACATTGTCGTCCCAACAAACATTTTATAAAATAAAAAAAAATTTGTTCGTATTAAATTTTATTATGAAAATTAAATATATGATCTTTTAAGGGACGACATTGTCGTCCCAAAAAACATTTTTTTATAAATTAATTAATTTTTTTCCTGATAATAAATTTTTTTGGAAATTAAATAAGTAATGTTTATAGGGACGACAATGTCGTCCCTTCAAATAATGCCATGTCAGCACGTTGATTTTTCTTAGAAAATTTCTTGCCACGTCAGCATTATTTTAAATGGACGATTTTGTCGTCCCTTAAAACATGTCTGTTGTTTAAAGGGACAAAGCTGAAGGGACGCCTTTAAAGGGACGATGTGTCGTCCCTTAAAACCAGTTTTGTTGTAGTGTGACGAGGTATACGTATGAAAATTTCAACAATATTATGTTATCGACTATCATCTATGAAACTAAGCATATGCACCTAATCAACAATATTATGTTGTCGAATATCATCAATGGAAAAGGCAATTTCTTTTGTATTGCTAAGGGACACACATAGCATACAAAATCCTTAGGTGTCTGAATCGTATTACGTGTATTGTGCAACAAAGAAGTTCTATTATTAGATAGATGGCCTAATCTATAGTGCCACAACATGTCATCTGCTATTTTACATGACAAGGGAAGTTGGGAACAAGTAGATGTTAGTGTAGTAGGAACAGTACAATCTGCATGGAGCACATACAATCCTCTTACTTTCTTAGCTGATCCAATCATCCTCCCATTGGATTTGTCCTGCATTAGACATCTATCAGCAACAAATGTGACAAAAACACTTGAACTATTGGTTAGTCTAGTTATAGAAATCAAATTATATTTGAAGCCTGGTACAGCTAAGACATGAAACAAACTGAGAGAATCATTTATCTTAACATGCCCTATAAACTTAATAGGAATGTTTTCACCATTTGGTAAAGTCACAGAAACCCCATGAACAGGTCTTAGTGAAAAACAAGTTTCTATCAAAAACAATATGGTATGTGGCACCTGAATCCACAATCCAACAATTAAAAGACAAACCTTGAACCTCAGTAGGATCTCTGGATTGAAATTAGTGGTGAAACCAGTAACTTGGTTCACAGAAGGATGTGCAGACTCATCTTTAGTACCCTCTATCATTCTCATTAACTGTGCAACTTGATCTTGTAAAAGGTTGATCTGAGTTTGCTGATTTGAATGTGGTACATGATTGAAGTTAGAATCTGGAACTAATTCTTGAACATCTTCTTGACTAACCATGTTAACCCTAGGTTTGGATTTCCAACTTGGAGGATAACCATGCTTTTTATATCACTTGTCTACAGTATGACCATTGAAAATACAATATGAACACTGAACTTTCTTGTTGTTTGAATTGGCCCTGTTTTGCCCTTGATTCCCAGATTGATTCTGATATCTTTGCTGATTAGAGGATGAATGATTACCAACCCTATTTTGGCTCTAAACCTGGTTAACAAAGGTTATGGAATCTGACCCTTGAGGATGCCCCAAAGCATATTGTGTCTGCCTCTCAAACTTAATTGCCATGGAAAAGGCTTGTTTTAGATTTGGTAATGGAGTCTGTAATACACTTGAGACCTTACAAGAGCAAAAGTATCATTAAGGCCCTTCATGAATCTGATAACATGATCTGCTTCTATGCACGCTCCCATTTTGGAACTAATATTGCAAACACATGGTTTTCCACACTCACAAGAATGAGCTTCAAGATTTCAATCTCATCCCACTTTGCCTTCAGTTTTGTGAAATAAGCTTAATCACAATTATCTCTTCCACAAGATCATAAACACGAAAATAATCTACATTAGAAAACCTATCTTCCAAGTCTAACCAGACATCCCTAGCAGTTTTCATCCACATAACACTTTGCCCTATATCTGGTAGGAATATGCAGTTTAAGAAAGAAACAAACACAGATAGCAATGCAAACGTAAAGAATGGCGGAATTGATAAACACAGAAACAGGAAGAACACAGTGATTTAACGTGGTTTCCGGCGTTGTGCCGACTACTCCACGGACAGAAAAAGAGATATTTTATTATGCATAGAAATACAAGGTTTCCACAAGTGTGTGGACAACACTCTTGAAAAGACACACATTGCATTGATTACAACATTGGTATTTATAGACACAAGTCCCAAACCCTAACCGTCATAGATCTTTGTCGGAACTACCATAAATACCCCAGATGTGGACCCCCAGCTCCAGCTGTTATCCACCAGATGAAACTCAGCTCAAAAACTGACTTTCCAGACTTGTAATCAGTTGCCCAGATGTGGAACTCAATATACTCGGCAAGATAACGCAGCAGACTAAAATCGATCATTGCGACTTGAAGAAAACTCAGTTGCACTTCATCAAACTGACTTTCACAGAACTGAATATACTTAACTGAACTGACCATCAATCTCAGTCAGTTTTCTCAGATTAGTTCCACCAGATATTTCCCAGTTTAGAGATCATGTCACCAAAACTGACACTAATAATTGGGGTAGACGGATGTCATTTGAGAGGACCTCATCGGGGTGTTTTGTTGACAGCCGTTGGAATGGATCCTAATGATTGTATTTACCCTGTGGCATATGCTGTTGTGGAGGCCGAGAACAAGAATTCTTGGATTTGGTTTATAAATTATATCATTCGTGATCTCAATATTCATCAGCAAGAGAAATGGACAATAATTAGTGATAGACAAAAGGTATGATTTATTAAGTAATTTGGCTTTATACTTTTGGTTGATTATTTTAATGCGTGTTTAATTATATTATGTTACATTTCAGGGATTGGTACCAGCTATTGCGGAAGTGTTGCCTGATGTGGAACATAGACATTGTGTAAGGCATCTTTACTCTAATTTTAGGAAATTGCATCATGGCTTGGCGTTAAAAGACAGAGTGTGGAGGGCTGCTCGGGCAACTTATATGGCGCAATTTGAGAAAGAGATGAACGATTTAAGGACTTTCGATAAAAATGCTCATCAATGGTTCGCTGATCAGACTCATCCTTCACACTGATCTCGATCTCACTTTAATTTTCGGCAAAGTGTGATATATTACTGAATAACTTGTGTGAGAGTTTTAACTCAGTTATTCTTGATGCTCGAGAGAGACCGATTATATGGATGCTTGAAAGAATAAGGAGATATCTGTTGAGGAGAATGCAGTGCAAAAGGGAATGGATAGAAAAACAACATGGCTTCCTTTGTCCTAAAATTCAGAAAAAACTGGAGGCTATCAAAGATGAATCATCCAAGTGGGCTCCAATATTGTGTGGGAATGGAGAGTTAGAGGTTGAAAATGTACATAGAGAGAGATTCAGGGTTAACTTAGATGCAAGAACATGTTCATGTAGAAAATGGCAATTGACTGGAATCCCTTGTCCTCATGCAGTCTCTGGCATTCGCTTAATCGAGCAACCTCCTGAACAATATGTGGATTTGTGCTACACTAGAGACATGTACTTGGATTTGGTACTTGAGCATGGTCAGGTCCATAATTCACAGCATTCTACGGGGTTGAATCATATAGAAAGTGCTGAAGAATTAGTTGCTGCTTCTCTCAGAAAGTCCAACCCATGAATAGAGTGAGTACTTTACATTATTATTATTACAGTGAATCTATTAACGGTAGTTACACTATGTTGTTTAATGAAGACTAACAACATGAATATACCTGTGAATTGTTAATGAGCACACTTATATCTTTTGTTTAATATGTTGGATTGTGATGTGGAAGATTAATATTTAGTGTATTGCCTTACATATATTCAAATTGACTTCTTTATGCCACAAACGATTCCATATTATACTTTGTTTGTCAATCAACTTTGTTATTGTCCTCTGTTCAATCTTATTTCTCCAAAGTAAGGGACCATTGGCCATAAAAAAAACACTTGAGAAGATTGTGAACATCACAGATATGAACAGATCAAAGCAGTCAACAACACTCACGTATAAACCGCGTCCAATCAATAAAAAACAAGCATGATTTGCATAAGGTAAGAACGTTGGGTCATGATTAGACTCTAATCAAACACATTTTTGTCATAAAATTTATAAAGAACAACTACTTTCTGATTGTCCTCTACTTCCTTACTTATACTAAAGTAGTTGCAACACAACTAAATGTACTAGCTACTTTTTCTAAGTGAATAACCAACTCCCAACTGCTTTGTTCAACTATGTGTTCAAAAAAAACATCATAGAGCTCCAAACAACTGCATTGTTTTGCTTTCGATCCATGGTTTAAAGTCTCTGCTGACTCGGTAGGCGCTGATACAAAGTTATGGACTCGTCTCATTATCGACTTGAATCGGATTCATATAGGTAAAAATCGGCCGATTTTAACCGACATAATGCAACGAGATGATATATCGGCCGAAATTGGCCTAGTTTTCATCGATTCATATGCGATTTGATAAACCAGGTGGCGATACCCAAGCTATGAAGAGGATGAAGATCGAAAAGTTGAAGCCCACAACAATGGTGTTTTGGAGCTCTGACATGGCGTCACCTGTGGTGTAGAACGCCGGAATCCGATTCGGTTGAACCTTTGCTTTTGTACTCTTGTACTGCTACAACTTAAATCTGTAGCAAAAATTTAAGCATGATAATCTATCCTCTTTGTCGCAAAAATAACAATAATCTAACCTCTTTGTCGCAAAATAAGAAAAAGAAAAGAAACCTCCATTAGCTTTTCTCTTCATCCTCTCCATTCTCTTCTTTAGCTTCGATTTCATATTTCCTAATTTAAAACAAATTTCCCTTAGACCGAAGTTTGGAAAGACGATGAAGCAGGTCACAGGGTTTTAGTTTTTTAATTTTTTGTTTTGGCGAAAAAGATAAAATTGGAAATTCCAATTTTACCCCAATTATAAATTTCCGGCAACGGTCAACTATGCAAAAAGCACCGAATTTTATAAAACGGACTCACGGTGAGGAGAAAACAAAGTTCGCATACCGTTATGGTACTAAAATAACTTCGCGGACTAAAATGGGAAAAACATAATAGTTCGCGGACTATTTTGGCTATTTGCCCTATTTTTTAATTTTTTTTATTTGCTGGCAGATTTTCCGGATTTAATACTTCGGAGTGGGAGAGATTTTCGATTTTGCAATAAATTCATTGATTTTGTATTTTTTTTCCCGGATTTATTTGCCGGTTTTATTTAAGAGTCGGTTTTTATATGATCTAAGATATCATTGAAAAAATCTATGACCGAAAAAATATGAAAAAAAAAACCAACCTTTTCGTCTTAAGGTTTAACAAAATGGATTGTTTCGATTCAGTCGGAAAAGTGCCTTTCAAGATGTTGAACAACCTCAAGAAACATATTTATCAGGAAAAGATGATTGAATAAGAAGAAGAGTAGTGATGGCAATTTTAACTCGATTGGGAGAAATGGGAATGGGATGAGGTTTCCTGAGAATGAGGTAGAAATGAGAGAGTGGGGTGGCTATGGAGAGTGGGGGTAGATAATGGGATAGAAGTGATTGTGGTGTAAATTTATTGAGATTTTGGAGATTAGTTTTAAAAAAAAGATTTTGGAGATTAATTGATTGATTCTGGGTTTTTTTATTTTATTTTAAACGTGTTTATATAGGGAAGGGGCCGGGTCAATTTCCGGGTTTGGGTCAAAATTACGGGTAATTGGGTTAAATTGACTCCCCCATATATTATATATATATATATAGATAGATTTTTTTGAGAAAAGTATATTACCTAAATTAAAATCCATTTATCGTAATATTTGATGATTTGGTTCAATGTGTTTATTGTTTTTAAAAATATAAATATTTTTGTTTTTATTTTTTGTTTTTCGGGATTTACTATTTAATTAGGGAGAAACACTTTTTTTTACGGAAAACACACTCACACTTTTAATGTAAAAATAATAGAGATAGAAATACTGATACAGATACTCGTTTACTGTTTGACTGAAATCTTCTGTGATGAAGGCCAACACTTCTGCTCAAAGGTTTGCTAATCCCTTTTTCCTTCATCTTGAGGAAAATCCTCTTACTGTTTTCTATGGATCTTGATAAGAAAGACACCAGAGTTATGCCGATCAAATTCAGTCAAAATGACTCTTCCTTAATGTTCGATGCTGCCAGGGCCGGCCCAATAAGGAAGTGGAGGAAGCGTGGGCTTAAGGCCCAACCATCCCGGGGCCCGAAAATACGTGTTTTGCAAACAAACGATAATTAACAACGATAAATAATAAATGTTCGAATATTTTGAAGTTATCTATTGTAGTTCAGTTGGTTATGATATTTGACTCTTCTTTGAAGAACATAAGTTCAAGTCCTGGCAATAGTAGATTTTTTTTTTTTTTGAGTAATTTAAATCACTTTGGGTCTTTTTTGTTTTCTATTATTTCAGTTATTTTATTGACTCCTTTAAACTATTTGGGTATTTTGAACCCTGATATATTATCACCCTCCAATATATATGTGGTTTTTATCGGCACCACATAATTACTACTCACACCATTTTTTTATTTTGTTTTTATTATTCTAGCCAATTCATTAACTCATTTAAACATCTTTTGGGTTTTTATTATTCCAGCCAATTCATTAACTCATTTAAACATCTTTTAAACCACTTTGGGCCTTTTGAACCCTGATATATTAGCACATTCAATATATAGGTGGTGTCTATTGGCACCACATAATTACTACTCACACCGTTCTTTTATTTTGCTTTTATTATTCCAGTCAATTCATTAACTCATTTAAACATCTTTTGGGTCTTTTGAACCATGATATATTAGCACCCTTCAATATATATATATATATATATATATATATTTCGATCTAAAAGACCTAAATATTCTACAAAAGAGATGTTTAATTTTACTACTTTAAAGGTATGTTTTGAGGCTATCAACGAATTGAATTTTGTATCTACGGATGTTAAAAGCGTGATATTGAAGTAATGTTTTGTAAATATGTTTTTTTTTTAAAACAATTCGAAGTAAAAGGCCTAATTCGACGACTTCGCCGAAGGCCCAAAAATTTCCAGGACCGGCCCTGGATGCTGCTAAACAATATATGCTTAGAAATATGGCACATAAGAGCACTTGCAGTAGAATCTGTATATGATATTAAATCTGTATTATACAGATTC
The DNA here is from genome assembly GCA_026214975.1 of Gentiana macrophylla. Taxonomy (NCBI): domain Eukaryota; kingdom Viridiplantae; phylum Streptophyta; class Magnoliopsida; order Gentianales; family Gentianaceae; genus Gentiana; species Gentiana macrophylla. The sequence continues at coordinate 114,163,975 of CM047810.1, read as the reverse complement.
AATTAATCAGATTTGTCAAAAAAACAGAATGCATTAGAATCTGTGTACTAAGCTTAACAATTCAGATTCGGAAGAAATTGCGCTACTTCTCCGCACAAAATATAGCATCTATGTTTCTTTTTGGAAAGGTTAAGTGTTTCTATTTCTTTCTTCGACTTTTCCCACGGTCTTGTGTTCCACCTATGTTATTGAGTTTTATTAGATTTTTCGTTATGTATTCCTTTAATAATATGATGTTGTACTTCATTTTTTATTTCTCATCTCTACATTCATTTTGTTCCAAATATCAGAGAAAAAATTATGTTTTTTATTAAAGATGTTACTGAAGCGAAAATGGCTGTGATGCTCTATTAGCGCTAATGAATCCGGTAACTACTTAGACTCATTGTTCTCGTTTGGCCTAAAAAGCTAGTCCGAATCAACAATTTCATTATATCTTACTCTTATATAAAAGTGATGTTTCTCCTAGATTAACAATGACTAATAAAACAGAAATAATAATAATACAGTAATATTGTACTGATTTTTTTTTTTTTGAGGTTGAACATATTGTTAATATGTAAACATATTTAGATTGTGTGTGTTAATATGTGTTTTTTTTTATATAGTTTGTAGTTATTTAAATGTTATACATATTATAGTAGAGATTCTGATGCAGTTCACTTTTCATAGAGAATCTGTAAAATGAAAAAGGTGGTATAAGAATCTGTAAAATAGAGAATCTGCTAAGAGACACTGATGCAAGTTCTCTAAGAACTTCAAGAAATATGGCACATAATCCCTGCAATATATTTCTTTTGTTCCACAAAATCCGGATTGTGCTTCTCTTATAGCTTCCCATAACCAAGCCAAACTATTGTGATGAAAAGAGCCGGGAGTGAATAAGCGAATATTTTGCCATTTAAAACGTCAAGAACCAGAAATGCTACACCAGTTAAGCGCCATCCTCCTCCTAGCTACTATATGTGGTTGTCCATTACATGTTTTTTTTTTTAAGCGAAAATTTTTATTTGGGGTCAGTAATGAAGATTCAAACCCTGGTCAATACCAGGAAGTGCAATTACCTTTACCACTTGACCGAGTTCAATCCTCAGCTAGTGGAGGACCTAGAAAAATTCTCAGTAAGGGCGCCAGAACAAATTCGAAGACACGAAGACACGGTTTTGGTCTTCTAAGTAAAACGGTCCTAACGAGTTCAGCACCACATCAGGTCTTGGACATAATTTTACCTCAACAAAGTGGCTATGACGAAATGCATATTAGGTGTAATGCCCGAAAGACAATTTTTGTAATTGTTTTATTTAATAAATGAAATGATGTTATTATTCATATTTATTATTCTCATATTCACCGATGTGACAATAGTATTTACACTACTGAAAAACCCTAAGTATATCGTTTATGTAATCACTTAACTCGGTGTATGGTATATACACGGGAGGATTGAGTTAGTGAAGATGTACTTAAAATACAATTAGCCCGTAGTGAAGTTAATCGAGAGTATCGGGTCTCTCCTTTAACGTGCTATTAATGCGCCTGAACACGCTTGGTGTGATTGTCTTATCCGGACTTTCGGTTAAGAGAACCTAATGGGGCATTTATATATGATAGATATATCATATAGTATTTTGGACCGATTTGATTAGAGTTCACGATATAATTCCGTAATCGAGAAGTCTTATCGAATCAATGGATGATCATATTTATGGATATATCTTAATCTGAGGTGATCACGGTCAACCGCTTGAATCGGTATGAAGTTTGACTTGACGGTTAAGGATTACACTTGAGTCCGTGGTCCGAATTACCCCATCTTGGCATTGTACCGGATTGAGTGAGTAGTCTGTGTTTATCATGAATCTACAGAATCCATTCCTTCCATTTATGGAAGTAGATAAACGATTCCACTTATTTGTTAATCCTAGAAACCGATCGATCGCGCGAGTTCATATTACAACGATTGATCATCACGGTGAGTTGTATGAATTAATTGATCACTAGGGGTTAATGGTAAATAAGGATAAGAGGTTCTAAAAGGGTTAACGGTAACTTCCCGATTTAGAATGAATGATCTATGGAGGATTAATCCATATGTAATGATTATATCAATGGACGCTTATTATTATTATCGTGACGAGATAAATATAATCGATAATCGGAGAGTGCGATCTCGGGATTATGGTGGCATATTCCGTGATTGATTTATCGAATATAATTATTCTATAATTATTTATTTGATTTATCGGAGCGATTATTAGTCCATGGTCCCCGACGTGCTCACAATATATAGCATAGCTATTCTCGGACGTCGAATCCTAATAATATTAATTTAGTTCTTGTTGGACTTTATTAAAACGATATGTGAATTAATTGTTTAGTGGACTATTAAATTAGTTGGGCTAAATAATTAATCTGCACGGAAAAGACATTTTAAGTGATTTCGCTTTAATTGGTGTGTTGACCATTTTTGACCTAATTGGTCAAAAAGGATGGAAATATGTGTGACCTAATTTTTAGTAAAAGGTGCGCATATATTTTGTGTGTTATTATTAGGAAATTTGTTTTCCTAAATTGATTAATAAGACATATGCATAAAATATTTATTGGATAAATATTTATGGAAAGAAATAAAGATAAATATTATCCTAGATTTGTTCTAGAATATTATGGGATTATCTTTTATTTAATGGGATTATTATAATTGATTTTGTATTAATTATAAAATCCTTGAGAGGCTAAGTTTTACTCTCCTATATAAAGAGAGTTCTCCTGCCTTAACACACATGTAATTTTAGACTTCTACCTCTTAGAGAGGAGAAGGAAAATTTCGACCAAGAAGTCAAGGGAAAATCTTGGAGATTTTTCCGGGTGTAGCATATCGGAAGGGTTCGAGTCGAAATTTCCTTCCACCGGGAGTTGCTTGGATCACACGTCATGGAAGATCGTGGTGCTCTTCACGCTTTCCTTCGTTCATCCTATTGCGGTTCTTCAACTTGGATTTTGAGATCCAAGAGGTATGATCTACAACCCCTTGTAGATATAGATCTAGTTATTTTATTACGTGTAGTTTATAGATCTAGATCCATAAATCGTTTCATTGCGGATGATATTACTAACAATGCAGGACGTTCGTAATACATCGACATGACGCAGGTCGTCCACAGTATCATATGATATGATATGTTCAAAGCAAGACAATCACCAACTAGTACCACCGACATGGTGCATGTTAACCTCAGTCCGGGACTCACAACTTGGCATAAATCTTCAACGAGCTCAAGCAACAATTATGCAGTGAACAAGACTTTAACCCATATCATCGATGCTCTTGAAATAACGAGGGTAAGCTTATGTAAAATACATAAAAATCGTAATCAACCGACGAGTGCTTTGGTATTAATGATTTTTTTATAGATATTTGGTCAAATTAAACAAAAGATTTCAATATTTAGTAAAAACAAAAACTTGCCTGACCCAAATAAATATAAAGAGCTAACGACTATGGGGAAAGCAGGTTGTTCCCCTACGTGGAGAAGGATCTGCAAGGCCTTTTCGTATTTGCATGCCAGTTTTGAGCTTACGGAAATGGGAGTTACTTGGAAGGGAGAGGCTAAAGGTCAATATACACTTGCATCTAGCTATGCCTGGCAGAAGCAAGTACAAAATCCACAAGGAGAAAATCTAATTTGGAACAAAATATAGGAACTCAAAGGACCGACTAGGAGCAGCTTTCTTCTATGGACCCTAGCCCATAAAGCTCTACCGGTAAACAACTTTCTCTTTTTATGGCATATTGTGGATGACCCGTATTGTACCTTGTGCGAGGAAAATGAGGAAACTCAGGGATTGCTCGTGGGCGAAGAACGTGTGGAATATGTGTGTCCCGGAAGACAGCAGAAGCCGATTCTTTGGGGCATCTTCTGAAGAGGAATGACTGAACCTAACTTTAGGCCAAGGTGCCGATAGGAAGTGGAAGTATGTCTGGGCAGCAACAGTCTACGGGATATGGTTGTGGCGAAACAAGATCACACACAAACAGGAAAGCGGCCACCAGCATATGTCTTTTTATTTAAAGTTGTGGAGCGTGTCAAGAATATCCGTCTAGCTTGGTGCATCGAGTAGCCTAAGTACTATAGGATCTTTTGTTTTATGTTCCTTGGATCATACCTCTTGTAAAGATTTTGACATGATTGCCCTTTGAAGGTAAGTAAATAAAAAGATACATTTCCTTCCACCGGGAGTTGCTTGGATCACACGTGCGGAAGATCGTGGTGCTCTTCACGCTTTCCTTCGTTCATCCTATTGCGGTTCTTCAACTTGGATTTTGAGATCCAAGAGGTATGATCTACAACCCCTTGTAGATATAGATCTAATTTATTTTATTACGTGTAGTTTATAGATCTAGATCCATAAATCGTTTCATTGCGGATGATATTACTAACGATGGTATCGATCGCCATGGTGATCTATATTTATACGTATAAAATATTAGATCTAGGAGTGGAAAACATGTAGTTTTTATTGTCCAATTTTTGGTCAATGCATGTTTATATATATTTTTATGTTGTTGCGATTGTTGTGGTTGAAGAGATGGATTGGGGTTGGCATTGTTTACCCGTTAGATCTATTGTACACTCATATGAATGATGAAAATTCGTTCATATGAGTATAGGAAATTATGTAATTTATCTTTATTGCAAGTTTAATTTCCAGCAAATAGATCTAGTTAGTAGCTGTTTAGTATTTTTGTTTTTCCCGTTGATCAAACCGTTGAAACGAAGATCCCTCCGGTCAGAATCAAGATTAGAAGATGATGATCAACTCCACAAATTTTGGCGTCGATCAGAGTCCGGTTCCATATTCGTTTGATGCTGCGAAAAGGCTGCTGTAACAGAAAAACACAGGATTCACAGAAACACTATCTGTGACTTCCTCGATTTTCTGGGAGAGTTTGGACCGTTGAAAATCGAATCCGACCGTTCAGATTTATCAAATATGAGTTTTGGACGTACCATAAAAATTTCAGGTCGATCGGGATTCATCTCGATTCCCGATCTGCCTCAGGAAGTCCTTGATGCAGTGCAGTCAAAGTCAGATTCAGCAGCTAGTTTGGCGGTTTACTGGAGAAAATTGGTAAGTCAAAGCACCGATCCAACCGTCCATATTGAAGTTCAAGGAGTGAAGATAAGATCTGGAAAGTTTCGTCCCGATCCGAGTTCGTTTAGTATGCCGATCGTCAAAGAGTTCGAACAGCTGCAGATTTAGTTAGAAAGTAGTAAACCCTAGTTAGGGTTTTGGTTTTATTTTCTAATAGATTAGATACGGGGGTGCCAACGATCCATCTCGGTGTTTAAATTTTCCGCAATTTATTTTTATGTGTTCGATCATAAAATAGATATAAAATCGGAATTGCCATGACATGCATCATATCATAAATCCACTCCATGCATACATGTAGAATTTTAATTTTGGTAATTAAAATAGGCATGTATACAAACTCGTGTAATTAGTTGAAATTTAATTAATCGTGGTAATTAATAAATTTAGTAACTAATTAAAGATCCGAGGACGGGTTATGAAATCGTTAGCCTTTCGGTGTGTGTTCTCGGTGAACCGCCTTAAAGTTTGAAAGCGAGATCACGTTTTCAATTCGTAGTGTCTCTGAGATTGAATGATGGTAAAGAACAATAAATCTTGGATAAAAGCGGTTCGCCTTTAGGTTGGGTGGTCAATCGAGCTTCGCTCAAACGACTTAACCCTCTAGTGTGATGTATGCACGGGGTCCGGCAAGACTAAGCCAAACCGAGAGCGGATGGGTGATTCCTTCTAATCTCAATAGGGCTCTCTTGACCCGATTTCGTCCATTGTCACATATGTTCCAACGAATAGGGCGGGTAGGCTTGCCTCGTTACCGACACCATTCGGAATCCTTGATTTGATGTGCTTTTATGTTAACATCAAAAGGCGTGGTTAGTTAACCCACCACCACTTCCAAAATATTGAGTGGGAGCGGGGCGCGACAACCAACCCCACGGCCTCTACTATAGATGCAAGTAAGTGAGAGAAGGGTGGCGCCTCGCGGCGCTTTGATTTCGTCCCCTACGGATGGTGTTCACCCCTATCAACATTCATGGCTTGGTCTCCGAAAGGATAGGATTTACAGGTACTCGTCGGGTCACCGACCTATCCTACGACGGCACACTCGGGCGTACCTAAGAGATCCGATATAGTAGGTCACACTCATCAAGGGTATTTTTGATAAATACCTAGGCTAAAAGGAAGGTAGTCAATGAATAAAGGGATGTTCGATTCTCGTGTTATCTCGATTCTCATTGAGTTATTCATTGATTTAACCGTTGATCTCTTTGACCTACCCTACTACTGGTGACCTTTGAGATGCAAGGTTAAAACCTTGGAATGGTAGAGTAGACTTAATTTTTAGTTTACAATTCCTAAAATTTAAATATAGTAGTGTTAAACTTGAATTAATTTATGTCATTTTATTTACAGCATTATCCCTAACTAAATTGCTTACAATTTAAAATTGACTAGTATTGACTTCGTTAAAAAGTGGAAAGTAACTAGGGCGTTGAACTAGTTAATCGATAATGCAATTATTTCTCGGAAGAGATATTTTCTCTTAAGCCTTTTAAAACCAGTGACATATAGGTATGTCACTTAGTGTCATTCGTGTCAAACGAGAGACAAACTTAGTTTGATCAAAGGTGATTACGGACTTTGAAAATTTCTTAGTGAATTTTGAATGTGTGTAAATGATTACACACGTAATTTTCTAATTGAAAAATCGGAAAATCATGAAGCTATTGCTAGTTAGGCGATATTTGGAATCGATGAACTAGTGGAAGTTTTATGATTTGTATTTTTCTGAAACATTAGAAGCTGTGTAAGTGTTTACCACGATGATTTTCAAATTGAAAAATTGGAAAATCATAAAATGAAGCATTCTTTGGTTAGGCGGTATTTGGAACCGATAAACTAGTGGGAGCTTTAATCTTATGATTTGTTGTTTTTCTAGTATATTAGAAAATCCAACAAGTGCTGGACAAGTAACACTCGAAATAGACATCCCACGGTTCAAGAGTAGTGTCTACTCAAGCGAACCGCTTGGTTCAAGAGCTGTTTCCATTTACGGAAAGTCAAGAATGGGAAAGTATGTTTAAAAGTGTTAGTCATCTAAAAGCGAGTTGATTTTAAGGCTAAACCGAAAATTAATCATAGGATAAGGATAGTGATTTGGATCACCAACCTATGAATCCTTGGCGATTTTCTAGAGCTAAGTTCTTTGGAAGAACAAGGCAGTGCATTTAACGATTAAAAGAATAAACAACGGGCGATTAATTTTAGCTAGAATAGTGGGAGTGATATAAGGAAATGAATCTCGATTCAATCCTTGAATATCGCGGAAAAATTATTTTCCGTTTAAAATTAGTTGGAGCGAAGGATTTACCTTCTATTCGATAATTTGTTTGTCGTATTATAGAAAGTGAATATACCATTTGTAATCTGAATCCAAGACTCGGACTTTTGTTTGATAAAGTCAAAACCACTTACAAGCTAACTTTGAAATATGTATATAACACATCTTAAGAACTATTAAAAGCAATTGGTTTCTATATTTAGATAAACGCTTCTTCATATTCCATAGTTAGTGCATAGTCCCACAAAAGACAAGACACGAAGACGGCTCAGGGTGATTCCTTTCTCCCGATCTGGTTATATTGTCTCAAAGGTTCAATGACTAAGTTTCCTTTCAATTTGGAAAGGATAATGGTTATAAAGAAGTAACATTGCTTGTTCATGACGACCTTCGGGGTCTGATGAAAGAAACAAGCTAGTAGGAGCTTCTGAGTAGTGACTTCTTGTCTGATAACTATTCAAAAACTCCGGCAAGTTTATCCAAAATATTTTGAGGTTTTCTCTGTTTTCAACGAGAGATGGAGTATTCTATACTCGAAATGGGCCATCACATAGTCGTAGGGGATGATGCTCGGCTGCCTTATAGTGAAATGCTTTCACTAGGTGAGAAACCGTTAAATTGCCTTTACATAGTTGTAGATGTGCCACAATACACTGCTTAACTCAATAAAGATATTGGAAGTGAAATAACGGTTTACATTGAAGTGTAAAACCGAGAAGTCTACCTAGAATATGCTTTAGAATTAACGGATAATGAGTGGATTCGGTTCACCCAAATTCCGTCAATATAAGCATTTAGCACATGATGCTTGATGGTTTGACTGGGAATTTCACATACACGTTCGGTCGATAACCAATCATTATATATCTTGTAGCATTGAGAAAAGGTTCGTTATCGATTCTTGACATCGGGAAGGGGCGATTATCTTTGTTGTTGCATCCTTTACGATAGAGTCATGAACAACAAACCTTGAACCTTGAGATGCGGTTACTCAAGGTAGTTACTTCTTGATTAGATCAAACCACATCCAACATTGGTTGTTGGTGATGACACTAAATACTCTTGAACTAAATCGAATTTGATCCACCAAGAAAATAGTGGGAGTATGGTTTATCCATTACCCATTATGGGTTACGAGGCCTTGATGGCCTCTGAGGATCGATTGATGACCTATGGCTCTTTTGTGAGTGTATAGGATTACGATAATATAGGTTGGTTTATAAGCCATAACCACTGTGAATGGAGTTTGGTACTCAGAGAAGCATTTCATACTTTGTAGAACCACTGAGTGTCTCGAGGCCCGAGTGGGAGTAATTGGATCTACATGGAAGAGAGTAGAATGAATCACAAAGTTTATCTTTGAGCAAAGCTTGAGTGGTCTAGGGGTAATTCCTAAGAAGTAGAGAGTTAATCGAGACGATGGACTCTCTTACCACTTAGTATTGCATGATTTCGTTCGAAAGCGAGAAAAATAGGGGTGATTCCACGAGACTTTCATGCCGAACAAACGGAATCTGGATTCATTCGAACAGAAGGTCTTAACTTAGAACCTATGACAGGTGGTTATCCAGGCTTATGTCCTTTGTGGATAAGAAGCAAACCTCTTGGTCATTAGAAGTCACATGTTTCTAAAACATGTGGATTTGACGAAATATTGATAAATCTTTTGTAGACTGGATATCAATTTTAGTACATGATGGTGAATATATAAATATATATATTAGTGTTTGTGAAGGATAACACCGCATCGATTGGAATCAACATGGGTGTGTTATCTGAAGTCGAAATCGACAATGCCACAATTCTCTGCAGCATGAGATTTGGACAACATTCTTAAGAGTTTGACTCGGTCGAATTCATTAGAATCGATCCAACGGTTTCCCATCCATCTTATTGGTTAAGATGATGCATCTATGTATGCAACATTCAACGAGGAAGTTCTACCTATGCCTCGGGAATGACTCTCTTAATCTTGGATCAAGAGAAATGGGATAGATTCTCTTTCTAGTAAGAGATGGTCGGTTATTGAGCGTCAATTTTGACCGAATCTTAGATTCGGCGATTAACGAAAGCAAGTTTAGTATGTCCTTTAGTATCTTGAGAGAACGAGGAATAATATGCGGGCATATTCAAATGTGAACTTGGATATGTGAGAATACAGTTACGACTTTGTGTCGATTAAGGATGATCGTTAAGTCGATCTCGGTCGGTGTTTACTCTTGTGTTGAAGCTATTGCCTGGAGGAATCCGACCAACGCCAACTCGACTTTAACTAGTTGGGTGATTAGCGGCTTTTGTAGTAGCTAGAGAGGCGATATAGCCTCGGGATTTCTTTTTGATTCAGGGAGTGATTCCAGATTTGGAAAGCGATACCACATCATTGTGCAAGCGATGAAGGGTAGCTTATAAGGATTTCGAAATCACTTGAGTTCAAGAGCATATTGGGAAAGTACCACATGATTAGATGGACCGGTAACGTTTTGATTCTACGGATCGTCTCGAGGCCGACAACTTTGACTATCATTAAGACCCATGACATTCAGATATAGGTGCTCCCGAGTCACCTGACCTATCCTACGACGGCATACTCGGAGTGTACTTTGGAATCTGAAATGGTTATGATAAGTTTTGTGGGTACTAAAATACGGGATGAGTCTCCATTGCTTTAGAGCAAGTGGGAGATGTAGTTTGTTGTATTTTAAATAATAGGGTGTGCTCTAAAACAATTAATCACATGCTTTCGTGCAAGTGGGAGATTGTTAGGTGTAATGCCGAAAGACAATTTTGTAATTGTTTTATTTAATAAATGAAATGATGTTATTATTCATATTTATTATTCTCATATTCACCGATGTGACAATAGTATTTACACTACGAAAAACCTAAGTATATCGTTTATGTAATCACTTAACTCGGTGTATGGTATATACACGGGAGGATTGAGTTAGTGAAGATGTACTTAAAATACAATTAGCCCGTAGTGAAGTTAATCGAAAGTATCGGGTCTCTCCTTTAACGTGCTATTAATGCGCCCGAACACGATTGGTGTGATTGTCTTATCGGACTTTCGGTTAAGAGAACCTAATGGGGCATTTATATATGATAGATATATCATATAGAATTTGGACCGATTTGATTAGAGTTCACGATATAATTCCGTAATCGAGAAGTCTTATCGAATCAATGGATGATCATATTTATGGATATATCTTAATCTGAGGTGATCACGATCCAAGCTGCTTGAATCGATATGAAGTTTGACTTGGCGGTTAAGGATTACACCGAGTCTGTGGTGCGAATTACCCCATCTTGGCATTGTCTTTGGATTGAGTGAGTAGTACGTATTATCATAGATCGGAATCCATTCCTTCCATTTATGGAAGTAGATAAACGATTCCACTTATTTGTTAATCCTAGAAAGCGATCGATCGCGAGTTCATATTACAACGATTGATCACGGTGAGTTGTATGAATTAATTGATCACTAGGGGTTAATGGTAAATAAGGATAAGAGGTTCTAAAAGGGTTAACGGTAACTTCCGATTTAGAATGAGCGATCATGGAGGATTAATCCATATGTAATGATTATATCAATGGGCGCTTATTATTATTATCGTGACGAGATAAATATAATCGATAATCGGAGTGTGCGATCTCGGGATTATGGTGGCATATTCCGTGATTGATTTATCGAATATAATTATTCTATAATTATTTATTTGATTTATCGGAGACGGCGATTATTAGTCCATGGTCCCCGACGTGCCTCTAATATAGCATAGCTATTCTCGGACGTCGAATCCTAATAATATTAATTTAGTTCTTGTTGGACTTTATTAAAACGATATGTGAATTAATTGTTTAGTGGATTATTAAATTAGTTGGGCTAAATAATTAAATACACGGAAAAGACATTTTAAGTGGACTCGGCGAATTGGTGTGTTGACCATTTTTGACCTAATTGGTCAAAAGGATGGAAATATGTGTGACCTAATTTTTAGTAAAAGGTGCGCATATATTTTGTGTGTTATTATTAGGAAATTTGTTTTCCTAAATTGATTAATAAGACATGTGCATAAAATATTTATTGGATAAATATTTATGGAAAGAAATAAAGATAAATATTATCCTAGATTTGTTCTAGAATATTATGGGATTATCTTTTATTTAATGGGATTATTATAATTGATTTTGTATTAATTATAAAATCCTTGGAGGCTAAGTTTTACTCTCACATATAAAGAGAGTTCTCCCAAGCCTTATAACACACATGTATTTTAAACTTCACCTCTTAGAGAGAGAGAAAATTTTCGCCAAGGGGTAGTCAAGGGAAAATCTTGGAGATTTTCCGGTAGCATATCGGAAGGGTTAAGTCGAAATTTCCTTCCACGGGAGTTGCTTGGATCACACGTCACGGAAGATCGTGGTGCTCTTCACGCTTTCCTTCGTTCATCCTATTGCGGTTCTTCAACTTGGATTTTGAGATCCAAAGAGGTATGATCTACAACCCCTTGTAGATATAGATCTAGTTATTTTATTACGTGTAGTTTATAGATCTAGATCCATAAATCGTTTCCGCTGCGGATGATATTACTAACAATGCAGGACGTTCGTAATACATCGACATGACGCAGGTCGTCCACAGTATCATATGATATGATATGTTCAAAGCAAGACAATCACCAACTAGTACCACCGACATGGTGCATGTTAACCTCAGTCCGGGACTCACAACTTGGCATAAATCTTCAACGAGCTCAAGCAACAATTATGCAGTGAACAAGACTTTAACCCATATCATCGATGCTCTTGAAATAACGAGGTAAGCTTATGTAAAATACATAAAAATCGTAATCAACCGACGAGTGCTTTGGTATTAATGATTTTTTATAGATATTTGGTCAAATTAAACAAAAGATTTCAGTGTTTAGTAAAAACAAAAACTTGCCTGACCCAAATAAATATAAAGCTAACGACTATGGGGAAAGCGAGTTGTTCCCTACGTGGAGAAGGATCTGCAAGGCCTTTTCGTATTTGCATGCCGATTTGAGCTTACGAAATGGGGAGTTACTTGGAAGGGAGAGGCTAAAGGTCAATATACACTTGCATCTAGCTATGCACAGCGAAGCAAGTACAAAATCCACAAGGAGAAAATCTAATTTGGAACAAAATATAGGAACTCAAAGGACCGACTAGGAGCAGCTTTCTTTATGGACCACAGCCCGTAAAAGCTCTGCCGGTAAACAACTTTCTCTTTTATGGCATATTGTGGATGACCCGTATTGTACCTTGTGCGAGGAAAATGAGGAAACTCAGGGATTGCTCGTGGGCGAAGAACGTGTGGAATATGTGTGTCCCGGAAGACAACAGAAGCCGATTCTTTGGGGCATCTTCTGAAGAGGAATGGCCGAACCTAACTTTAGGCCAAGGTGCCGATAGGAAGTGGAAGTATGTGCAGGCGACAACGATCTACGGGATATGGTTGTGGCGAAAACAAGATCACACACAAGCAGAAAGCGGCCACCAAAGATATGTCTTTTTATTTAAAGTTGTGGAGCGTGTCAAGAATATCCGCTCAATTGGTGCGTCGAGTAGCCTAAGTACTATATGATCTTTTGTTTTATGTTCCTTGGATCATACCTCTTGTAAAGATTTTGACATGATTGCCCTTTGAAGGTAAGTAAATAAAAAGATACACTTTTATAATAAAAAAAAAACTAAAAAAAAAACTTACCTGATACAAAAATATGAAAAACACGATTTATAAAATTATTTATTGATTTATTAATCTTCTTTCTTTTTTTTGAAAAAATTAATCTTCTTATTAGGTTGCATAATTTTATTAAAAAAATGAAAAAAATTTATATAAATTAAGAACATTAAAAAGGAAATCAAACCTTAAGAAATAAAAATAAAAAATACAAAAAGAAGAAGAAGAAAAGAAAAGGAACGGTTAATAACAAAACAAAAAATGAAACGCATTTGTTTTTCCCTTTTTTTAATTTTTTTTTTTTTTTTTTTTGAGAGGAACGCATGTGTTTTTAATTAGCGGTATAGGGAAGATAAAAGGGAAAGTGGTGTAGTAAACATGATGCCGTTAAAGATATTATTTTGATATTCTTTTTATTCATTCACACTATGTATTTATTACTGATTGATTTGGTTTTTATTTGTTCACAATATGTACTTATTACTGATTGATTCGTTAGCGATTCTCTCAACTCTATATATTGTAACCTTTCTAAATCAATACAATCATCTCTGTTCACAACTCTTTCACTTATTATGGCTGCAACACCATTAAAACCAAAAGATCCCGTTGCGGTTTCTGTCGCGGAGTTTGCAGTGAAAAAACATAATAAAGAAGCCGGCACGGACTTGGTGTTAGAAAAGATTGTCGATGGATCAGCAAACTTGGTAGATAAAGTCAAACACTATGGCCTCACTGTTCAAGCATGGGATGGTGATTTTCATAATTACAATGTTAAGGTCGATTCAGATCTTAATACGGGTAAAATAGCACTTGCTGAGTTCAAAAAAGCAAATTAGAACCGAAAGATGTTTGTACGTTGTTTTTTATTTTTTATTATATTTTTTGGAGGAAGTTAGTACGTTTTTCTTATTAAGAATAAATGAAGATTTCAAGAGTTCGAAATTAATAGAATTTTCATGCTTTTTGTATGGTTGAGTTTCTTTAATTCGACATAATTTGACAATGGCACTACTTAAAACCCATGGTTATAGTAATCTACGAAATCTTTATGAACACAATTCAACAATCGGTTCAACGCAAATATGTTCTTGTAACAACGCCCGATCCGAATGTACGCGATTGATTTGAACCGTTAGACTATGACCCGAATTCAAAATTTTGGATGCCAAGGAATGCAAGATTCATTGCGTGAATTCTGTAATATGAGTAAATATTTATACATATTTACTCCTATTATTATTCTGTACTTAGGAGGTAATCACATTAAATCGGTGGAACCCTTAAAGAAACCTTGCGAACTTTGTAGGTATTAATTGTGATAGAAATATTTTCACAAGATTAGGGAGCAGAATGTAAACTCAAAGTTTGTGACGTTTATTGATATATGTTATATGATTAGTTGATTAAGATTAAAATAGTCAAGCATATATGTGGGTAGGAAAATGAATTGAAGTTTACTCACGTTAAGTTATTTTCGAGACTCCTACAGAGCGACATATTACTTACAACAAATATAAATCTCATAGCCATGGGATAATGAATTAATTTTATAGGCAAATGTTAAAAATAAAAATAAAAAAAAACAATTAATGACAAAGAAGACAAATTTCTATTCTAGTAGAATTCATTCATTATCTCTTCTATTCCAATACAAAAACGAATATATCTTTTGATCTAAACATCAAAACATTATAATTCTTTCACCATTTTTTCTTCTTTTTTTCGTCTACTTTATTTTGATAATATTTGATATTTTTCTAACGCCATTTTCTTAAAAATAGTGAAGAAGTTGATTTGCTCAGTGAAAAGTATGTTGTAGCGAAATAATTGAATAGTGGATTCAGGGTCTATTCTATTGTTTCACTTTAGTGAACAATAGATTTGGGTGTCGATTTCACTGTTTCACTATATCAAATAGTTGATTTTAGGGTTTTGAAGAGTGGATTTTGGGCTACTTTTTCATAATATAACGATTTAATTGTTTATAAGGACAAAAATCAATAAGTAGATACATTTTTTGATATAAAACTCAAATTATCATACTTTATTCATCATGATTCATATTTTTTCGTCATTTTTATTTTGATGTCTCATTTAATATTTTTCCAACGTAATGTTTGAAAATCGAAATTCTCTTCGTAAATTGAACGCGATGCAGTAACCGTGCAATGCAGTGACACGTGAAGATAAAGTGACAGATGTATGTGCACTTGAATAGCTAAAAATCTAAACATTTGATGCAGTGATAAAAATAGCTTGTCACTGTATCTTCGGTGACACATTTTGAAAACAAAACATGTGTCACTTCATCTTACGTGACATTAATAAATAAAACAAATAATGTATCACTGCATTTTAAGTTATACTTTATTAAGATGAAACCTTGTGTTATTGCATCTTAGGTGACTTTAGGAGGAGAAAATATGGTGATTGAAGGTGACGTGATTTCTCAGATTTCGGTTTTGAATATAGTGACATGTCATTTCATCGGTTTTGAAGATGACGGTGACATATTAAGATGCACTTGAAGTGCTAAACATCTAAACGTTTGATGCAGGGATAATGGAAAATTCAGTGACAATAATAGCTCGTCATTGTATTTTTGGTTACATTTATGAAAACTTAAGTGCAACTTTACAAAGAGAAAATCATATTTCACTGCATCTTGAGGTTCACTTTAAGAAAAGAAAAAAAAATATGCCGTTGCTACATCTTGTGTGTTTTTTTTATACAAATAAATAAAAGGTTTTATTGTAAAAAAGGCAAACTAGAAATAGAAATATGGAAACAATAAATTAGAATATCTTTTAGGGTAAAAAGGACAAGTTTATATTCCACTAACATCTATTGATATTTTTCCGACCTCGTTTTAGAGGTTATTTCCGTAAAAAATAGAGAAACAATAGAACAATGGATTTGGGGTGTATTTCACCGAAAAATATTATAGTTAACGGTGGATTTGAGATAGCCAATACTACATCTGTTTTTTTTTAACAGTCATTTTTCAAAATTCGTTTTGTTTTTATTTATATGTTATTTTACAATACTAGTGTATCATTTATTGTTTTTTTATCCACTTTTACGTACCCTTAATTGAATTAAACTAAGTCTTTATATTTTCCATGACAATAAATAATGGGAATGCAAAATACCATTTCCCAATGATAGGGAAGTTGTGCTCACGTCAGTAAAAAGTGAAGCTCAATGTATTGGCAGGGCCGGCCTTGGGCCCGCGCAAGATGGACGTCCGCCTAGAGACCATGATATAAGGGGGTCCAAAATTACTTGTTTAACAATAGTGTAAGTTTGATATAATAGAATCCAAAGTTATATGTATCAATAATAATGTATGTTAATTCAGGGGAAAAAATGATTATTTTGTTCCGATTGCTGCGAGTTCGAGTCTTGTCCATGTGGTTAGATACCACGATTATAATGGGGAAATTTGTTAGAATACCACTACTTTGAACCTTTATTTGTGAGAATACCATTTTGATTTAGTCCAAGGGATTTTCGTCATTTTTTTAAAATAATCATCAATAAAAAAAGTGGTAGTTGAGGAATTTAAATACCTCAAAAGTGATATTTAGGGAATGGAGTGGTAGTTGAGGAATTTACATACCTCAAAAGTGGTAGATCGGGAAATGCCCCGATTATAATTTAGCATATGTATGTTAGTTTTGTCTTAATGTGTGTTAGTTTTGCCTATGTTGTAAAATACCACGATTATGATTAAGCCTTAATGTATTTTTAATCGTGATTGATTTGTGTCACTTATATGTGGATATTAATTTTGTTAATGAAAATAAAACTCTTATTTTAATTTTGCCTTTGAGTCCATTAAATCTCATAGTATTGGATAAAGATATGCACACTTTACTTAGTAGTCAGCGGCATCCGTGTCCAAAATTATGCTCAGAGCCAAATATTGTTTTAGGCCCTTCTAAGAAAAAAGAATTAAAAAACCAAAAAAAAAAAAATTGCATCTAGCAAGAATCAAACTTGGGTGACTAATCAAGTTATACTATAGTGCACACCATTTTGGCAATACCTTATTGTTATTAAAAAAAAATACAATATATATAAATACTATTGAGTCAAATTTTCACGAAACCTTAAATTCATAGATTTTGAGTGGCTCTGGGTCATGGCCCCTTGACCCCCAAGGGGCGCCCCTGTTAGTAGTATAAGAAAGTGAGGGATTTTTTTAGTAACCCAAGTCATTTATTGACGTAGAGTATTAAATATAAAAGAAGAAGGATATTAAGTAGTGTGAATACACCAAAAACGACTATTACAACAAAAACGAAGGGAATAATAAATTTGTTCCCAACAACAATTTGTTTTTCGCTGTCATGATTCCAATTTATTTTTTTTAATTACTTTTTCTTGTTCTTTGCTTCCACTCGCTCAAAATCAGGGCCGGGCCAGGTATTTTTTGGGCCTAAGGCCGGCCATCGGTGTAATTTTTTATTTTTTATTTTTGCTTTATCGATTCGAGTAAAATTTTTTGGGCCACCCATCGGTGTAAATTTTTTTTTTTTGGTATTTATCGATTCGAGTAAAAAAAAATTATTGGCCCACATTATATTAGGTAGTACTCCCTCCGTTTTTTTTATCTGTCACATTTCACAATTTACTACTTTTTTATGTATCTGTCATTGTATATTCCAATTCATCATTTATTACTTTTTTCTCCTTTACTAATAAAATATTTATATCTCCAATAAAAAAAAATACATTTTCAATACTAAAAACACATTTACCAACAAAGTATTTACACCTCCAATAAAAAAATACATTTCCAACACTATATTTGAGACATATTAATTACTTTTTTAATATCTGTGAATCTTCTCTCTGCGACATATATAAAAAACGGAGGGAGTATCGGATTGGATTTATACGGATTTTTTTTCTTTTAGCGATACATGTAATGTTGGGCCTAAGACCACCGTCTCCTCCGCCTCACAGGAGGGCCGGCCCTGCTCAAAATGTTAACATGTGAAAAAAACTTCCCAAAATCTATATATCTATATATAATAATATGTTTTAGAAGGGTTTTAAATCAATTACCTTCAAACCCGCTCCAAACCCATAATTAACCCGACCCAAATCATTTCCAAATATTTTTTTTGAATTAAAAAAAAGTGTTAATGCCGAATTCAATGCTTTCCAAAGTTAAGTAAATTGCATTAACACCTCGATTTGAAAATAAAATAAATAAATACATTAATACCTCAATTTGGAACCAAAGATTTTTTTTTTAATTCAAAGAAGACGTGTTAATGCCTAAATTTATTGCTTTCTTAAGTAATGTAAATTGCATTAATACCTCAATTTGAAAATAAAATAAATAAACACATTACCTCAATTTAAAAAGAAAAATATAATTCATAGAAAATGGGTTTTTCTTTAAAGAAAAATGACTTGATACCCGAATTTAATGCTTTCCAAAATATTAAAAATTACATTAATACCTAATATTGAAAAAGAAAATAAATAATTACATTTGAAAAGGAGAAAAATAATAATAACTCAATATAGCCAAGTTTCTCTCCTGATGTATTGATGTATTCCTCCGAAATATAATGTGTATTAGATTTTAAATTGTAGTGTATAGATAAACGTTTGATCGATTTTACAGGACCGTTTACAGTCATTTTAATGATGTACATATGACCATAATATTTTTAATCAAATTTTATTTTATATTTATATTTTAAACTTTGTTTACATAATCTTTAAGATTTTTATGAAATTCATCATGTGATTAAATTGTTGCTCCACCTTTTTGTGAGTTTGAAATCTTGCTTTTGCGTTTGGATGTTTGTTATTTTATAAATTGTTAATAAACGAAGTTATTTATGTAATAATTTTCAATTTTGTGGGTAAGGTGATGAATGAGATGTAAAGTAGATGTGGGATATGGATGTATGAAAACTGACTTTACACATTAATTTTTTAGACATGCATGGGCCCAAAATGTGCTTTCTTTTCCCCTTTTTTCATGCTAGGTGTCAAATTTTTTTAAAGCTTATAATAGATGGAAATAAATGTAAGATTTGATGGTGGGGCAAAATTCATGAATAATTATACAATTTGTAGTACTATCTTTGTTTTATTTTTGTAATACATTGTTTCATTTTCACACCACTTTGTAATTTCTCATACCCGTGTATGATGCACGGGTTTTAGGCTAGTAAAATATAAATAAAATATCCGATTTCGAATAAAAAAAAAAAAAAAAAAAACCATTTTGCGTAGCCACAAATTTTATTATGTTTATGGACCAAATCCTAGTTGTTGGTCCAAACCAATACAATTTAAGGGATTTTTTATGATCCTCTATGTATAAAATTCAACAACCAATCATGTTATTTTAAATTGATGAAATTATGGTACAATTACTCGATCCAGGATCACCATAAATCACTATTGCGTAGCTATTAGAAGGTTTTTGCATTTTTAACCAAGGGCATTTTAGAGAATTCAGTCCCTTGCCTTATCTCATCATCTTCATATATTCCCTGCAACAAACGAAACAAAAGCACACACTAAAAAATCAACGAAAATGGCCGCCACGTTAATCTCTAACCCTTTTCTCTGCAAAAATCCTTCACCTCCCGTGCTCTCCATCGCGAAAAAGGTACTATTGACGCAGAAATCCAAAACCCACTTCCCCTTTCCCAATTCCCCCAATTTTCTGCATTTATTTGCCCTTAAATGTGACTAATTTTGAATAAAAATCTTTAACAGGTGAGCGGAAAGGGTTGTAGTCCAATGACGATTTCTTGCAGAAAGAAAGAGATACACCCAGAATTTCATGAAGATGCAAAAGTATACTGCAATGGGGAGCTTGTGATGACAACAGGTGGCACCAAGAAAGAGTATGTGGTGGATGTTTGGTCAGGTAACCATCCGTTTTACCTAGGAAGCAGGTCTCAGAATCTAATTGATGCTGATCAGGTTGAGAAATTCAGGAAGAAATATAGTGGTTTGGATTCAATCATGGAGATCCCTACTCTTAAAGGGGAGATTATTATTCCACCTCGGCGTAAATCGGGTGCTAAAGGTGGCAAAAAGAAATGATTAAACTGTTAACTTGGGGTATTTTTAGTGGATTTTGTTGTTACACTTGTTGAAATGCTTGTTCCCCTGTAATCTATTAAGTGGATTCTTGCAAAATACTCACTTCTTGTTGCTTATTGTGTTGTTATTTTGTTTGAATATTATGGTCCATTGTTCAAATGGGAGCTTTGCTGAGCCTTTTGAGTGAGATTACGGGTCTTGAGTTGTCATAACGGTTCGAAAAAAGAATAAAGTGGTAAGACTGTGTACATCAAGCTAAATATGGAGTTTTTAGTGGATTTTGTTGTTACTCTAGCTAAATTTCCTGTCTTCCTGTAATCTTTTGCAAATCACACACTTCTTGTTCATTATTGTGTTACTATTTTGTTGGAATGTTACTGTTCATTGTACGAATGGGAGTTTAGCTGCGCATTTCGAGTGAGATAACAGGTTTTGAGTTGTGATTACAATTCTAAAAATATACTGCAAGACTGTGTACAGCAAGCTAAATGGGGAGCTTTTATTGGATTTTGTTGTAACTCTAGTTGAAATGGTTGTTCTCCAGTAATCTATTAAGTGGATTCTTGAAAATTACGCACTTTTTGTTGCTTGTTGTGTTCTTGTTTTGTTGAAATATAATGGTGCATTGTTTTAAAGGGAGCATTGGCTTTTAGCAAATCTGATACCTTTCAAGTGAGATTATGTCTGGTAATAGATCTTTTAAAAGTCCAAGGTATGACTCTGTGCACTAAGCTAAATGGTCCGACCTTTGTCGAATCTTGTAAATATGGCATGTTTTCATGCACCAAATTGGAGCCCTTTTATTATGATGCATTCCACTTGATATATGAATAACTTGTGCCTATAGGAAATGTCTGCTAGTGTATTGAAAAGGCTTTGTTGATGGGATTGTTTTGTAAAGTTAATATCCTCTATGGG
This sequence comes from Gentiana macrophylla, assembly GCA_026214975.1. NCBI lineage: Eukaryota > Viridiplantae > Streptophyta > Magnoliopsida > Gentianales > Gentianaceae > Gentiana > Gentiana macrophylla. Next base: position 114,142,814 of record CM047810.1, on the reverse strand, counting down.
AATTTACCTGAGTGTAACAGAACACAGTGGAAGTTCCTTGATATTTCTGTTTTTTCCATTGCCTGAACTTTCTAGCTATTATGAAGTACCATTTCTTGATATGGATATCAAGAAAAATGACTTAGTGTACAACCTAGCCTAGAATTAGCAAGGCACTTCATTTTACATTCTTGATGAAATGCACTAATGTCTCATTGCAAGGATCAAGGGGGATCCCGTTGTTGCATATTACCCTTTCCACCCCCCCTTTCTTGGAGAATTTATGTTCAGCAGGAGTAACCTAGCTTGGTATGCCTCTTTCTGGTTAATTGTCCAAGTTGTTTTTCATTTCGTGAAAACTGAAATTCAAATGGTTCTCTTGGAAAAAAAGAAAAGGATACTGTTCGTATTGGATGATCATGATGCTTCCCAATAATCGAATTTCGTGGAATTTGAAGGGCTGTTGGCTGTGTGTAGACTGGCTTTGTTGGAGTTCATATATTAGGAAACTGGGATTCATAAGGTGGATCCTAATCACAATTAGTTATGATAATTTTCTTCAAAAGTGTGATTAGTTGCAAAAGTTTTCTTGCCTATACCGTGAAGAATGATTTCAAAAAGTAATTAATTTTGATTCAAAAGAGTAGATAGTTTTGTCTCTTTGTTTTTTAAAGTCAAATTATTCTATTGGAACGGAAGTTTTGGAACTGCTGTCAGAGCACTTGTAGTCAAATTATAGAATCAGGTTAAAATAGGGCTCCATATTTATTTTCAGGCATCGTGGGAATTGCACGTGTTGTTGCATCGTTAAGTTTAAAAAAAGAAAAGAAGGGAAAGGGAAGCACACGTTGAAAAGTGCACGATGCTTGTGTCTAGGGGTGTAAACGAGCCGAGTCGAATCGAATATTGTTCTAAACGAGTCGAGTATTTTAAAATATTATCGAGTCCGAGTTCGAGTACAAATATTTTCGAACTCGAGTTTGAGCTGAGATTCAAAGAAGTTTTACAAACTCAAGCCATTTCGAACTCGAGTTCGAGCTGAGATTCAAGGAAGTTTTACAAACTCGAGCCAGCTCGAGTTTTGTATCGAGTTTATCGAGTCTAATAGATTATGAAATATAACTCGAAAATAATTTAAATTATCACATGGTAATAGCAAAAAAAAAGTACTTTTGAATGGTTATTATATGAATTTTCTTATTTAAGATGCATTGCATGTAAAATGTGGTGTCGAAATAATTACGGGGTGCCTTTAGAATTGCTTTAAACATATTTATAATAATATATGTGAATGTATATCAGCATAAATATTCATATATGCTTATATAAATATGTATTTGAGTTTGCTCGCGAATAGTCGAGTCGAGTATTGCGTTGCTCGAGTATCGAGCGTTTAATCTTCTCGAGTCGATTTCGAATTTGAGCTGATTTAAGCCAAGTCGAATCGAGTTTTCGCTCGAGCCGATCTCGAGCTACTCACGAGTAGCTCGGCTCGCTTACAACCCTACTTGTGTCTAGCCCGTGTGCAAATTTGCACACCCCGTTTTCAAATTTTGCATGTGGAACTTCAAAAAAATGTTAGATATGACACATCTGAAAATAAACACGGACTCTTATTTTAACTTGATTCTATAATTTCTCACACAAACCAATTTGTGTCGGTGGTGCATCCATGAATGTTTTCAGTGGTATTACCAGAACCTAAAATTATATTTTTCTAACAATAAAACCAGATCGTTTTAATATTAAAAAATTCTTGGATCTTACTGAGGGTCACGTGACCCAGCCCTAGACAACATAGGTCCGTCCTTGTAACCAACATTGCAAGCAAAATTTATGTATGACACATTTCCATTGAGATCCTTGATACTTGCATATTTGCACACCAAATTCACGATACTTGCACATTCCATACAAAATACACGATACTTGCACATTTTCATAATAAAAATTCATCATACTTGCACATTTCCATTGAATATCCATGATACATGCACATTTCAATAAAAAATCCAGCATACTTGCATATTTACATGCTAAATACACGATACATTCAAAATACACGATACTTGCACATTTCCCTAGAAAATCCACGATACTTGCACATTCCAAAGAAAATTCATGATACTTGCACATCACCACATAAAATCCATGATACTTGCACATTTTAATGCAAAATACACGATACTTGCACATATCCATTGAAATCTTTGATACTTTCACATTTCCACACAAAATTCACGATACTTGCACATTCAATGAAAAATACACGATACTTGCACATTTCTATTAAAAAAAAAAATCCATGATACTTGCACATTACCGTATAAAATCCACGATAGTGCACATTCAAAATATATGATACTTGCACATTTCCACGCAATATACACGATACTCGCACATTTTCTTTGAAATCCTTGATACCTTCACATTTCCACACCAAATCCACGATACTTGCACATTCAATAGAAAATACACGATACTTGCACATTTCCGTAAAAATTTGGACTACAACACAATGTAAGCAATTTTTTATAAAGTTGTGACTATTGTTATATTTTTCGACACAACAAATTTTTCAACCAAATTTCAGATTTTTGTTACAAGTAAACTATAATCATATACTTATAGAATCATATTAATACAAAAATCATGTTGTTCACATAATTTTTCAAAAACGTATACAAGGCAACACGCTGTATTTTAACACAAAAATCTACTGTTTTTCTACAATTTTATGTTGCAGATTTTTAATATTCATTTCACATCTCCAGAATTAATACCAACGCATTTGGAGATGTTTCAGATCGCACATATCATGTAAAATAAATTTACAAAAAGAATCTCACATAAACATGCTGTTTTATTATATTTAACAAATAAGCATTTGGTTAAACATAAATTTTCTGCTTCAACTTTTGCTAAAGTATTTATGGATTCTACTTCAGAAAAACATAAACCGGTACATAGATGAACATGTTTCAGAATGGAAATTCAATGAAAAAAAAGTTTGACAAACAATTTTTACAAAATAGTTTGCATATACATGTTCAGATTTTAGCAGGAACAAAATAATGTCTTAAGATTGTTGGGAATATTGTACTCGTTTGCTTATTCTGACAAATTCACATGAAGCAATTGCACATTAGGAAAACATAAATCAGCACCATTTATGTCCATAAAATTATACTGCACACATATAACGAAAAATGTAGAAAACAAAAGTAATACGGAAACTTATTCGTTACACTGGGGCGTGTAGAATGGTGTCCCAAGAGTAATACGGAAACTTATGTGCACACGGAAACTTATGTAGAAAAATGTAGAAAACAAAAGTAATACGGAAACTTATGTGCACACGGATATGACGAGATGTCTCCCAAGACTCAACAGTCTTTACCTCTTCTAGTTCTGCACTTGAATGTGAAGAGGACGGTGAACTGATCAGGCTCTGTTATCTCTTGACTTGTATGAATGTAGAAAAAATTGTGCAGATTTTCAGGAATTATGCAAATGATTTTTTTCTGTCTTCTTTCCATTCAATAGTGCAGGGATTTTATAGTCATACAGGTAGCCTTTGGTAGAGGAAAGCAACAGTTCATAATTCGGTTATTTGGAGGGAAACAGACAGGTTCTGTTAATTTTCAAAAACTGTCTGAACTTAACAGATGTTTCAGTTCATTTTCGAAATGCTTCAAGGCCGAACTGTTGCTTCAGCAGTTCGATCTGAACTTCGAATTGATGCACATGTTCGTTTTAATTTGATTCAGAAACTCAAATGTTGAGCTGACACACAAATATTAATATTGTGCCGATCCAAGCCCCAAGCCCGAGCCAAGCCGAGCTGGCCGGAGCTGTTTGATTCGGACGGTGACTCGTTTGAATCAAACCAAACACTCAAGAAAAGGGTTATGATGATGCTTATTTCTAATCGAATTTTCATGCATGCATTGAGTGCCTTTTATAGGCAAATAAAGGTTTCATCCGAATGATTGTATGCTTTCATGAAAACAAGCAATCATTTCATTTTCCATGAGCTGCAACTCTTTAATTAGCTCTTTCGATATGTATCACTTCGCATTGTAGCGATGCATCAATTCGAATTGCACAGGTCGAACCCTGTTTTATTACGACAACGTTTATCTGTACGGCAACTCAAATACAAACGATCACGATATATTTAATTTATGAAAAAAATATCTAATACTTGTGCATCACAGTACAATCGACTTTGTGAATGTTGGTTATAGAGTTAAAAACCGATTTCTCACACTGGGTTTTCCAAGCATAGGTTTTAAAGAGGCAGAGCTACATGTCGTCTACGTCTTTTGATATAAGGGGAGGTCTATGATATGGCGTTTGTACGAACCTCTGATGATTTAATAAAAGGCTTCGTTTACTTAAAAAAAAAACGACTTCCCTAAAGATCGATTGTGAGAATTGTGAGAATCGACTTTAGGAAAGTCATTTCTTGCCTCCAAAATTGACTTTTGTGAGAATCGACTTTAGGAAATTCCATTTTTTTTTTGCTTCAAAGTCGACTTTCACAAGGTTGATTATGTGAAAACGGTGTTGTGCACCGGTAGATGGGATACACGGGTAGAACGGGTGGGGTATAAATAATAGGCCTTCCCCACGCTCTTCTAGCCATGCTACTGCCGTCGATTGTTGTTTATTCTTTTTCTTTTTGTTACACGCAGCGTACACATTTTTTTTCCACCGAAACAAAATTACCACATATAGTGGACATATACCTATATATATATCTGTGTGTGTGTGTGTGTGTTATAGTGAGAGAGACTACAACAATTTCCAAGTCACCTTATTAATTACTTCTGTTTACCTTGTGTCAAATCCTATCTTATCTTGTAAACCTTATTTTATTTAAAGTGTTTAGCGGGATTACTAACTCAAACCGGATATTTTTCGGTAAATTATGTAGCCGATAGTATACTATGTCTTAGAAAAGACGACATTATGCTTCTTAAAAATACATGTCTTAATATATATATATATATATATATATATATATATATATATATATATATATATGCGCTAGAATAATGGTGGAAAATATTTACCATTGAACGAATTGAGAGTAATGTACAATGGTTTAAATACACATATAGGAAGCCCTAGCTATGAGGATAATTAGTATAGAAATATACAATAAATAATAAATATAATAATAATATCCTATATAATACGCCCCCTCAAGTGGGACTGCGAGGGCGAAGACCCAACTTGAACTTGAAATTTTCGGATTTGCTTTTGTAGTATTCTCACTTCTAAATCGTAAGAAACAAGTTCGGATTGTGCGTGTACCATATGATTGCTCATTAATGTATAGGGTAACTTAGGGGACAATAAAGAAAAAAACTGAACAAATATAAACGCATAGGGAAAATGCCGATTCAGTAATTAAGAACATTGCTTACGTAGGTAAAAAAAAAAACAATTGGTGCAGATTTGTCAAAGAATTTGGCAATAAATATAACATATTCTTTATACACATTCACTTACTCAATTTACTGTTATTTGTTTTCCCTTTATTGACATTCAAATTGAATACAGAATATATAATAAGATTTGACGAATAATATGCGGGGTGTAAAAATTATGGTATTGTGCAACTCTTTCTAATAAACTACCTTAAACAAGTAATCTAATTCAATGAATGAGTAACTATTATTTTGAACACGAAAAAATCAATATGAAATCCTAGGATCACGCCAATATTAATTAATGTGAGTTATTGATTATCACCCTATAAATACTATTCACCTTTAGGCTTCAGCATATACATCAAAATTTACATAACACTTCCCACAGAAGAAAAGATGGCCGTATTGAAGTCCTCCTTTATACTTTTAATTGTTTCAATGTTTCTATTCATAGGTTTGCCTTTTATTTATTATTTTATATACATACTATTTATGTACTGAGTCATCGCCATGTTTCAATTTATACTAATCAATGGAAATATTTATTGAATTTTGGTTTTACATATGATTATTGACATTGTGTTTTTCATATTTTATAGACCTTATAAGTTTTGAAAAATCTATGATGATCAATGAACAACCGTAAATATTCTCTGTATACGTTTATAATAGTGTTTAATTGTTGTGAATTTGGGTTTTTAATTTATTTATATTTGATAAATTTTTACCGTGACTATTTATTATTCACATTGTTTTAATTTAATTTCAGGTTTGAAAGAAGCAGAAGGAAGTACATGTTGCAGAGAGCATCCAGAACTTGGACATTGCCAACCTGGTGTAGATGATGATCCGCAACTTAATGGAAAGTGTTGGGTATTTTGTATTAAAGAGTGTAGGGGAGGTTTTTGCAAGAAATTTGGAAATATCCATAAATGTCATTGCTTTTGCTAGCTAGTAATATTGATTGTTCGTCTACTGTTTTGAACGGAAAAAGATGAGAAAAGATTTATATAAATTTATCTCTAACTCGACTTACAATGTATCTTTAATTTGGACTCTCATGAAATAAACTTTATGAAAGAATATGATGTCCTCATGACATAGCCCAGTTAGTAAGGAGCTTGGGTGCTTAAGGTCTCTAGGACCTTAAGAGGTTGGAGGTTCGAACCCCTAAAGTGCAAGCCGATAACATTGAGCCAACCTGATTAATATCTCCACTTCCACTTATCCCGTTGGATAGGGGGAGTGGGACTCATAATGTTTCGTCCTTCTTATTTAGACATCTAATTTGATGTGTTTTCAACGTTATTTTTAATGTCGTTTTTGTAAAAATACATAAACAATGGAATAATGAAACATTAGATTTGAGGTCAGTGTTCCTCTGCAGCAAACGGTGAATTTAGGGTTATTACGGTGAATTTATCCTTGTCACCCAATTTATATTTTCACTATCATGATTCTTATTTTCCCCAAATTTTTTTTTGTCTTTTTAAACCACCCCGGGATTAAAATTATTATTATTATTTTAGGGGAAAATCAATTTTATTAATTCACCAAATCCGCTAAACACGCATCATAAACATAGTTCGAGGGCTGAGAGCCCCAAGAATGAACCCCAAAAACAGCTAAACCAAACCTAGAAAGTAAGTGTGCCGGGACATTCCCCGCATGCCGAACAAAAGAGAACCGAATAGACACTAACGGCGTTGAGAAGGCAGTCCTTGTTGAAATAGTGTCCTAAACCCAATCGCGTTGGACCGGATCCGACCGGGTCGGATTATTTCTACTATTTCTTTATGTTTGTGTACATATATTAAATGACTTTTCTGTTATTATATATTTGTTCGTTTAACGAACCAATTACGATATTGTTATATGATAACGTCCTTAGTATTAAACTGTGATAAAGAAATCATAATTGTGATTATGGTTGATGAGATCTCGACTCACTTTAAAACGTTTGATACTTAAATGTCTCTAGTCGTATGTACTATTAAATAGGGCATTAATAGTACGATTAGACTAGCACGTATTATATGTCTTCTGTCTTACTAAAGATAGGGATATATCTCGTCTATCAGAGTGTTGAGACACTTGGACTGTACGTGGATGTGTATTAGAGAATGTGTACGTTAGACTGACCCACTTACTTTATTAAGTGTCTCACTATGTGGCGGTTGTGTAATTATCCTAAAACCGGAGTCTTCATGACATCACGGTGTGGATTGTCATACTTTGACACTATTGAGGTTTCCCCTAGCCATGGGGAGATCATGCGGTAGAGATTGTGTGTGATACTGAAGCATGCGTATGATTCATGTTGCTCGTTCGGAAATCGCGTACCATATGATTAAGGGTAAATATCCAAATGGCCTTCTTATAAGGAATGTCTTATTCTCGAAAGTCTTTGCAAAGCGGAAGTAATATGTTACTTCAAGAGAGTAGGATATCCATATTATAAGATACGGTCGTTGATGTTTGACACTCGACATACGACCGTATGGATATTGTAACAGTGATAGGATTCTATTTACACGGTAACTTTTTCACATGAAAGGTATTAGTCATTGCATTTGACTCTTCCGATGATTAGGGGTCGTGAATGTGTTGCTAGATGCTATCCATGATCGTTAGGCATGAAGTTCATTTTCGTAATTGCACTTTGTGCCTACGGCCAACATATTCGGAAGCCTATCGAGTCACACACATAAGAACATCTAGCAAGATTAAAATGCGGTTATAGTGATAACCAAATAAGGAAAGTTTTATCTCGACTATAAAGTGTTATAGTGATAAATTAATATGGTGGTATTTATTTATTATGAATAAATTAAATACAAGATATTAATTATATTGATTAATTAAATATAAATATAATATATACCCTGGTCGAAATATATATGTATATTGATACACATGTATTTTGCAGATTAATTAATCATAGTATTATATTCATTAAGAATATTCCTGAAGCCAATAAAAGGCTATATGGGGCCCATGTTATATGTGTATAAGATACACTTGGATTGTGCAATTAATTAATAATATTATCATATATTAATATTAGATATTAATGACTATAGATTTGCACGCATGTGTAAATTGATTTATGGTAATAAGATAAAGATAGTCAATATTAGATATTGACAATGTTTTGAAAATATTTAATATGAGATATTAAATTAAAAGAGATAAATCAATCAAATATATTTTCCTTCTTTTATTAGGAAATGTTTTCTTTCTCCTCAATCTATTAGGAAGCTAATCACAATCAGTTTTTGGGGCATAAGAGGTGCCACTCATCCTATATAAGAAAGAGGTTGGCTAGCTCTTTTGATCATCCCAATTCCAAGAGACTAATAGTCCTTTTGAAAATAAGAGAGCTTCTTAGAGAGATTTTGAGAGAGTGAAAATGTCGGTCTAGCAACCGAGTTTTTCTGGTAGCAATCCATAATGGGATTCCGACGGGCTGTTCGTGTGGATCAACGGTAGAGGCCGAACACTTGGGCGGCTCCGTGCAAAAACTACAACCGTAGACAAAACGTCGATCCAATTGGATCAACCAAGGTATTCTCTTGTCTACTTCTTTTATGATTGTTGCTTAAACGAAGTCGATCTTGGGTAAAAAGAAAATATAATTTTGAATTCCGCTGCGTTCCCGTGTAGATTTCCTAACAGTCCTGCCTCAAGCAACCCAGGGGAAAAAAGATATTCTTCTACATGACCAAGCATTTGAATGCATGTCAAACAATCGCTCTCAACTATCAGCCACCAAATGCCAGATGTTGGCCCTCCACCAATACAACAAGGATTGACCGTATTTCAAGTGTGACTACCTCAATGCCCGGGTCAAAACGGAAAGAATAAGATGCAAAAATAGTGCCGTAGATATCCTAAAAAATCAAACCCATCCCGGATGCATCTGAAGTGAGTAACACATCCACATTGCACTTAACCTCCCCTGCAATCGGGGCCTCCCAACGCGCCAGCAGCTAAAGTCCTCTAGTAGAGGGTCGGCTCACACTCTTAGCGGCCCTATACTCATATGATGCAGTATGAGTTGTGGACCACACCCGAGAGATATAGATTGCCTGATCGTCAAACATTGCACTACACCACGCCTTCCAGATCTGCCATATCACCCCAACAAACTCTCCAACTGCATCATTTGACAGCCCCTGGAGCAACTGAGCAAAAAATCATTTGAAATCATTGGCCCTGATCTTATGAATCATGTCAGCATAAGTAGTCAATTCCCAAACCCGAGCTACAAACTCAAACTGAAAGATGACATGCCACAACATCTCATCCTCTTGGCCACAGGCAAAGAACTGCCTTCCCCTAAGACCCCGCTTCTCTAGATTGCACGCAATCGGCAAGCAATAATGCATGCACCTCCATAAGAAATGAGAGACTCACAACTGAACAACAAGACCTAATAGTGTCACCACACGCTATCAGACCCAGCTGATGAGGTTGTTCCCGACCGAGGGAGCCCCGTCCGATATAAAGAAACTGCCAAAGAATACCCAGACTTAACTGTATAAATGCCATGCCTATCATAGTGCCATATCCGCTTGTCCAAGTGGTGCCCGTGCGCCACATAGGGGTTTAAGATAGCATCACACTCCCATGGAAAAAACCATTTCCTAACTCTCTGGGCATCCCATCTTCGTGTACTAGGGATCATCAAAATCTGCCACCTTGGTATCTACGGAGCACGCATGACCTACATATGGTAGATCCTAAAAGATGGCTTAAGCGTAGTCTATGCATCATAGGAAACATAAATGATAAACCGATGCTCCGTCGCCAACCCTCCACCGCAAAACATTCAGCAGGAGGTCCCTCCTCTATAGTATACTATGCCACATAAAATATGGCTGACATGTGAGATTAGCTGCTAAAATTGAAGAACCTCGAAAATACGTAGCCCTTAACATCTGACCAACCAAAACCTTGTCAATGATAAAAGACGCCATGCCTTCTTTTCTAGCTCCCAGAAGGCACAAAGCAACACTAGTGGCTAAAAGGTGCTCCCAAACTCATAGGATTGACTTCAATGAGACATCATAACCTGTTGCAAAGCTAAACACCATCAGGATTATCCTATCGGTGGCAGTAAATTTGGACTGTCCATTGACACATTTGGATGTCAAGAATGCCTTCCTCCAAGACAACTTGAGGAGGAGATTTGCATGGAAATAACACCAGCTTTTGAAGACAGGTTCAAAGAAAAAGTGTGTAGGCTGAAAAAGTCCTTATATGGACTAAAACAAAGCCATAGGGCTTGGTTTGAACGTCTTATGCAGGTGTTGAAGCAGATTGGGTTCACTCAAGGTCATTCTGATCATACACTATTTGTAAAACAGTCAGTCCATGGTAAGATAACCATTATCATAGTTTATGTGGATGATATGGTATTGACAGGCGATGATATAGAAGAAGCTGCTAGAGTAAAGAAACAACTGGCAACTGAGTTTGAGATAAAGGACTTGGGTCCCTTGAGATACTTTCTGGGAATAGAGGTAGCAAGGTCCAAGAAGGGATTGGGGGTGTCCCAAAGAAAGTAAACTTTGGATCTGCTGGAAGAGACTGTTATGATAGATGCAAAGCCTGCCAGCACACCAATGGAGTTCTATTTAAAACTAAGGGAAGAAAATGGAGAAGCTCCTATTAGCATGGAGAGGTTTCAGATGTTGGTGGGGAGACTAACATATCTATCCCACACCAGACCAGACATTTCATATGTTGTTAGCTCCATCAGTCAGTATATACATTCCCCAACTCAGAAACATCTTTATGCAGTGATCTGCGTGTAAGCCACCAATACTCACGAAATATTAGCAGGAGTACTAGGTCTATCGTAGTATAGTAGATGCGAGTAAAGGTAGATCCCATAGAGACGATGCAACACAGATAATAAATCAAAAACCTAACTATGAACACAAATAATGGTCCCTAGACCAACATAAAGGCAAACAAATAATAAAACAGGTAATCCTCCACCTCACCAATCTTCTAACTGTAGGAAGTAATATCACCGGATGGATCAAGATCCACCCAATTACGCAGCGGAATAAATACCAGACCTAGATCTAAACGAACAAAATACATGAATAATAAATCTAACCTACGAGGGGGTTTAGATTACCAACCTTTTTATGGTGAATAAACTCCAAGAACAATCTTTAATCCAAGATCCAAGCTAGATGAGAAGCCACAGTCTTCCAACGTGTGTCTCCGAGCAACACCAGGTGGATGGTGTTTCACGCCGCCAGACCACCTCGATATGCTACCTTAGAAAACTCGAGGTTTTTTAAAACTCGAACACAAGTACTTAGGCCGAAAATTATAAGCCTAATACTTCTCAAAAGTCGAAAAATTATGTCATGTGTTATTGGCTTGGGAGAACAATCTTTATATAGGAGAGAAATCATAGCCTTCAAGGCATTATTTAATTAATACAAAATCAATTAAGATAATCATATTAACTTAAAAGATAAATCCAGAATAATCCTAAATTAATAAGGATATATAAAAGATTTTCTTTTCCTTAAATTATTTAACAAATAAATAATTTAATCACATGTCTTATTATTTATCAAGAAAACTAATTTCCCAATAAATAATAACATAAAATGCGCCCTAAACCCTAGATAAATAGGTCCACACACATTTTACACATATTTGGCCGAGTCCACGAAAAGAATTCTTTTCCATGTATTTAATTATCTAGTCCAACTAAACAATTAATCCACATACCGATTAAATAGTCCAATCCAACTATTTAATTATAATTGAGGTGAAACGACGAGAAAACATATATGCTATATTAGGAGCCACGTCGGGGACCATGGACCCATATTCAGTAGCTACAATAAATTGAATAAAATTATCCGTCTGACCGAAGAATTATATTTAATCTATTAATTCCGGGATTACACCACCATAAAACCGAAACTGAACTCTGCCGAATATAGATATAAACTTACTCTCAACTATAAGTTATAAGGTGTCCACTGATATAATCATTACATACGGACAAATCCTCCATAGACCGTTCACTTCGATTCGGGATATTTCCGTAAACCCTTCTCGAAACATATTACCCTTATTTACCATTAACCCCCTAGTGATCAATTAGTTCATAACTAATATAATATGAACTGGCGCCATCGATCAGTTTCTAGGATTAACAAATAAGGAATCATTCATCTACTTCCGAGGGAAGGAATGGATTCCATATCTTTGATAGCACAGACTACTCACTCATCCCAAAATAGAGCCAACGAGAAGTGTTGGACCACATACTACGAAGTGATCCTTACTAACACATCAAACCCTACCCTAGTCTAAGTAGTCTTCTATGATCACCTCAGGATTGAGATTAATCCATAAATGATCATTTTGTGATTCGATAAGACTTCTCGATCACGGAATTATATCGAGAACTCAAATCAAATTGGTCCAGCCCTATATGATTATCATCATATATAAATGCCCCACTAGGTACCCTATTACCGACAATCCGGATAAGACTATCACACCTAAAGTTTTCTGGGCGCATTATTAGCAAATTAATCTTGAGACCCGTATTCATATTAATAAACGCTACGGACTAAGTTAATTTTAAGTACATCTCACTAACTCAATCCTCTTGTGTGTATATAGCCATACACTGAGTTATGTGATTACATAAATGAGGTACTTAGGGTTTTCAGTAGTGTCTTAATTATAAGCATACATGCATATAATAAGATGAATTATTAATTCTGTCATAAAACAATTATATAATTGTCTTTCGTGCATTACACCTAACAATCTCCCACTTGCACGAAAGGCAAGTGGATTAATTGTTTTAGAGCACACTGACAGACCTAAACCTAACCTTGGAAACGGCGCCAGAAAGCTGACGGACATTACCTAGGCTATACAGATCCTAACTGGCAGTGTACCGGGTCAAATTGTAGCTCTAGTCTGGTGAGTCAGGTCGTATTCCTTGGGGAAAACATGGTAATTCTTTTAAGTGGGGTTAAACACCAAGAAGCTATTATTAACTCGATCTAAGTCGCAGTTTTTACTTTTTCCTGGGTTAGATTATGTTAGTAGTTAGATTGCTAGTAGTGCATAAAGTAAAATAAGTAAATAAATACTAATAGATATATAGATATAATTAATATATATAAATACATAAATACATATATAAATACATAGACATAAATATATATATAGATATATAAATATATAGATAATTATATATATATATATATATATATATATATACTAATATAATAGATATTTTTGGATCTAGCCAAGAATACTTTACTGAATCAATATCTTTTTTTAGTAGAATTAAATGAGACAGATCTTTTCCTTGATGCAAGGAGATCAATTATATATGAATCGGTGTACTCCTAAGCTAGACAACTCCTCCTCACACGAGCGTATGAAATTGTCATATGTCAAATGTCATCACCCAAGGTCCACAACCGCCCCATGCTAATCTTAGTTAGTCCGAACAGTACCGAGTACAAATCTACCCCGGATAAAAGAGGTTATTCCGCTTCGTCGACGGGCCGATGTTATTCAAGAGGCTCCGGTTGTCAAGCGGATCGATTTAACACAAACGGAGTAGTTTCAATTAAACTGTGATTTTAAAATTATTAAGATCTCGAGTACAAATTTCAATAAGATTCATCTTTCCAGGACAAATCTGCCCCCGGGTAGGAAATCGGGTTCCGTTGTCACGTTTTCACTCGGCCAATTTTACCCTCCGGTTTTTCTATTTTTACTCATATCCTGACTTCTCTGGTCAGTTCATCGCCAGGTTATATGTGGTATTCATCATGATTGATTACGTCATTCCGAATATATTATCAATACGTTGCAAAATAGAAAAAGATTCATTATAATTAGTTTTAATCATGATTACCAGAGTCGATCATTCATTTTACCAAAAGATTAACTAATTCAGATTCATATCTTGGCTAGATATATTTTTAGTTTAACATTATTATAGATATAGAAACAACAAACATAATACTTGATAAAATTACCCGTTTATTGCAGATCTAAGTCGTATCCTCTGAAAATAGCAACTTCTTCAATACAATTTTCTCGGATAATCCTCTCGAGCATTACAACGGTACTACTTTTATTTATAAAAACATATATACATACATAGACATATGTATATACGGGCCCGAAAATAAAATAAAACGAAAAGAGATGAAGAACGGAGATGAAGAAGGGGAATGGAAGAAATGGGAGGAGGTGGAGAAGAGAGATCTTGGCCAAGAGTGGCCAAGATGGGGCATCGATTCATCTGCTGAAGCTCTCATATATATAGGCAAAGTGTAAAGGCCGGACCGGTCCTGAAATGGAGCCGGACCGATCCGGAAAAATGATTACTCCACATGCCTTAATCATAACCCATGTGCAAAGGATTTACAAACTAATGATTATATAAGTTATATATAATCAATAATTGTATATTAAACTTCTAAAATTCGTAACTTAAGTTGTAGACCTCCAAAAATTATGATCCAAATGTCATAATTAAGCTCTCGGAAAACTATACAACTTTCATTAAGGACTCTTCTTCAGAAAACGCCTTTTTGATGGGCCATTCCCATTACGTGTTGTTTTCGGGATTTTCCACTAATATGAACCGATTAGCCACTTGACCACCATTTGAGTTGTAGAAGTCCAATTGACTTGATTCAAAATGCGTTGGAAATATTACTTGAATATCTACAACTTTCATGAAGAAGTCATCCCCTGAAAATGCCTCTAAGCTGGGTCAAATCTCCGTCGAAAACATGTAACGATTTAAGTACTTAGGAAAATTTGCTCCGTTGAACTTATAAACTTGTGGCACCTTTCTTATAACCCTCTAAACACATCTTTTAGAGCTCAAAACACGTCATTACGTGGAATCTTGGTCAATATATAATCCTGCAATGAACCACCAAAATACCAAACGTAAATCCGACACGACACACCGGTTACTAAACCGGTACAAAAACTAATAAAAAACTTATAAAAATACGATAATTTATATAATCTAACCCAGGAAAAAGTAAAAACTGCGACTTAGATCGAGTTAATAATAGCTTCTTAAGGCCTGATTTAAACACTTACGAAAGACAGTTAAGAGTAGAGAGTAAACGCGGTCATATCAGTCAGGGAAATCCTGACCAAGTATCATTTTCAAATCGAAATACGAGAATGACTGAAACTAGTGATGAAACCCCTGAACGAGGGCTTGATCATGCCCAAGGGAATATTAATAAATAAAATAAAAATAGAAATAATCAGAATTGGAAGCAAGTTGGAAGGAACCAAGTTTGAAAGGGCCAATTCAAACCGAACCTTATCCAGCTCAACCCAAATTCATCTCGGTTCAACTAGATAATGCAACACCATATCCAATGCATATTTTAAAGAAAAAGGTACAGAATGATGAAACACAGTCATTCGAGGAAGCTTTACCATATTCATCTAATGATAAAGGTAAGGGAGGTATACATTCTATCCCTATTACAAAGATGAAGTTGGTAAAAAGTATGTATGTTTTCTTGACGATTTTAGTAAGGGAGAAGTTTGGGAGTTAATCATGAGAGCGTTGTCTTCAACACTTACAATTCATTGAAATATCCATGCATTACACTAGAATCTTGTTCTTGTGTGTACACTTTGTGTTTTTTTTGCTGTGGATTGTACTAACACGCAGGTAATTGAAGAAGATGACTTCAGCAATAATGTGAAAGCTCGCAAACCTAAAGCTCGAAAATCAAAGGAAAAGGTCAAGAATCGTTTGGATTGGTGAAAATTGTCTGCTCTATGTTGGAGACCGGTATTAAAGAAGAATGCGGTGCATGAGGATGACCCACCACCAGTGCATTAAAAACCGAAGCAAGGAAAAGTCTAGCTATAGACTATAAATATAGTAAAAACATGGGTACTATCCTTCCTCTTTACTCCTTAAGCATTTATTTTTCGATTGGATCGTGTGCTTAACTGTTACGTGCTTTGATGAGTAATTGTTAGAAGTATCCTGTTTTGTTTAGTATATTATATATTTTGGTTGTTTAAGTTTGTCGAGCAAACGACGTTAACCAAAAGCGCTACCGGGAGGCAGCCCGGGTTCGATCCCTGGAAACGGCGCAAAAATACTGACAGACCTAAACCTAACCTTGGAAACGGCGCTAGAAAGCTGACGGACATTACCTAGGCTATACAGATCCTAACCGGCAGTGTACCGGGTCAAATTGTAGCTCTAGTCTGGTGAGTCAGGTCATATAATCCTCAGGGAAAACATGGTAATTCTTTTAAGTGGGGTTAAACACCAAGAAGCTATTATTAACTCGATCTAAGTCGCAGTTTTTACATTTTCCTGGGTTAGATTATGTTAGTAGTTAGATTGTTAGTAGTGCATAAAGTAAAATAAGTAAATAAATACTAATAGATATATATATATATATATATTAATATATATAAATACATAAATACATATATAAATACATAGACATAAATATATATATAGATATATAAATATATAGATAATTATATAGATATATATATATATACTAATATAATAGATATTTTTGGATCTAGCCAAGAAATACTTTACTGAATCAATATCTTTTTTTAGTAGAATTGAATGAGACAGATCTTTTCCATGATGCAAGGAGATCAATTATATATGAATCGGTGTACTCTAAGCTAGACACAACTCCTCTCACGAGCGTATGAAATTGTCATATGTCAAATGTCATCACCCAAGGTCCACAACCGCCCCATGCTAATCTTAGTTAGTCCGAACATTGCAGTACAAATCTACCCCGGATAAAAGAGGTTATTCCGTTCGTCAGACGGTCGATGTTATTCAAGAGGCTCCGGTTGTCAAGCGGATCGATTTAAAACAAACGGAGTAGTTTCAATTAAACTGTGATTTTAACATTATTAAGATCTCGAGTACAAATTTCAATAAGATTCATCTTTCCAGACAAATCCGCTCGGTAGGAAATCGGGTTCCGTTGTCACATTTTCACTCGGCCAATTTTACCTCCGGTTTTCTATTTTTACTCATATCCTCGACTTCTCCGGTCGCCGGCTCATCGCCAGTTATATGTGGTATTCATCATGATTGATTACGTCATTCGAATATATTATCAATACGTTGCAAAATAGAAAAGATTCATTATAATTAGTTTTAATCATGATTACCGTAGAGTCGATCATTCATTTTACCAAAAGATTAACTAATTCAGATTTATATCTTGCTTAGATATATTTTTAGTTTAACATTATTATAGATATAGAAACAACAAACATAATACTTGATAAAATTACCCGTTTATTGCAGATCTAAGTCGTATCCTCTGAAAATAGCAACTTCTTCAATACAATTTTCTCGGATAATCCTCTCGAGCATTACAACGGTACTACTTTTATTTATAAAAACATATATACATACATAGACATATGTATATACGGGCCCGAAAATAAAATAAAACGAGAAAAGAGATGAAGAACGGAGATGAAGAAGAGGGGAATGGAAGAAATGGGAGGAGGTGGAGAAGAGAGATCTTGGCCAAGAGTGGCCAAGATGGGGCATCGATTCATCTGCTGAAGCTCTCATATATATAGGCAAAGTGTAAAGGCCGGACCGGTCCTGAAATGGAGCCGGACCGATCCGGAAAAATGATTACTCCACATGCCTTAATCATAACCCATGTGCAGGCGGTTACAAACTAATGATTATATAAGTTATATATAATCAATAATTGTATATTAAACTTCTAAAATTCCTAACTTAAGTTGTAGACCTCCAAAAATTATGATCCAAATGTCATAATTAAGCTCTCAGAAAACTCTACAACTTTCATTAAGGACTCTTCTTCAGAAAATGCCTTTTTGATGGGCCATTCCCATTACGTGTTGTTTTCGGGATTTTCCACTGATATGAACCGATTAGCCACTTGACCACCATTTGAGTTGTAGAAGTCCAATTGACTTGATTCAAAATGCGTTGGAAAGCTTACTTGAATATCTACAACTTTCATGAAGAAGTCATCCCTTGAAAATGCCTCTAAGCTGGGTCAAATCTCCGTCGAAAACATGTAACGATTTAAGTACTTAGGAAAATTTGCTCCGTTGAACTTATAA
Source organism: Gentiana macrophylla (assembly GCA_026214975.1). NCBI lineage: Eukaryota > Viridiplantae > Streptophyta > Magnoliopsida > Gentianales > Gentianaceae > Gentiana > Gentiana macrophylla. Next base: position 114,124,215 of record CM047810.1, on the reverse strand, counting down.
ACTTGTGGCACCTTCTTCTAACCCTCTAAACACATCTTTTAGAGCTCAAAACACGTCATTACGTGGAATCTTGGTCAATATATAATCCTGCAATGAACCACCAAAATACCAAACGTAAATCCGACACGACACACCGGTTACTAAACCGGTACAAAAACTAATAAAAAACTTATAAAAATACGATAATTTATATAATAACTACTAATTATACATTTGAATAAAACTTAGTAATTTTGACTTGATTTGATACAATAATGCTCAAAATGGTATCAATATTGGGGCTAAATGTCATAATAATGATCATAAATTTATCTCTCATCACACACCCTTTATATCTATATGTACAACATTCTCCCACTTGCTCAAAACAAGTGAGACATATCCCCAAGATTCATACCCTCCAAACGCATCTTAGTAATTCATCCTTCCATGCACGACCGGAGTGTGCCACCGCAGGGTAGGTCAGTGACCCGGCGCGTACTCAGAATCCGAATACCATGTGACTTGGTACACTGATCAGGTAGGTTGGCAGCTTGAGTCAATCTTTAGGATCGAAACGTCGCCTTTCCATCTAATCCGGTGGTACGATTTCAATATGCTTATGACCTCTAGTGATTGCAAAATCTTTATGAGCTACCTCTCCAATGTTTTCACAATGAAGTGGTACTGGATAATACTTTATCACATGAGTAAACACTGAGACCAAGATCGATTTAACGATCATCCTCAATCTGACCTAAAGCCAGAATCAATGTTATCACTTATATTTTAGTTTGCACCTGAATATACTAGCATAATATTCCCCATTCTCCTGAAGAGACTTGAGGATTCACCAAACATCCCATTTAGTATTCATCCGTAGGTTTAGATAATCATTCCTGAGAGGTAGGGTAGACTACATCGTTCAATGTTGCATAAATGCAAGAATATGTTAACCAGGTGAATGGATGGGATTGCCAATGATCAATTTTTCTCGAGAAATTGAGCGAATCAAATCCTTTAGAATAAATCCCGATGGCATGTCAGACTCTGACTTCAGATAACACACCCATGTTGCTTCCAACAGTTTCAGTGTTACCATAAACACTAATCTACATACTACTTTACTAATAATGATGCCCAGTCTACGAACGACTTATCAACATGCCGGTCAAGTCCACATATTAAAAAAATATATGACTTTGAAATGACTTAGAGGTTTGCTTTAATCCCTAAAGGATATAAGCTATGGCAGGCATCTTGCCAAAGGTTCTTTCTGAATAAATTAAGATACCGTTAGTCTCTTAAAAGGTCTTAGGAATCACCCTATTTTCTCTGCTTTGTAACGAATCATCATTTGTTCTTAGCTAAAACCCTACGCTCGAATGAGTTCGATTCCGTTGTTCGGCAAGGAAGTCTTAGGGAATCACCCCTATTTCCCGCTTTCTGACGAAATCAAGCAAGACTGAGTGGTAAGAGAGATCAAGGTCTAGTTAACTCTCTACCTTTTAGGGAATCACCCTTAAATTACTCAGCTTTGCGTCGAAAGTTAAACTTTCCTATTCATTCGACTCTTCTCCGTGTAGTTCCAATTACTCCCACTGGGCCTGAGATACTCAGGTGGTTCTACAAGAGTTTCAACATAACTGGAGTATGAAACTCTATTCACAGGGTTATGGCTTTTAAACCAACCTCTATGACCAGGATCCTATACAGCCTACGAAGGAATATAGGTCATCAATCTACCCTATAGACCGTAAGGTCTTGCAATGGGTAATCGACAAACCATACTCCCACTGCGTTCGGGGTGGATTGATATACTGATCTAGTTTAGTAGTTTTTATTAGTGTTATCACCAACTGCCGGTGTTGGATGTGGACTAAACAAATCAGTTAGTATCATATTGAGTACAAATACTTGAAGATCCAAACCTGTGATTTATAGACTCTATCAGACTGAGTTTGACAGTATAACCGCCATTCTCTGATTTTACAAGTTTTATAATCAGCCTTTACTCAATACATTAAGATATTTTACGCTCTGAACGTGTACGCAAAATTTCCAGTCCTACCTTCAAGCACTAAGTGCTAAATGTCTATATTTGCGGAAGTGGGGTGAACCGAATTCCCTCCGTATCAACAAATGTGTTAACATCTTCTAGATAGACTTCTTGGTTTCACATGATGATGTAAGCCATTATTATTGCAACTAATATCTTAAATGAGTTAAGCAGTGTATCGTGGCACATCAATAACTATATAAGGCAAATTTATAGTGTATCCCTTAGTGAAAACATTCCACTGGGAGGTAGGCCGAGCATCAGTCCTGAAGATTATGCGAAAGCCTATACTTGAGTATGGAATACCCTATCTCTGGTGAAATCAGAGATTCCTACTCATATTTTGGATAAACTTATTGGAGTTTCGAGTAGTTGTCAGACTAGATGTCACTACAAGAAAAAGCTCTTACTAGCTTGTATCTTTCATATGACCCCGAAGGTCGATATGAACAAGCTATGTAACTTCCATAAATCTATTACCCTTTCCCGATTGAAAGGAAACTTAGGCATTGTTCCTTTGAGACATGCTTCCTTTGACTGGGAGATAGGAATCACCCTAAGCTAGTCTGCAGATCTTGTCGTTAGAGAATATGCACTAATTAATAGTATATACCTTGGGTTTCGCCTTGATCTTCATCTTTTCACCAAGATCTTCATATTTCGAGCCCGAAATATATAAAATTACAACAAAGATGCTATTTTTACATAAAATTCGATAGCATTAAATTAAATACAACTCCTATGCTCAATTGTTGCTAAACAAGAGAGCTACAAAATAGATCTACGGGTAAACAATACCAACCCCAATCCATCTCTTCAACCAAAACATTCACAAGCATACAACATGATATATTTCGAATTCATAAAAAAACGAAATAAAACAAGATTTTCCACTCCTAGATCTAAAATTCACATACTTTGATCGTTAGATCAAAGGCTCTGATACCACTTGTAGGAAGTAATATCACCGTATGGATCAAGATCCACCCGATTACGCAGTGGAATAAACACCAGATCTAGAAAACGAACAAAATACATGAATAATAAATCTAACCTACGAGGGGGTTTAGATTACCAACCTTTTTATGGTGAATAAACTCCAAGAACAATCTTTAATCCAAGATCCAAGCTAGATGAGAAGCCACAGTCTTCCAACGTGTGTCTCCAAGCAACACCATGTGGATGGTGTTTCACGCCGCCGGACCTCCTCGATATGCTACCTTAGAAAACCCGAGGTTTTCTAAAACTCGAACCGAAGTACTTAGGCCGAAAATTCTAAGCCTAATACTTCTCAAAAGTCGAAAAATTATGTCATGTGTTATTGGCTTGAGAGAACTCTCTTTATATAGGAGAGAATTTTCAGCCTCCAAGGCAATATTTAATTAATACAAAATCAAATTAAGATAATCCTTTTTCCTTAAAACATAAATCCAGAATAATCCTAAATTAATAAGGATATGTAAAAGATTTTCTTTTCCTTAAATTATTTAACAAAAAAACAATTTAATCACATGTCTTATTATTTATCAAAAAACTAATTTCCCAATAAATAATAACATAAAATGCGCCATAAACCCTAGATAAATAGGTCCACACGCATTTTACACATATTTGGGCCGAGTCCACGAATTTTTTTTTCTATTTATTTAATTATCTTGTCCAACTCAACAATTAATCCACATATCGATTAAATAGTCCAATCCAACTATTTAATTATAATTGAGGTGAAACGACGAGAAAAAATATATGCTATATTAGGAGCCACGTCGGGGACCATGGACCCATATTCAGTAGCTACAATAAATTGAATAAAACTATCCGTCAGACCGAACAATTATATTCAATCTATTAATTCCGGGATTACACCACCATAAACCCGAAACTGAACTCTGCCGAATAAACTTACACTCAACTATGAGTTATAAGGTGTCCACTGATATAATCATTACATACGGATAAATCCTCCATAGACTGTTCACTTTGATTCAGGATATTTTTGTAAACCCTTCTCGAAGCATGTTATCCTTATTTACCATTAACCCCTAGTGATCAATTAGTTCATAACTAATATAATATGAACTGGCGCCATCGATCAGTTTCTAGGATTAACAAATAAGGGAACTGTCTGTCTACTTCCCGAGGGAAGGAATGGATTCCATATCTGTGATAGCACAGACTACTCACTCATCCTAAAATAGAGCCAACGAGAAGTGTTGGACCACATACTATGAAGTGATCCTTACTAACACATCAAACCCTACCCTAGTCTAAGCAGTCTTCTGTGATCACCTCAGGATTGAGATTAATCCATATATGATTATCTTGTGATTCGATAAGACTTCTCGATCACGGAATTATATCGCGAACTCAAATCAAATCGGTCCAGCCCTATATGATTATCATCATATATAAATGCCCCACTAGGTACCCTATTACCGACAGTCCGGATAAGACTGTCACACCTAAAGTGTTCTGGGTGCATTATTAGCAAATTAATCTTGAGACCCGTATTCAGATTAAGAAACGCTACGGACTAAGTTTATTTTAAACACATCTCACTAACTCAATCCTCTTGTGTATATCATTACACTGAGTTATGTGATTACATAAACGAGGTACTTAGGGTTTTCAGTAGTGTCTTAATTATAAGCATACATGCATATAATAAGATGAATTATTAATTCTGTCATAAAACAATTATATAATTGTCTTTCGGGCATTACACCTAACACTAACTTGGTGTAATTAATCTTTATGTCTACTTTTCCATAGTAATACCCTAGACCTTATCAGAACTCATGTTTAATTCAGTTTTAGATACGAGTGCAATCTCCTAGTTTTATCTACTTTCATTGAAAGTACAATAGACGTCTATGTGCAGTTAACCTCCTTCGTTGGTTGTTTTAACTCAAGCGCAATAAGTTCTAGAAAGTGCCGGCTCAAGACCGAGAACCTCCCTAAGCAACTATCGTGGATTAACTAGCACGTTCCTAGGGATTGATCCAGACTAAGTCCTAACTAACACTTCACTTTATCATCCTTAATGTTAATTTACGATGACATGCAATTAGGTGATTAGGCTAAAACATGTAAATTAGATCTATCGATCAACGTAGTTGACACTGAGTCTCAAGATTTAGGGTGACCTAAAGATGCGGCGCAACTGCGGTAAAGACCGCCGCAATTGCCCCAGCATCATTCCTAATTCTAGAAACTCATTGTTCTGTTCTGACTATTCTGGTGAATTACGAGTTATTTAGACATGCATATTTATTACAACACGTTAATCTAAGCTAATCTACCATGATGAAAATACGAAGGAACGTTCAAAGCTTCATACATTTACCAATGGCGTATCTTGATAAAGCTCTAAATGGTACCAATAATTATACCCGTATTCACACCGAATTATGCTCAGTATAGGATAGATACACTCGTTATTATGTGGAATATATGTTAATTTCTATGTGTTTTTCTTAGAATCGTAATTCTACATCTATGCTATTTTCCTGAGGTTTTGGTACTGTCTTGTCTCGTTTTGCATGTTTTATAGGATGTATCGAATCTGGAGCATTGGAGAATGGATCTAGACCAAAAGAAGTATATTGGGCCAAGTGATTGAAGTCCAAGAAGAAGTGTGCTGAAGAAAAAGGAGAAAAATCGGCCCGGTATACCGAGGGCTAGGTCCGGTAAACCGAGGACTTGTTGGACACGAAACTGATTCTGCCGCATTATCTAGGTCAGTTAGGGTTTTAGAGAGTCATAAGTCAGTCATTGTATTTATATAAGGCCGCATTATCAGAGTATTACATAACTTTTCATTAGTATTACAATCATATATACACTTTTGATGAAATAAAATTATTCCAAGCTTTTGAGGAGTTGTTTTGGTTTTCTCCCTTCCTCCACCATCTCTAGCTTGATTAGATCGAGCTAGATCACCATTGTTGAAGGTATGAAGCTTTGAACATTCCTTTTTTCTTCAATATGGTAGATCTGTTCATATTTATGCGTTTTAGTTAATCTGCATGTTTAAAGACCCCATAATTTACTTATTTTAATCGTAATTGAGCAATGTAGATCAAGGGATAGGAAAAACTGCCCCCGGTAACCCGGCGGTCTATACCGGTTTACTGGGGCATAATTTAGATAACCTAAAACTGGGATTAACTACAGCTACGTTGATGGACTGATTTAATTAACAGTAGGTTAGATCTGGCCAATCTGCTTATTGTAATCGTAAACTGGCATGAAATACGAATAGTGAAGTGCTAAGTTTGGACATAGTCTTGAATGGACCCTAGGAACGTGCTGATCAATGTCGACAGCTGTCTAGGCGGTTTAGCGGTATGAGTTAGCGCTCGATATCGGCAATTCTAGATCTTTATGCATATGGGCTATTATAGATCAATTAAGAAGGGTAGCTTGCGTATAGATTGTTGTCCCGGATTTTATCAATACAAAACAACAAGTAATAAACCGGTTAACCTCAAGTGCAAGGATCGTAGTATGGAGGCTAATGCCGGGTCGATCTTACGGGGAACTAGACGAATGTGAATCCTAGCTTTTGTTTTAAACTAACTATGTCACGAATCTAACCTAAACGAATAACTAACCTAAACAAATATGCAGAAAAAGTAACTAGACAGAGGATTGCTCCAATGCTAGGCAAGATTGAAAGCGATAAAAACTAAACTAAACTAAAGTACAGAAAAGTAAACTAAAGCTAAACAATTCAAGTTTAAAGGATTAAAATCAATTTATAACGAACGAACAAGCAATCGATCCACCTATCCTATCAGCATTCAATTCTAATTCGGATTATTTCGTGATCTCTACTCAAGTCGTGATTCACCTAATCGAAGGCATAAACTCCTACTCTCGTAGACAAGTTCGTTTCCTAATCTTTTATCTTTCGATGTTAAAGATTACGTCTTTCTAACCTAGGCGTGAAATCTTTCAATTTCTAATCTAGAAAATCAATCTAATAACTCTCGTTTTAGTTAGATCAAAGATCTATTCTTTTATCATGGTGATCTAGGGTTGACATGACTCTCATCACATAACCAATCATCAAAGCAAGCATCTTTCGATTAAACATGCAATAAAACATACAAAACATGATAAAAGAAACGAACTTGAAATAGATACTCACAGATTAATCACGAATCAAAACTGAATTGTTGAAGGAAGGCTTCACAACGCTTGTTCAAAGAGGGATTAGCCTCTTAGCATCCTTTGAAAGCTTGAATTGTTGAATAAGAAGTGCATGAAACTAACTAATCTAATCTAAGAATTGAAGTGCATAAAAGTAGATAAAAACTGTAGAAAAACGCAGCCAAGCTGCCCCCTAGGGTTTAGGGTTCGAATTATATGATTAGGGTTTGGGAAATCGCGCCTATTTATAGATTTTAGGTCGGTTTCATTGAGTCGGTGCCGTGGGCGCCCGTCCACTATCTTGGGCCTTTCGTCCAGCCTCTATGAACGGAGAATGAACGCTCGTTCGATGCAGCGTCTGAACTCTCTGAATGTAAAATACGATTACGGACGCTTGATTCACTTTTATAGACGCCCGTCCACTACTCAGCTCCAGTATTTTGCTCATAACTTCACTTCTAGGGCTCCGAATGAGGTGATTCAGCATGCGTTGAAAAGCTATTTCAATCCTCTACAACTTTCATCAAGACAACTTTCCTGAAAGTGCCTACAAGTGTGGACAAAATCCTATGAAGTGCCTGGTTCCGGTTTCTTGATCATTATCTCTTCCTTCTTCAATCTTTATCTTGATTTAGCTCGAATTATATCAACATTTGATCATCAATTTAGCCTCCAACATGTACCTACATGACATCAAAAACACCATAAAACATAACACAATCCAAATACTAAGTAAAACCATAATTAAAACACATACACAACCTCATTTTGCAAATAAACTAATCAAAAACTCACTTGCTTAATAAATCATTTGAACACTCGTTTTCTATGCAAATTATACAAATACGGAGGAAATCATTATCAAATATAATGTTAAAAACCGTACAAAATCACCCTTAACAACTCCCCCACACTTAAACTTTGCTCGTCCCGAGCAAAACAAAACAAGATAAAGGCTCGGAAAGAATATAGACACCTCAACAAATATACCACATAGTCAATAAATTAGAAGTTCACCACCGTGTGTGTGCATAGCCATAGAAAATTTCCACTAAATCCAAACTTGAGAAACTCAAAGCAAAACTAGCTAATACCCCATCGTAGACTAGTAATAAATGACACTCATAAGATGCACCTACAAGCGTGACATATCCCGAAAAGAATGATCGAATGAATCTAGGGCCTTTACGAAATACTCGAGAGGATAATCCCTACAACATATCCATCGGTTTATACTGGGGATAAGATTAACGACAACTAAGTCTTATATTCATTCCATACCAATTATTAAGTTGATTTAACTCTTTCACTTTAAACACACATTAGAAGAAGCTATTGCCCTCATAGCAGAATAGGACATTTCGAGATAATACCTACCTTACTCCAATCATAAGGCGACTTTTCCTAACTGTATTGTGAGCTTTTAGTCATCATAGTGGTATAGGACATACGTGGTATACCCTACCTCACTCAAATCATCGACTAGCTTTGACACACACCCTTTTAATCAACTATTAACTTATCCTTTTAATTGACATTAGCCCCGTGTTATTTATCACATTCAAACTTCTAGATATTCACAGTATGTCGTACTCGGAGCTAAATACAGACTATCATAAATCTCAAGATATATACGTAGCACTAAGCACATGACTTATAAGGAAATCAAAAACCACTAATCCAAAACGGGGTATAACTTTACAAATTAGCTCATCATTCACTATGGCTCGTGGAAAATAATATCGGGTGAAACAACTAACTTACTAAAAATATGGTATACAGCATCAATGACTATAACAACCCGAACAAAAACGTGTATTGCCTACTCGGGACAAAACAAAAATTTGAAAATTTAGCATCATTTTAGCATAGAAAATAATATCATGTAATATCATGTATTAACCAAATGGTCGATACATAGCGACCATTCCCCTCCCCCACACTTAAATGACAACATGTCCTCATGGTGTGCAAAAATAAAAGAAAAGAGAACTTAGCTGATTGTAGTTCTAAAGAGGCAACACTTTGGAAGTGGCGTCGTCCAATCCAGAAATGCTCAAGACATCGATGGATTGTGGACCATCCACCGGAAAACCGACATCGTCGAAAACTCACAAGCGCTATCAAGACTATCCCGCACACTTGACAAACACGAAAAGTATCTCGGGGATAGGGGGAATTATATCATATGAAACACAAGAGAGAATCGTATTAGATGGAAAAATCATCGTCCAAGGAAAAGTGCAGAGCATCCAACCGTCAACTACAAATACAGAGCAGAGTCACACAAAACCCTAACTAGACTAAAACTAAACGAAGACACACAAAAGAAAAACAAAAGAAAATAAACAAAAGAAAAACAGATATCTAGGGTGCCCCCTAGTGGCGCTATTGGTTTATGTCGTTAGCTCGACACAGTTGAAACTCAGCCCGGATCAGGCCATTTAACCTTTCTTCCAAACACTACATCGTGTAGCTCGATCGGTGGTGTGGCGCGAAACAACATCTAACGCATGGGGTCAAATCTTTGATAGCTTTCCAAGCACGCTTAAACTTCCCCATGGTCGATCTCTTCTTTGCCAGCTTCCTCTTAAGTTGTTGCTCTTTGAAAAACTCTTCCATATCCCAACTACCTGCTAGAACTTCTTCTGATGGACCAAAACCATCATCCTCCGAAAACAAGTCGGTAAAACTTCGGTAAACTCATCGACTTCGGGTGCTACACCGAGGATTTCGAGGAATTTAACAATCAAAGGACTTTCCTTGGCTTGACCAAGGTAATGTTTACACCTTTGACCATTCACTCGGAACGGTTGATCACCATAACCGCGCAGTTCGAAACGCCCCAGGAATGACTTGGAGAATCTCAAAGGGGCGGACCAACGTGTCCTCAACTTTCCAGAAACAAATGCAACTGGAATTGTAGAGTAACACTTGCTCTCCGACTTTGAATTCTCGCTTCTTAATTTTCGCGTCGTGGAGGAGTTTCATCTTTTCCTTACTAATCCTGGCACTTTCGTAAGCTTGGAGTCTAAATTCGTCTAATTCATGCAATCTGTTGCAATCGATGTTTCCACAGATTGGGAATCGAAGTTCAAAACTTCGTGAGCCCAATCATACTGTGCTCTAACTCAACCGGCGGTGACATGACTTTCCATAAACCATTTGATAGGCGATGTACCCATAGGGGTCTTATAGGCGATCTATATGCCCAAAGTACATCGTCCAACTTGACTCCGATCTTTTCTATGACTATTCACCGTCTTCTCCGGATTTTCTTAAGACTCGGTTGCTTCGCTCAACGACCACTAGTCATCGGATGATATGGTGTGCCGATTTTATGAGCGAACACCATACTTCTCGAGACTTTTTCCAAAGGTCGGTTGCAAAAGTGTGTCCTTCATCATCGATCAAGGCACGTGGACATCCAAACCTCACAAAGATATTCTTCTTAAGGAATTTCATGACCGTTTTATGATCATTGTGAGGAGTGGCTATTGCCTCCACCCATTTCGAAACATAGTCAACGCAGACTAAGATGTATTTGTTGCCACAAGATGATGGGAATGGTCCCATAAAATCGATGCCCCAAACATCAAAGACTTCGCATTCAAGGATGGGTTTCAAAGGCATGTCAAATCGCCTTGTCAAAGCTCCGGTTCTTTGACAACGATCACAAGCTTTACAGAAAGCTTCTGTGTCTTTAAAGATCGTTGGCCAATAAAAACCGGATTGAAAGATCTTCGCAACTGTTTTCCAAGGACCAAAGTGACCACCTGTGGGTCCACTATGGCATTGCTCGATTATATCGCGTTGCTCAGATTCGGGAACACACCTCCTCAGCAAACCATCTTTGCAAATCTTGAAAAGGTAAGGTTCATCCCAAACGAAATATTTCATATCGTAGAAGAACTTCTTTTTCTCTTGATAAGACATTTCGAGGATCAAGGTATTTGGCATGAAGGTAGTTCACAATGGAGGAGTACCAAGGAACATCGGAGAACGGCCATCGATCAACATGATGTTTTCTAGAGGAAAGTAAAGATCTATATCATCCGGTTCATTCTTTTCCTCATTTAACATCCTAGACACATGATCCGCTACTACATTCTCACCGCCTTCTTGTCTTTGATTTGAGCGTCAAACTCTTGTAGGTCGATATCCAACGCATGATGGCGCGGTTTAGCATCCTTTTTAGTCATCGATACCGCAAGCGGCGTGATCAGATCCACGATCACTTGAGCACCTAACAAGTAACTACGGAACTTGTCCATAGCAAAAACACTACGGCATATAACTCCTTTTCGGTAGTCGTATAGTTAACTTGCGAAGGATTCAACGTGTGACTGGCATAATAGATAGGCTGGAACTTTCCATTAAGCTTTTGCCCTAAGACTGCACCAACAGCATAGTTAGATGCATCACACATAAGCTCAAAGGGTAGGTTCCAGTCAGGTGAAATAAGAATTGGAGCGGATATTAACCGATTCTTGAGCTCCTCAAACGCGTGCTTGCAACTATCATCAAAATCAAAAGTAACGTCTTCTTTTAGTAAGGTAGACGAGGGCTTGGCGATCCTTGAAAAGTCTGGATGAACCTCCCTATAGAAGCCGACATGTCCGAGAAAACCTCGGACTTCCCGAACATTCTTAGGATAACTCATCTTCTCAATAGCTTCTACCTTGGCCCTATCTACTTCTATACCTTTGGCGGACACTTTGTGGCCAAGGACTATGCCTTCATCTACCATGAAATGGCATTTTTCCCAATTAAGCACTAAGTCCTTCTCCACACATCTAGACAACACCTGATCAAGATTATCGAGGCAATCATCGAAGGATTGACCAAAGACCGAGAAATCATCCATAAAAATCTCCATGCACTTTTCAACTAGCCCGTCAAAGATTGCCATCATACACCTTTGAAAGGTGGCCGGGGCATTACAGAGACCAAATGGCATCCGCTGTGGCGAATGTCCCATAAGGGCAAGTGAAAGTGGTCTTCTCTTAGTCAACAGGGTCGATGGGTATCTCGGAAGTATCCTGAATATCCATCCAGAAGCGGTAGAATCGTGCCCCCGCCAGACGCTCAAGCATCCGGTCTATGAATGGAAGGGAAAATGATCTTTCAGTGTGACCTCATTGAGTTTTCTATAGTCAATCTGGACCACTTATAGCACATGTGAGCCTCAATGCTATCTCCTCTCCTTCTCATTTTTCTCAATCGTAATTCCACCACTTTTTGGGAACCACTTGAGTTGGGGATACCCACTCACTTTATGCTGCAATGGCGTATATGATACCCATATCTAGAAGCTTGATAATTTCCTTCTTGACTACCTCTTGCATGTGAGGTTGAGTCTTCTCTGAGGTTTGTCTAACTCGTTTTGCACCCTCCTCGCCTTGATCTTGTGCATCTGGATGTCGGGAGATATCCTCGGATATCTCCCACCGCCATCCAAAGGCTTTCTCATTTTGCGCAAGGCGTTTAGCGCTTTAAGCTCTTCTATTCGAGAGAGCTTGGCGAGAGATGATCAAAGGAAGCTTGTCACCTTCTCTCAAAATACATACTTAAGATGTTTAGGCAGCGGCTTGAGAACCAAGTCTACAGGGGTTCCTCTGGACTTGATTTAAGATCTCCACTCCTCAACTCAACATCGTTGAGTTTACTTAGCGCCCCCTCTTGCCAAAGCTTCTTCTCGTAGCTCATCCTCAAAATCACCGCTGCTAAGCGGGTCTAGATTGACCACACCATGATTATTCAGATTATCAATCAATCGCTCATATTCTCGCTTCTACACCAAGACTTGCTTATCCATGAAGTCATTGAAGTCATCGATGTCTCCTCAATGGAACGACCGGTTGGAGATCCGGAAGGTACATTGATAGATTTGAAACACTATAGCTCACCTCCTGGTCACCAACTCGAATGGTGACATGCCCACCATCACAATCGATGAGGGCTCTAGCGTAGATAGAAAAGGTCTTCCGAGAATCAAAGGGACACTTTCACTTTTCTCAATATCCAAGACGTACCGAGTCAACTGGAAAGGTAAACCTATCTATTTGAACCAATACGTCCTTTAGGACCCTGAAGCTTTCTTAGAGGACCTATCAGTGACTGCAGTTCATGGTAGTGGGTTCTAGAAGATTACGCAAACCAAGCCGATTGCAAACGGACAATGGCATCAAGGCGATGGATGCACCCAGTCACATAAGGAATTGGAAGACTAGGCCTCCCATCCGCAATGTGAGCACAAATTTGCCCGGTCGCTTCTCTTGGATGGTAAGTCTTGATAATTGACCATAGAACACTCCTTACCAATTGCTTGATCCATTCCTCGCTAACTTCTTCTTGGAAGATACAACATCCTTGATGAACTTCAGTATACTTACGCATCTCGACCAAGACCTCGGATAATGGAAGATTTACAGTAGTTTTTTCAACAAATTAAGCACCTTTTCATACTTCTTATCTTCGCTCAATGGGATGTTGCTCTTTCTAGGTGGAAAGGGAAGCTTTTTCAAATCCTCCTCGGAAAATACTTTCTTCGAGGCGAACTAACGGCCTTGTCTTCCAAATCTTTCCATCGAGCCGTCTTTTCATTTTTTTTTGCTAGTCGAGGATCGACCACGACTATCATTTAACTCATCACTCCTCGAGGATCACCCACCGAGGATCCTCAAATATTTCACTTCTCGAGAGCAGCCACCGAGGACTTCCAATTGATTCTTTATTCCTCGAGGATCAACCACTTGAGGAATCTCAACTCTTTCTTCTATCGAGGGTCACCACCTGATTTTCCTTCTATGACCAAGGGGATGATGGGTGCTCAACTTCCCTCTGCCTTACCAATGGCGGGAGGGGCTAGTGGTTTCCTGGAAGCCGGGGGACCACTCACCGAAAGTGCCACTTCTCAAATTCATTGCACTTTGGCCTCTTCTACCCGTATGGAGGTGAAGGTACCGTCGGTGCATTGATCTCTTTGCAAATCGGCGTGAGCGACTTGACCGCCTTTTGGGTTTTTTCGAGAAAGCGGGGCGGATGCCCTGGGGATCTTGACGCTAGTTGCTCGCCCAATTGCCCGATTTGTCTCTCAAGATTTTTATTGTCTGCTTTGCTCCTCCAACTTGGTTTGAAATTGTTGGATTGGGAGGGTCTTGAGAGTTCGATGATTTTGAGGAGTGGTGATTGGACTGATTTGGAAATGTAGAATTAGAATTGGCGAGCCAATTACGATTGAACCTTTGCTTTGTGGATTGGAAGAATTATAGCTTGGGTTACGATTATAACCAGGGTTTCTATTGAAGTTCGAATTAGATTAAATCCCAAAGACCGATTAAACCCTTGGTTTTGGAAACTGATACGGCCGAAGAATTGGTTATTGAATCTCGATTTGTCCGCGGCGGAGAAAGCATTGACTTCCGCGATACGCCCAATCATGGGACGAAGCGGTATGTGTGCCCATGCTATCACATACTTGGCATGTGATTGGATTATCTTGTCCATAGTCATGAAACAGCATTGACTTGCTTGAGAGAGGGGAAGAAAATTGACATTGGCGGTCATATGGCGGTCGACGACAAGCTTCAAAGATCTGAACTTGAGAGTTACGTGAAGGTGAAGGAGCCTGATAACTCGGATTTGGAAAGTTTTGAGAAGTTTGTCATTTGAGAGGTTGCCATTTGCTTCGCAACATGGCAACGAGATTTTGCATCGTCACCTCTTCGACCTTGGGAGGCGGAGGAGGTGCTTGAATGGCTTGATAAGAGGGGCATAATTGTACTTGGCAATGTCCTCGAACAACGCCCACCCTCTCATCAGTGTTTTCTTGAGAAATGCCCCACGGAGGAACTATTGACCATGCCCTTGGTGAGCTCGGTCAATCCATCAAGAAAGTATGGACTTGCCTTTGCTTTGGCAAGCCATGATGGGGACACTTTCGCGGAGAGACTTAAACCTCTTCCACGCCTCAAAGAACGACTCATTTTCCAAATGCGGAATGTGAAGATTTCGTTCGATAAAGGGCTGTTTTTGAAGGAGGAAAGTATTGACTTAGAAATTCCTTCTCGAGCTCCGCCCGTAGTGATGGATTCGAGGGGAGAGAGTGATACCACTCAGTGCCTCCCCGTAAGGAAAATGGAAATAGTTTAAGCTTGATGGCGTCCTCACTTACACCTTGGATACGGGTAGTACCGCATATTTGCAGAATGTGTGTAAGTGAGTGTGGGGGTTTTCGGATGGGAAACCATGGAAAATTGATGCATCTTTGCATCATCTGAATAAGTCCGGTTTTAAGCTCGAAGTTTGGAGCGAGAATGGTAGGCATGACGATAGCCGGGTTGATGGTGATCGTGCCGGGCATGGCATAGTCGGCCAACGTCCGTCTATCTTCATTGCCATTATTACTATTCTTCGATTTCTCCTGAAAGATATTGCTCAAATTCTTGATCTAGAGCGTTTCCTTCGTCGAAACGAAGTCTCCGCTTATTAGGTCGGACTATGGTCCGCTCGGGTCGAGGGAATAGATTAGTGATCCCTTAGGACTACGAGTTTGCATAAACCGAACACCAACTCAAGGTGTTGAGCAAGAAAGGATAGAAAGTGACGAAAAGGACGGATCAGACGCAGAGGAAAGGATAACTAAACCTAGAGGAATCAAAAACTATGAAACTTAACTACAAAAAATTTAAAAATAGAAAAACAGGAAACACTAAAAACGTGTTGAAATCTTCTGAGCCCAAAATGGAAGGGAAAACAGTGGATTTTGACCTCGAAAACGGTGTCAGACGGCCTCTGGCCGTCTGCCACGTCGTCGGCGTCGGAACGAGCTTTCCGAATTGGGGTCCTGCGCGCCAATCCGACACTCGAGCCGAAAGTTATGGCCAAAATACTATCAAGTGCTAAAACGGACCCTTTTTCCCTAAAATTTGATCGTGAAAGGTGTGGAGTCAGATGATTCAACCTAAGAAACCTACCTACGACACTTACCTACGAAAAAACAGAAAACCTAATTGAAATAAAAATAAAAAGCGATGGCGAGGCGGAGATGAGGCGGGCGTCCAATTAATCGGGCGGGCGTCTTCTGAAGAAAAAGCTGACGGGCGTTGAGACTAACTGGGCGCTTTCGTTCGGAAGCGAATAGATAACGAGAATAGAGCGGACTTGATTTGGACGAAGCGTTCATGATACCGACGGGCCGTCCGATCAATCTGAGACGAAAGAACGCATAAAGCAGTATGAAAGCGAAAGCAGAGTATCAAACTAATTATCTAACTTAATTTCAAAAGGAAAGATTTACTACGAGGATCAGATTTCTAACAACTAATCTAACTACTAACTAACTAATTATGAACGCAAACAAATAAAATAAATTCTACAAATTAACTATAAAAAAAAAAAACAAAAACAAAAACAAAAACTAGGCAACCGTCCGGTTCCCCGGCAACGGCGCCAAAAACTTGTCCCGGATTTTATCAATACAAAACAACAAGTAATAAACCGGTTAACCTCAAGTGCAAGGATCGTAGTATGGAGGCTAATGCCGGGTCGATCTTCGACGAGGAACTAGGCGAATGTGAATCCTAGCTTTTGTTTTAAACTAACTATGTCACGAATCTAACCTAAACGAATAACTAACCTAAACAAATATGCGAGAAAAAGTAACTAGGCAGGAGGATTGCTCCAATGCTAGGCAAGATTGAAAGCGATAAAAACTAAACTAAACTAAAGTACGAAAAAGTAAACTAAAGCTAAACAATTCAAGTTTAAAGGATTAAAATCAATTTATAACGAGCAACAAGCAATCGATCCACCTATCCTATCAACATTCAATTCTAATTCGGATTATTTAAGTGATCTCTACTCAAGTCGTGATTCACCTAATCGAAGGCATAAACTCCTACTCTAAGTAGACAAGTTCGTTTCCTAATCTTTTATCTTTCGATGTTAAAGATTACGTCTTTCTAACCTAGGCGTGAAATCTTTCAATTTCTAATCTAGAAAATCAATCTAATAACTCTCGTTTTAGTTAGATCAAAGATCTATTCTTTTATCATGGTGATCTAGGGTTGACATGACTCTCATCACATAACCAATCATCA
Organism: Gentiana macrophylla; assembly: GCA_026214975.1. Classification (NCBI taxonomy): domain Eukaryota; kingdom Viridiplantae; phylum Streptophyta; class Magnoliopsida; order Gentianales; family Gentianaceae; genus Gentiana; species Gentiana macrophylla. The sequence continues at coordinate 114,106,917 of CM047810.1, read as the reverse complement.
AAGCAAGCATCTTTCGATTAAACATGCAATAAAACATACAAAACATGATAAAAGAAACGAACTTGAAATAGATACTCACAGATTAATCACGAATCAAAAGCGAATTGTTGAAGGAAGGCTTCACAACGCTTGTTCAAAGAGGATTAGCCTCTTAGCATCCTTTGAAAGCTTGAATTGTTGAATAAGAAGTGCATGAAACTAACTAATCTAATCTAAGAATTGAAGTGCATAAAAGTAGATAAAATCGAGAAAACGCAGCTGCGCTGCCCCTAGGGTTTAGGGTTCGAATTATATGATTAGGGTTTGGGAAATCGCGCTATTTATAGATTTTTAGGTCGGTTTCATTGAGTCGGTGCCGTGGGCGCCCGTCCACTATCTTGGGCGCTCGTCCAGCCTCTATGAACGGAGAATGAGCGCTCGTTCGGTACGCGTCTGAACTCTCTGAATGTAAAATACGATTCTGGACGCCAGTTCACTTTTATAGACGCCCGTCCACTACTCAGCTCCAGTATTTTGCTCATAACTTCACTTCTAGGGCTCCGAATGAGGTGATTCAGCATGCGTTGGAAAGCTATTTCAATCCTCTACAACTTTCATCAAGACAACTTTCCCTGAAAGTGCCTACAAGTGTGGACAAAATCCCTATGAAGTGCCTGGTTCCGGTTTCTTGATCATTATCTCTTCCTTCTTCAATCTTTATCTTGATTTAGCTCGAATTATATCAACATTTGATCATCAATTTAGCCTCCAACATGTACCTACATGACATCAAAAACACCGCAAAACGTAACACAATCCAAATACTCGTAAAACCATAATTAAAACACATACACAACCTCATTTTGCAAATAAACTAATCAAAAACTCACTTGCTTAATAAATCATTTGAACACTCGTTTTCTATGCAAATTATACAAATACGGAGGAAATCATTATCAAATATAATGTTAAAAACCGTACAAAATCACCCTTAACAACTGTCTACTACCATTGTCAGTAGATAAGAATAGGAGTTGCACCCGTCGCTGATAATGATAAGGATAATTAAAACTAAGCTCGCGATTAATTTAAGGAAATTATGTGGGGAAGTAAACATAATGATTAACAAATCCAAGTTAGTAGATCGGTGAGAAGAGGGGGAGGAATACCAAGTTTGTTTCCTTATTGTTTATTGTTGGTCCATGACCGCCTCTATGTTGCTTCTTAATTAGGTTAGAATCGTTTATACTTATAGTTGCATTGTTTCTGTGGGATAGACCTTGACTCACATTTACTATACTACGATGTACCTAGTATTCTTGCTAGTAATATCAACGTTAGTGACTTACACGTGATCAAGATTTTTGGCGCCGTTGCCAGGGACAATGGCCAATTTTAAATATAAACGTTTTAATTCTGATTAAGAAGTCATTTTTATTTTATTTTGTTTCATTTTGAGTCTTGAGTCGTTCTGGATCAACCCTGCACATGTTACACTGCCAGAAAGAGAAATTTCAGGACCGGTTTTCCGTGGTTAACCCCGGGTTACCAAGGCCTGATGAAAAATTGAATTCTGACAGCTCCTGTTATTCTGTGTTATCCTGTTGATTTTAGTTAGTAGGTCCGCAACAGTTGGGATCACATCCAACTATAGTGGAAGTTGCTAACATTTTCCTTGTTTTATTTTGTCTTTTTGCAGAAAGATCAGAACACTTCAGAAATTCGATCAAACCGGAGTTGAAAAAGGGCAAACAAGTCAATCAATATGGCTAGAACGATATTGAACGTCACACCAATTTCCATGTACCCTGGATCTGAAGCAAGAGAGCATTATGAAGCTATTATGAAGCGGGTGGAGAAAGAGAAAGAAGCAATCAAGCAAGAGCCTGATGAGAACTTAAAAGAGTATAACACATATCGTCCAGATGAGTTCCCTTGCGAGTTATTTGAAATATCGTCTTCGGATTATGATTTTGTTGATCCTGAAGAGGATTACCAAGACTCAGACACCGTGGTGAAGTTAGGAGACCCTGGCACTTGGCCTGAGCAAAAAAACCGAAAAACCAATCCGAACCGAACCGAAATAAACCAAACCAAGAGAAAACCGATCAAATCGGTTTGGATTGAAACCGAACCGAATTTAAATGGTCTGGTTTCGGATTACCCTAATTAGAAACCACCAAAACTGAAACCGAACCGAATTCCCAACCATATATATATATACCCAATATTACTCAACCCAAATAAATCCTAGGGTTCCAAAATTCTACAAAGAAGCTGCGGCACCTTTCTTTAGATTAGTAGACTAGTAGTAGTACATTAGATGTTGTACTAATTAGGCACATGAGTTGCCACTTTTGTACATTTTGTTGTATTAATTAGGGCCATGAATGAATTGATGGTGTACGTTTGCTGTTGTAATATATGTAATAACAACTAACTAGTAGTAATTAGCTCTGATGTACATTTGCTATAAGTTATTAAGTGGCTTTTGAATATGTTGTGTGCACTAATGTTATTAAGTAATTAGCCCTGATGCACCTTTAATATGTTTTTACTTTATATTAGTTACTTTATATTTAATTACTTTAGGTGAAAATTGTGATTTATAATAATGTGTAGTTCAGACTTGTGAAACCGAACCAAACCAGATCCAAACTGAAACCAACCCAAACCAAACCATTGGGTTCGACATAGTTTGGGTTTGGTTTGGGTGGTAAAATATGTCAACCAAACCGGATAACTGTGTGTAAAACCCGATCCGAAACCGACCAAACCGAACCATGCTCAGACCTACTTGGCACGTTCCGACTCCCGATTTCTGTTAATGGTATATCAGTAGGATTAGGTCTCTACGACTCTGGCTCGAGTTGCAACATTCTACCTTTTTCCCTCTGCCAAAAGATTAAACTTCCGGTCGTTATGAATCAAACTGATAATGATGACTCAGTGATGACTCGGAGGATGGTGGAGATGATGATGAAAATACTGATCAAGATGATGGAGATGACCATGATGACAATGATAACGATGATCATCATGCTGATAATCGTGACAAACAAGGAGAAGAGGATACTCCTACACCGGATTCAATTGATGATAACATTCTTCTAAGTTCTTTCCTACAGCCACATGCATCCACCAAGTCAACAACACCAGCTAAGACAACACCTCAACCACTGTCTGCTGAAACTCCGGCAGACAACACAAACGTAGTGGACACTAGCTCAGCTACTGCCACTCCAGTCAAGGAAATCCCCAGCACGGAGCAAGGGGGAATAGCAGCCCAAGCTACACCAGCATACACATCCACCCACATACTTGAAGATTTGGAAGTCAATGCAGATGTTACTCAACATCAAGACAGAGGACAGCAAACAGAGCCAGAACCAGATGCCATCCGACACAAACTCTCTCAGCTAGCCACTGTCATCTCCAATGAGACTTTTGAAAAAGCAGCAGATCTGCTGGTTGAAGAATTGGAGCAGCAAGCCATGCACCTCAGATCCATGACTTCAGCATTCAATGACAAAAGTTACTCTATTGAACAAAAATTTCAGGCCATTGCTAAATATATTGATGCACAGAACATTGTTGTGCAACGCCAAGGAGATCTGATGAGACAGCTCAACATCAACATCACAACCAACCTTGCGGGTCTCAGACAACACATCTCTTAGGAAAATGACTCTATGGCAGTGGCATTTGGCACAAGATTCCGCAGGGTCACTGAGAAACTGACTGATCATGACAATAGATTCACATCCATTGAGTCAAAATTGGACTCTCTGATTGGCACATCATAGGCCACAAATAGCATCTTACTCCAATAAATGGATGATGCTGCCAAAAAAGGAGAAAGTAAAGATAAGCCTGAAGGTTCAACGATTAGACCCCCAAACTTCACTGAAGAACAGCTGAGGGCAAGGGATAGAGAACTCAGAATCATAAATGAAGCAGAAGAACAGCAAAGGAGGGCTAGAGAAGAAAGAGAAAAGGCCCTAAATGAACCCTGCACTGTATTTCCTCGGCCTATGCAAAGAAGAGATGAGGACAGAGATAGATCCGGCAAACAGCAAAGGCCTGGATCTAGTCAGCAAAGGGGATCAGCAAGTCAACACAGACTTAGCACCAGAGGAAACACCAGCAGAAGCAGCAGCAGCTCCAGATACACTGGGGAGCACAGAACGTTCCCTGCTCATAGAAGCAAAGCAGAATATGGAGCAGATGTACTGGACCATGTAAGAGAATTTTTTAGAATACAGGAAGGACTTTACCCTCATTCTTCGCAAGATGAAGCATGGGCTGATTGGCTAAGCTATCAGGATGAAAGAATGAGAACTGATATGGCCAAACTCTACAACGATGTCAAAAGAGAATTTGCACTTCTAAAACAAACAACCAGCAGACCAAGTTTAGCCATACCACTCTCTGCAAAAGGACCAGAAGACTTGCCAATTGAACAACAAGAAGACTTCAACTATATGGCAAAATTCTTCAATCCTATGGGGAGAATGAACAAACAAGACTAGTGGAGTCTGTACAAAAGTCTCAAGTTTGCTGACTCACACATTGCAGAAGCTAGAGAGAGACTTGAGAAGTACTTTGGAGAGCCTAGGGCAAATGAAATCATTCCTGACTTCAACAGACTTTTTGCCAAAAGAGTTTTTCAAGGAGTATCTGAATACACTGCTATGGCATACTGGAAGTGGAAGTTTCCAGAAATCAATTGGAAAGACGTCGAGGAGGTTCAGACTACAAAGTTCAAAAGGTACAAGGCTGATTTAAGCAAAATGTAGTGTAACACTTGAATAAATTTTGAACTTGCTGACCTTAAAAGGATGAATAAAATTGTTAAGTTTTATTCTGTTAATAATTATGAAAAATTTGGCTTACTTATGTTCAGGCTTATGAGGGTTTTGGCATCATCAAAAAGGGGGAAATTGTTAGGAACATTTTATTATGTTTTGATGATGGCCATACTAGATGTAATAGCAAGCCTGAAATAAGTTATAATTCTCTGTATAAGTCTTTACTTAGAGTCTGACATGTTGTATAAGTTAAATTCAGACAAGTATTGTACTAGTTGGTAGGATGGCAAAGTAAAACAGACATTCGGCAGAGTGAAGCTAGCCAAGCACCAGCAGAGAAGCAATGAAGACTTAATGGTCTGACTTGTAACCAAGGAAGTCTGTGATGACCTTGGATAAGTCTAAGTTATGCTTCAAGTGATGGAACTTAATGTTTAAATATGGTGTACACTGATCTCACCCCAATCAAGGATCAGTGAAGTACAAAGATTCTCCTTAAACTGAAGTGATGAAGGAAACAGTGAATCGGCAGAGTAAACTGACTTTCGGCTGAGTGAAGACAAAACAGTGAAAGAAGATCCAAACGGCAAAGTCAGATGGATCACTCAACCGTTCAGGGAACGGCGAAGTAAACCTTACCAAATCAGATTTAAAATATGATGAAGATTCAGAGGATCATGCATTAAATGCACAATCAATAGAGGATCAATCAAGGACGGATTTTCTGCCAAACGTTTGAAGAAAAATCTGATCACTGAAATCAATGAGAATATAATTAAGGGGGAATCAAGAATAAAATCAAGGATTATTTCCCTTATTAATATAGCCAACGGACGAAAAATTCAAATCAAGGATATTCAAGGCTATAAATAGAAGGCATTGACAGACAGATAAAATTAACGATTGAAAAAAGAAAAAATAAGCAGAAACTCTGTCAATTTGAAAAGCCTTCTCTCTGAACTTACAAGGATTTATCTAGAGATCAATTCAGACATCAGAACTACAATTTCATATTCAGCACTGAGATTGATCAAGCAAGTTTGTGAATCTCATTCACAACAAACTGAAGCAACTGAATCAGAAGCCATCTGAGAAGGAGTTGTGTTTGTGATAGCTGCTGAAGGATTTGATCTCAAGGAGAAGTGAGAGAGACTGAATCACTGAAGCTGTTGCAGTCAAGGAGTGATAGTCTTGTAGATTGTGAAGCTTGGGAAGTCAAGGACAATATTACTATTGTATCTGTGAAAACAATAGTGAATTCCTCCAATCATCACAGGAGAAGAGTGGATTAAGGGATTACACCACCCTGAACCACTATAAGCCTTGTGTCAACTTACTTTCTGCAATTTACTTTACCGCACTCATTCAAATTGCATATATCATAACTTATATCTGTGATTGTCTAAACTGCTTTGAAACAACATAGTAAGAAAGGACTTATCCGCTGCCCAAAAGCTTTTAAAAATAAGAAAAGTTTTTGAAACTCCACTATAGTCATTCACCCCCTCCTTTGACTATAGTTTTACCCTTCTCTGGGACCAACATCGGTGAGCAGGGATCTCCGTTCAACATCGGTCTACTGATGCATAGCCGTATTCATGAGCTTGCCGCCACATCTGAGCGCGAGCTGTTGCCATACGGGCTGATGATTGACATGTTTGCTTTAGAGGACGAGGTGAAAATTCTCGTCAGTGATGATTAGGAAGACCCTGAGCCGATTATTAGTTCGCAGTCGGTTCAAAAAGTTCCAAGACGTGTTGGAAGAGCTGAGAGGGAACGTACACCTATCCTCGGAGCACCCCGGAGTCAGAGAGCTATCTAGAGGAGCACTCGCGAGAGATTGCAAGTTTGCACCGCAAGATGTATAGGATTATCGACTTCTTTGGCATACCTCCATCGAACCCACCACCTAGGACTACCCCACATCACCGAGCCTCTTCTTCGGCCGCTGCTGCCTCATGTTCTGGTCCACCTCCCGGTTTTGAGCCTAGAGATGACTAGGATGGTTATTCTGATGAGGATTAGTTCTTTTTCTTTTCGTTGTTGTTGTTTCCTTTTTTCATTTTTATTTTACTCTTCCTATCTAGTTGATGTAGCGGAATTTAATAATATAACCATTTTGTCGGCTTAAATTGTTTTAAAGTTAATTATTTTCTCTTTTACTGCCGCACTTTTATTATACGGTTTCTTGTCACCACTATTCTTCTTGGTTTGTTTGAGATACTTAGCGCAGATTATTCACGGATTACTTACATGAGACCGATGATTTATTCGACGATCCAATTCTTATTTGGTTCCACCCTTAACTGAAGCTAAGTTCCTTTTCATTTAACAAATTGGGGACAAGGTTTCGATTAAGTGGGGGGTAGAGGAACGTCACTTAGCTTCTTAGCACTATATTCCATGAATTGCGTAATTATCTTGATTCTCTTTGAAGCACTATTCACCACTTCGAGTTTGATTCATTTCGACAAAATTTTGAAAAAATTATGATATCTTTGATCTTTTCGAGTTAATTGACTCCATCTTTGTTTCACTTTGCACAAGTAAGAGTAAATGCCCACTTCTGAAGTAGTGGCGTATTAAACGCGTATTCTATTATGAGCCACCATTTTAAGCACGTATAACTCACTTCCCTTGGTATGTAGTTGATAGCATATTGCATTGACTAGAGTTGATCCTGGCTTCATCACGAATCATGTTCCACCAATGCTTATAAGGCAAAGGAATTTCGGATTCGGTAGTTTATCATGAGTGGGGCTGTGAGGATAGTTAAATCAATGAGAGTTTACCCGCCAAGAAAGAGAAGTGCATTGCAGTATATACATCTATATTCTCATTGGCAAATATTCTAGTCGGTGGAGCGTAAGACTCACGACTTTTGCATAGACCGATAAACGCGAGCCTAAGAGTAATACATACTCCGTTCTCGATCCGTCTTGCCATCTCAATTAATTAATAAATAACATGTTCGAGACTGGTTAGTTCGACTATGGGTTGACGTAATGTGAGATTGTCTGCATTACAAAGTGGTTGTGAAAGTTATTGCACACACACATTGGCTAATGACATGAATAATATTTATTGCTTTACTGATGGATATGAGTGGCACGATCTTGATCTTGACTTAGTGAGACATAGTTGTTTTTAATTAACTTGTATACTGATCAGAGTGTCGTGTTTCTTTTTGCCTTTTTGCTCGGGACGATCAAAAGCTAGGTGGGGGGTAGTTGATAACGCACTAAATGGTATCAATAATTATACCCGTATTCACCCCGGGTTCTACTCAAGAGAGGATATATAGACTCATTATTATATGGAATATATATTAATTGCTATGTGAGTGTTTCTAGGATCGTAATTCTGCATCTATGCTATTTCCCCGAGGTTTTGGTACTGTTTTGTCTCGTTTTGTGTGTTTTATAGAATGTACCGAATCTGGAGCATTGGAGAATGGATCTGGACCAAAAGAAGTATATTGGGCCAAGTGATTGAAGTCCAAGAAGAAGTCTGCTGAAGAAAAAAGAGAAAAGTCAGCCCAGTTTACCAAGGACTTGTTGGACACGAAACTGATTCTGTCGCATTATCTAGGTCGGTTAGGGTTTTAGAGAGTCATAAGTTAGTCATTGTATCTATATAAGGCTGTATTATCAGAGTATTAAATAACTTTTCATTAGTATTACAATCATACATACACTTTTGATGAAATAAAATTATTCCATGCTTTGGATGCGTTGTTTCTGGTTTTCTTCCTTCCTCCACCATCTTTAGCTTGAGTGGATCGAGCTAGATCACCATTGTCGAAGGTATGAAGCTTTGAACGTTCCTTTTTGTATTCAATATGGTAGATCTGTTCGTATGTATGTGTTTTAGTTAATCTGCATGTTTAAAGACCCCATAATTTACTTATTTTAATCATAATTGAGCGATGTAGATCCAGGGATAGGAAAAGCTGCCCCTGGTAACCTGGCGGTCAATACCGGTTTACCGGGGCATAATTTAGAAAACCTAAAACTGGGATTCACTACAGCTTCGTTGATCGACAGATTTAATTAACAGTACATTAGATCTGGCCAATCAGCTTATTGAAATCGTAAACTGGCATGAAATATGAATAGTGAAATGCTAAGTTGGACATAGTCTTAAATGGACCTTAGGAACGTGCTGATCAATGTCGACAGCTGTCTAGGCGGGTTAGCGGTATGAGTTAGCGCTCGATATCGGCAATTCTAGATCTTTATGCGCATGGGCTATTACGGACCAATTAAGAAGGGTATCTTGCGTATAGATTGTCTACTACCATTGTCGGAGTAGATAGGAGTAGGAGTTGCACCCGTAGCTGATAATGATAATGATAATTAAAACTAAGCTCACGATTTATTGAAGGAAATTATATGGGGAAGTAAACGTAACGATTAACTAATCCAAGTTAGTAGATCGGTGAGAAGAGGGGGAGGAATACCAAGTTTGTTTTCTTATTGTTTATTGTTGGTCTATGACCGCCTCTATGTTGTTTCTTAATTAGGTTAGAATCGTTTATACTTATAGTTGCACTCTGTGGGATCGACCTTGACTCGCATTTACTATACTACGATGTACCTAGTACTATTGCTAGTCATATCGACATTAGTGACTTACACGCGATCAGATCTAGCTTGATAAACTAAAGCTAGTTGATGGATCAGAGGAGAAAAACCAAAGACCGAACTAAAATAAACTCACGAACCCTTTATTGCATTGATGAAATAATTGGAACTGTCTACATCTTTTAGTACACACAATAGTAGTTCTTATACATGCCTTATATAGCCATATAAACCGACCTAGTTTTCTTAACCCTAACCGATTTAGTGTATAACACGACAACTCTGTTTTCTTGCTCTCCAAGCTGGCACGGCTGCGGCCCAATTTCTTTCTTTTTTGGCCCAGCAGAATCTTCTAGACTTTTCTTGAACTTTGGCCCAATCTTATCTTTTAATCTGGATCCACTCCTCTTTGGCTCCATAATATGGTACACCTGAAAAGTACAGAAAATGAGATGAAACAGTACCAAATCACATGGTAAAATACGTAGATGCAGAATTAAAGACCTAGGAATAGTTACTAAGAAAATGACATGTATTTCATACAATAATTGAACCGTCCACTCATTATTTGAGCATAATTCAGGGTAGATAAGGGTGTATTTATAGTACTCATTATGGTGTGATCATGCAGGCCACAGAATACTTAAGTTTCTAAAATATGCCCTAGGGAGGGGATTGCACTTTCAGAAAACAGATAAAAGAAGGATAAAAGTCTACACAGATGCTGACTGAGGAAGTTGTGTAAAGAACAAAAGGTCTGTGACAGAGTACTGCACTTTTGTTCAGGGCAATCTAGTCACTTGGAGGAGCAAAAACAGAATGTGGTTTCTAGGAGTAGCTCAGAGTCTGAACTCAGAGCCATGGCTCAAGGAATATGTTAAGAAATGTGGGTTAAAAGAGTGTTGCAGGACCTGAAAGTTCAGTGTATTATACCTATGAAGTTGTACTATGATAACAAGGGCGCAATTGACATAGTCAATGACCCTATTCAACATGACATGACAAAGCATGTGGATATTGATAGGCACTTTGTGAAATAAAAGACGGAAGACGGCATTCTCTGCATCCTATTTCTACCTTCTCCAAAACAGACAGTAGATGGTCTAACTAAGGCACTGGTGAAAGCAGACTTTCAGAAGTTTGTCAGCAAGTTAGGGATGAAGGATATTCATGCACCAACTTGAGGGGTGTGTTGAAAAGTGACAGCTGGCTTTTTATTACTTCATTATATTTTTTATTTAATGCGTGTAACACTTATGCTGTTAATGTATTTGTTAGTTTGTTGCTGATTTAAATAAGATTAGAAGAATAGATGTTTGTTAGGAGTTTGAATTATGAAGGAGTTAAGATAAGATAAGAGTTGTGTTCTTGTGTAACTCTATTGCATGTGTGTGTATAAAGGAATTAGTCCATCACTAATTCCTCTGATCAAAAAAATAAAAGATGTTTTCTTTTATGTAAATCTTACATGAAAGAAGGAAAACTTTAAATCTTGATTTGGATTTCTCACTATTCTACCCCTTCACTTCTTAAAAAACCTTTTAACCCCTACATCTACATTACTTTTCCTTGTATTTCATTTGACACAAAGTTGTCTTCATGCTTTCAAGTTGTCTTCTGGTTCTTACACGTGCATGTACATCTCCAATAACTTGTTCAGTTGGATAATCTCTAAGACAATTCAAATCAGGTTGTAGTTGTGCCCGATCTGGTACTTCTACTGTATCAACTGATGCATCAGTTACTAGTGTGATGGATGGTGACTCTTCTGCTGGTGTATCTTCTTGATCATCTGCTGTGTCATCCATTGGGGTTATTGATACTTTTGTCTCTATGTAGACTGGTCCATAGTCTTGTTTTTGTGTCACGACATCTTTTGGTGTGGGTAGATCTTCACCACTAGTGTTTGGCTCATCAAACACTATATGAATTAATTCTTCAATAACCAATGTTCATTTATTTAGTACACTGAAAGCATGCTAGTGTCTGAGTTGTTGTCAAGGTGTCCTAAACCCAATTGGGTTGGACCGGATCCGACCGGGTCAGGTCATTTACAGTCTATTTTAGTTCATGTAATAACTTTATAATGATTAATAAAAAGCACTATTGTTATTATACATTGTTTATCTTCGTGTTATTGAATGTGTATATATAGTTACGTCCCTAGTGTCAAACTGAGATAGAGAAACCATGATAGTGATTATGGTTGATGAGATCTTTGATCACTTTAATAAGTTTGATACTTAAATGTCTCTAGTTGTATGTACTGTCAAATGGGACATTGATGGTATGATTAGACTAGCACGTATTGGATGTCTTCTATCTTATTGAAGATAGGGATAGATCTCATCTATCGAAGTGTAGAGACACTTGGACTGTATGTGGACGTGCATTAAAGAATATGTACGTTAGACTGACCCACTTACATTAAGTGTCGCAATATGTGGCAGTTGTGTAATTATCCTGAGACCGGAGTCTTCATGGCATCACGGTGTGGGTTGTCATGCTTTGACACTATTGAGGTTTCCCCTAGCTAGGGGGCGATGATGCGGTAGTGCTTGGGTGTGATACTGAAGCATGTGTAGGATACATGATAGTTCGTCCGGGAATCGCGTATCTTATGATTGAGAGCGAATGTCCGAAATGGCCTTCTTATAAGGAATGTCTAGCTCTCGAGAATCTTTGCAAAGTGGGAGTAAGTGTGTTATTCCGAGAGAGCATGATATCCAGATTATAAGATACGATCGTTAACGTACTGACACTTAAGATACGATCGTATGGATATTATTACAGCGATATGATTCTATTTACACGGTAACTATTTCACATGAAAGGTAGTAGTCATTGCTTTTGACTCTTCCGATGATTGGGGGTCACGGTGAGTTGCTAGACGCTATCCCATGATCGTTAGGTTTGAAGGGCATTTTCGTAATTTACACGTTGTGTCTATGGACAACATAATCGGAAGCCTATCGGGTCACACACATAAGAACATCGAGTTGGATTAAAATGCGGTTACAGTGATAACCAAATAAGGAAAGTTTATCTCGACTATAAATAGTTATAGTTAATAAATTAATATGGTGGTATTTATTTATTATGAATAAATTAAATACAAGATATTAATTATATTAATTAAAGAATATTCCGGAAGCCAATTATTCGCAATATGAGGCGCAGAAGCTAAGTGTATAAGATACACTTGAATTGTGCAATTTAATTAATAAGATTACCATAATATTAATATTGGATATTAATTGATTTTAGAAAAATAGATATATGGTAATAAGATAATGATATTCAATATAAGATATTGACAATATCTTGAATTTACTTAATATAAGATATTATAATAAAATAGATAAATCAATCAAAGTGATTTTTCTTATTTTATTAGGAAAATGTTTTTCTCTTTCATCTATATTCTAGGAAGCTTCTCCTAATCATATTAGAGGCATCAGGGGCGCCACTCTCCCTATATAAGAAAGGGGTTTCTAGCTCTTTTATACATCACAATTCCAAGAGCTAATTGTTCTTGAGAAAAATAGAGAGCTTCAACTAGAGAGTTTATGAGAGAGAAAAATGCCGGTCTAGCAACCGGATTTTTCTAATATCAATCCAAGAAGGATATCGGCGAGAAGTTCATGTGGATATCGATAGAGGCAGGACGCGTGGACGGCTTGCGCACAGTACTACTCTCATTGACGGTCAAAGCATTGATCTTATTGTTGAAATATTGTCCTAAACCCAATCGGGTTGGTACGGATCCGACCGGGCGGATCATTTCTACTATTTCTTTATGTTTATTCATATATTAAATGGCTTTTCTGTTGTCATATATTTGTTCTTTTAAAGAACCAATTATGAATTGTTATTTGATAACGTCCTTAGTATTAAACTGTGATAGAGAAACCATGATAAGCGATTATGGTTGATGAGATCTCTAATCATTACTTTAATAAGTTTGGTACTTAAATATCTATAGGCTGATGTACTATTAAACAGGGCATTGATAGTACAAATAGACTAGCACGTATTAGATGTCTTCTGTCTTTAAGGGCTGGGATAGATCTCGTCTATCAAAGTGTAGAGACACTTGGACTGTACGTGGACGTGTATTAGAGAATGCGTACATTAAACTGACCCACTTACACTGTTAAGTGTCACAATATGTGCTAGTTGTGTAATTATCATTAGAACCGGAGTCTACATGGCATCACGTTGTGGATTGTCATGCTTTGACACTATTGAGGTTTCCCTTAGCCATGGGGCGATCATGCGGTAGTGATTGGGTGTGATACTGAAGAATGAAGAGCATACATGTTTGGTCGTCCGGAAATTGCATACCCTATTAGTAGGGTGAATATCCGAAATGGCTTTCTTATAAGGATTGTCTTACTCTCGTGAATGTTTGCAATGTGGAAGTAAATGAGTTACTTCGAGAGAGTATGATATCCAAATTATAAGATACAGTCGTTGATGTTTAACACTCGACAAACGACCGTATGGATATTATTACAGCGATGTGATTCTATTTACACGGTAACTGTTTCCCATGAAAGTTAGTAGTCATTGCATTTGACTCTTCAGATGATTGGGGGTCACCGTGTGTTGCTAGATGCTATCCCGTGATCGTTAGACATGAAGGGCATTTTTGTAATTTGCACTTTGTGTCTACAGCCAACATATTCGGAAGCCTATCGGGTCACACACATAAGAACATGTAGCCGGATTAAATTGTAGTTATAGTTGATGACCAAATAAGAAAAGAATTTGTCTCATACAATAAAGGTTATAGTGGTAAATTAATATGGTGGCATTTATTTATAATGAATAAATTAAATACAAGATATTAGTTATGTTGAATAATAAAATATGTACATTGGTACATATATTTGAAATATATATATATATATATATATATATATATATATATATATATATATATATATATATATATATATATATATATATATATATATATATATATATATGTATTTTGTGAATTAATTAATCATAGATTATATTAATTAAAGAGAATCTCAATTCCCAAATTAGTTAGGGATTTGGGGCACCATTTTCATATTGTATTAGATACATTTGGTTTGTGCAATTCAATTAATAAGATTACCACAATATTAATATTAGATATTAATTGATTTTAAAAAATAGATTTATGGTAATAAGATAAAGATATATTCAACATAAGATATTGTCAATATATATCTTGGAAATATATTTAATATAAAATATTGAATATTAATGAGGTATATCAATCAAATATATTTTTCTTATTTTATTAGTAAAATGTTTTCTTCCGCTCTACTCTACTAGGGGCGCCCCATCCACCATAAATAGGAGGTGGGTGTCAAGCTCTTATGCACATCACAATTCCAAGAGACTAATAGTTTCTTGTGAAAAATAGAGAGTTTATTAGAGAGATTTTAGAGAGAGAGAAAATGCCGGTCTAGCAACCGAATTTTTCTACTAGCAATCCAATGGTGGATTCCGGCGGGTTGTTCGTGTGGATTAGCGGTAGAGGCCGATCGCTTGGGCGGCTCCGTGCATCGCTACTCTCCTTAGACGGTCAAAACGTCAATCTTTTAGATCAAGCAAGGTAACCACCGTCTACTAGCTTTATATGTTTGTTGCTTAAACGAAGTAGATCCTGGTTAAAAGAAAATAATTTTTGAATTCCGCCGCGTGTCTGCGTTTCCTAACAGTGGTATCAAAGCGAGCTTCGAGCTTAATCAATAAGCATGTTAATTTACGTAGTTAATTTTATCGTTTAGATCACGTAATTAAAAGATGAAAGATTTCTTATTCGCAAAAGTCATACACGAAAAGAAAAGAAAAAGGTCGGCCATGGTGGTGCTCGGCCGAGCGGTGGCGGCACCCCCACCATGTGATGCTGCGCGGCGCGCGCGCTTTGGCGTGATGCGGTGGTCCCCGATTTTTTTGTTTGTGTATTTTGTGTTTCTATATGGTTCATAGTTGTGATTAATACCTTATTTGTTTAGTTGTGTCATATAGCTAACTAATGGTTGAAATAGTTTGGGCCATTGAGATGCCACATGCCATTAAAATAAAAATGGTCTTTTAAAACTTTGTTTGGAATAGGCATAGGCTCTTTCCACATATTTAATTTGGAAAAAGTCTAGGCCTATGCCACTTTCAAAATTTTAATTTTGGAAAGTGGCTAGACATATCAAACAAAATATTGGCCTTTTTAAATTTTGTTTGGAATAGGTCTAGGCCCTTTTCTAAATTTTGATTTTGTAAAGGGCCAAGGGAGATGCCTTTTGGTGTAGGAAACAAAGGTATCCCTTTTGATTATGAATCCAAAATAAAGAAACAAAAGAGACTTAATTTTAATTTTGATTTATTTTTGTAATAGTTCTAATTAATTAAAATTAAAATTGAAATCGGTTTAAAATTAATCGTTAATTTTATTTCGATTAAAATCATTAATTGATTAAATGTTAATTAGTTAATTGATTTGATAAAATTATTTAACTGATTAAATGTTAATCGATTAATTAAGACGCAAGTAATTAAATGTTAATTTTTATCTTTTTCATAAGATGTTATTGTATGGATTAGATATAGTAGATATAATATGATTATATGGACCCCGACTGATCATGGACTCGACCAATATGATAGACGTGAATGATTTATTTTTCGTTGGTTTAAAAATTGTCCTAGGCCGTTATGAAGAACGTGACCTAGTTTATTTTCTGCATTTATCCCATTCCCGTTATCTTCCCCCTTGTGCGGCAGGTGTATTTATTATATTAGATAGAATTAAATATAACAAGAATGTAGTAGAAGATGGAGACCAAAGAAAGAAGAATAAAGATCTCATTGAAGATGGAGCATTAAAGATCCTATTGGCGGTTGCAGCTACCCTTAGATTGTGACGCGTAGTTTCGTCAGTTTGTATTCGAAACCGCACATAGGAAAAGTCCATGATCATTCCGGTTACTTTACGCATTTATTTATTTTGTGCTTGTATTTATTTTATATGATACGATAGATGCATGACTAGGCAAGATCTAGATAAATGTGTAGGATATATGTCTATAGAGATAGACATATTTTTTATGAGACCATAATTAAAATTAATTTAGTGAATTAATTTACATAAATCTTCCACCTCAAAAGAATCAAGTTGAAATTGCCTCCTCATATTATAATGACGGTGAAGAGCCCTTGTTCGGATCCAACTCATCAACCAAAGCAGGGGGTTAACCTACATCGGGTATATCATCATTATCGAGATATGATCGTATGAGATCTCACGAATATTTGGGTATGACTTGACTAAGAATTCTCTCGGCCACCAGCCAAAACGGGGTCGTTTAGATTTTAGAGGCAAGGGTTGACTATTTCTTAAGATGAAAATTGTCAAAGAGTGGACTAGTCAAACAACAAGAGTCATATAAGATACGATTGACAAAGAGTTGCCTACCTGTTAGACTATTTTCGGCCCACCAGCCAAAGCGGGGCTCGCGGTAGTTTAGTGGGATCTTGTCCACTAAAGAAATTAATAATTCTTGAAAGCCAATTGGGAGTAGTTGACTAGTGGGAGCAAAATCATAAACCATAAGACCATTTTTGATTTTGCATGTATAAACAACAACACTCTTTTATCTTCATTTTATGTTGTAGTTTTATCAAACTTTATATTTATGTTTTTTTTTTCTCTATTAGTAAAACCAAATTATGACTGTTACCTTTTGAGAAACGTTCTCAAATATGGTTAAATAATTTTAATCCTTTCAAATAAGCAATGACACGAGCAACCCCGTTATAATAGTTAGGGACAAGAAGACTACATATTTGATGCAGTGCTCCAAGACTTTAATTATTAATGAAAAACGGAAGCTCATGATATGATTGAATCACTTAAAATAAGTTTCAACGAATTAATCATATATTGGATACGATCCAATATGACCATTCAGTCATACGATGACAATTAATTCAAACGTTGGACAAGAATGACCACATTGAATTTTGGAAATGTTGTTTTCAAAATTATAAGATTTAAGTATTGACTTAATTCTTTAATCATTGCTTAAAGGTTAATTAAATAGTTAATGTTTTGAATTTGATTCAAAAGGCTAAATAAACTATTTAATAAACTTTAGATTTTCTTTATGAAAGGAAATTAAATACATAGCTCTTGTGATTTTTCTTAAGTCTTATGAAGACTACAATAAGAATTATTTACAAGTGCTTAAAGGATTAAAAAGGAAGTTACGGCATGTGTTTAAATAGAGAACTTATTGAAGTTTCTATTCTAGACAAGTGAGTTGAGATAAATCTATCTAAGTTCAAAGTCGACTCTAAGATATATGATATCGTACGTGTGTGATTAAATTAGAAAGATTAAATATAGATAAGGAAGGTGAAGCAAACGTTGTAACACTTACCATATTCTGAATCTAGTAAACTGATAAGGAACTAAATAAATGTTATTATGTTTCGGTTCTTATGAAGAACATACTTTCAGTTATCCGTTAGGATTTAATGGAAAATTCAATTGTAAAAAATAAATGTTATTCCGATAAAGTTGAAAGGTTACTGAATCTAACATACTAGATTGATGTCACTATATAGTTGATATATGTGATGATATCTCAACTAAATGATTATATGACTGTTATCCTTAATATTTGGTGGTTGTTCTAGACATAGTCTCTATGGATGGGAATCGTGTGATCAGATGTCATTCTGATGATGTCTGAACCATGTGGTTATGAATCATGTGGGTAATACGTATCTTATCTAAAGATGACTAAAATACCCTTTTATGAAAAGGTTATAAGATCTAGAAAGTTGTCCAAAGCCTAAACATGCAGATGTTTGTTGGCTCATGACAATTAATGCCACAAATAACTTTTTGTTAATATCTATGACTATTTTTTAGAAATAGTCAAGTGTACTCAGTGAAGTGCATTATTCGGAAAGCCCAAAAAGCTCAAGCTAGCACGAGTACGAGATTGATGAATTACTTAGGAATTAATCTTCAATTGGATTGAAGTAATTAATACCTGAAGGGTGTTTCAAGAGTTGTCTAAAAAGGAATAAGATTCCCCCTTGAAGGATATACCATTTTGATACGCAATTAGATTGTGTTCCTAAAATGGAAACAACACTTTATATGATAGAGGTGTGACGTAAACCATGCAAAGTATCCCTACCTGTTTTGGGATAGTGCCCTTATACAATACATACACTTAACCGAGTTCCAAAGAATAAAGGTTGAAGGAATTCCATATTAGATATGGAAGGGGATAATGTCGAATCTATCTTAACCGATGATTTGAAGTTGTCATAGGCAAAGACAGAAAGGGTTGGAGCCTAGTACGGCATATGCAACTTTGTGGAATATCTTAGCAAGTACCCTAGATATTATTTACTTGTCCGTGGAGCAAAATATTTGTCTCCAAACATGCTGTCTTCTAGAGGAAGTGTTTTTCCAAAAGAAACAGTGATAGTAAATTTAGACCTCAAAGGTAGTTTGAGAACCACAAGGAGATATTCAACCATAGGAAAGTGATTAGACACCACATAGTGTTGAGGTGTAGAACACTGCTCAGTCCACTCAAAAGTTTGGTAAGTTTATGGATAACCTCAAGCCTGAAATGGCTGCTGGTGTGTTCATCTTGAAGAATGAATATCTCACGACTTATGAAGGAATGTTTGAAAGGCAAGATTGAGAGCTATGGCCAGGAGCCATAATACCTGAATTAGATTCCATCAAAGACAACCAGGTTGTGAACCTAGTATGTCTTACCTAGAGGGAGTGTCCTTGAAAGGCCGACATGGATAGTAATATGATTACCATAAGGCTATAGTGATTTGGTGAATGAAGCGGGTGTAAACCTTGTAATTATCTTTATCTTTGCCAAATTTGAGCCCGATTCTATTCGAGACTATGCTTGTTATAACTTCGTATCATGGCTATATGATAGTGTTGAAGATGTTGGGCAAACAGCCCGATGTTCATAGACGATAACATGATATGTAAGCCCATGAGATCCATTTATGGACTCAAACAAGTTTCTCTAGACAATCTCTTTGTTTGATAATCAAAGGAGTTTTATTTAGTCAAAAGAAGGATATGCCCAATATGCAAGATGGATAGTGGGAGTGTGTTATGATTTTTGATTAAGGTATTGGATATCTCTCTCGAGAATTATCACCCCGTGTCACAGTCAATTAATGTTTGGTAGTTCAAAGTCTTTACGAAAGCACTTGGATTAGCAATTCTTATTTTTGGAAATAAGAATCTATAGTGATGATTTAACTTCTGTTAGATTATAGTTTACTTATATAGATGTGATGCTAATAGAGTTTAGCATAGATCACGATAATGGATGCTGCTAGCCAGTGTTCTCAAGATCTATCTATGTTAGGACGTTGGTTCTAAAGATAAGATGAAAGATGATACTTATGGAAGGTTCCCTTTGCTATGGCAATATAATCTATAATAAGAGTTTTTCAGATGTTCATTCTCCATGAAGAGTCATGAGTAAGTATGAAAGTTAATCTGGTGAATGTCGAGAATATTCTTAAACAAGTTAAGGATGGTTTTCTAGTTTATCAAAATTTGGAATCAGATAAATATAGTTATACAAATGTATATCCTGAGCCTTATGAAGGAAAGTGGGAGCTATAGTCTGGGTTTGCAGTCACTTTGATTAAGTGATACAGTGAGCTTGAAATGTTCTTGCCAATGGGTCAATGTAAATTCTACAATTTAGCCAATGCACAGTAGTGCCATTGAAGGCACAGCGGGAGCAGTACATGAGTTTATGAGGTTCATTCTTGAACCTTGTATGGTTCTTCCACCTTTTCTATATAGATGATATAGTAAGTGGATTCATTGCTTGAAGCAAGGACCAGGGTCTCGTCGGAGATTCATGTGTGTGTTGAGGCGGTTCCTTTGACTTGATCATTTGGAGCATGATATGAAGATAGTCTGAGGCCCAATGGATAGCGATCCATTCACGGATAGAGTTGGTTGCGAGTATTGCATGAGATTCTTGTGTTTCAACTTTGTCTTGTGTGTACGAGTGATTGGTTTTAGGCCAAATGGGAGATTGTTGAAATAGTGTCCTAAAACAAATCGGGTTGGACCGGGTCGGATCATTTCTACTATTTCTTTATGTTTATACCTATATTAAATGGCTTTTCTGTTGTCATATATTTGTTCTTTTAAAGAACCAATTATGAATTGTTATATAATAACGTCCTTAGTATTAAACTGTGATAGAGAAACCATGATAGGCGATTATGGTTGATGAGATCTCTAATCACTTTAATAAGTTTGGTACTTAAATGTGTCTAGGCTGATGTACTATTAAACAGGCATTGATAGTACAAACTGACTAGCATGTATTAGATGTCTTCTGTCTTTAAGGGCAGATATATATCTCGTCTATCAAAGTGTAGAGACACTTGGACTGTACGTGGACGTGTATTAGAGAATGCGTACGTTCGACTGACCCACTTACATTGTTAAGTGTCACACTATGTGGCAGTTGTGTAATTATCCTTAGGACCGGAATCTACATGGCATCACGATGTGGATTGTCATGCTTTGACACTATTGAGGTTTCCCCTAGCCATGGGGTGATCATGCGGTAGTGATTGGGTGTGATATTGAAGCATGTGGAGTATATATGTTTGGTCATCCGGAAATCGTGTACCCTATTAGTAGGGTGAATATCCAAAATGGACTTCTTATAAGGAATGTCTTACTCTCGTGAATCTTTGCAAAGTGGAAGTAAATGAGTTACTTTGAGAGTGTGTGATATCCAGATTATAAGATACGGTCATTGATGTTTAACACTCGACAAACGACCGTATGGGTATTATTACAACGTTGGGATTCTATTTACACGGTAACTGTTTACATGAAAGGTAGTAGTCATTGCATTTGACTCTTCTGATGATTGGGGGTCACGGTGTGTTGCTCGACGCTATCCTGTGATCGTTAGGCATGAAGGGCATTTTCATAATTTGCACTTTGTGTCTACGGACAACATATTCGGAATCCTATCGGGTCACACACATAAGAACATCTAGGCGGATTAAAATGTGGTTATAGTTGATGACCAAATAATGAAAGAATTTGTCTCATACTATAAAGGTTATAGTGGTAAATTAATATGGTGGTATTTATTTTATATGAATAAATTAAATACAAGATATTAATTATGTTGATTAATTAAATATGTATATTGGTACATATATTTGAAATATATATATATATATATATATATATATATATATATATATATATATATATATATATATATATATATATACATGTATTTTTGATTTAATTAATCATAATATTATATTAATTAAAGAGAATCTCAATTCCCAAATTAGTTGGGATTTGGGGCGCCACTTTCATTTTGTATTGGATACATTTGGTTTGTGAAATTTAATTAATAAGATTACCATAATATTAATATTAAATATTAATTGATTTTGAAAAATATATTTTTGGTAATAAGATAAAGATATATTCAATATAAGATATTGTCTATATATATTTTGAAAATATATTTAATATAAAATATTGAATATTAATGAGATAAATCAATCAAACATATTTTCTTTATTTTACTAGTAGAAGGTTTTCTTCCTCTCTACTAGGGACGCCCCATCCACTATAAATAGGAGGAGGGTGTCAAACTCTTTTACACATCACAATTCCACGTGACTAATAGTTTCTTGTGAAAAATAGAGAGCTTCTTAGAGAGAGTTTAGAGAGAGAGAAAATGCCGGTCTATCAACCGGATTTTTCTTATAGCAATCCAATGGTAGATTCCGGCGGATTGTTCGTGTGGACTAGCGGCAGAGGCCAAACGCTTGGGCGGTTCCGTGCATCGCTACTCTCCTTAGACGGTCAAAGCGTCGATCTTTTAGATCAAGCAAGGTAACCACTGTCTACTAGCTTTATATGTTTGTTACTTAAACAATGTCGATCCGGGTTAAAAGGAAATAATTTTTGAATTCCGCCGCGTTTCCGCGTAGATTTTCTAACACTTATAGATCAGCCAAAGTATATACCGTCAAACTACTTAACGTGTTTATTGTGTTAAACGAAGTCGATCTTGGATCGGAAATAAAAATTTTAAATTCCGCTACGTTAAACTAGTTGATTTCCCAACATGAGTATCCAATGAAGATTGCTTCATCAGCCTTTTTCATCAAAGGTGTGAAGTTGTCCTCTGTTTAACACAAAGCATTTGGCTCCAAACATGTGTAGGTGAGATATGTTTGGTCTTCTCCCATTCCATACTTCATATGGAATTTTGCCATGATATTTGTTGATAATGGATCTGTTTTGTGTGTAGCATGCTGTATTTGCTGCTTCAGCCAAATTTTTTTTTTGGTAAGCTTGCTTCTGCTATCATTGTTCTGATAGCTTCTTTTAGGGTTATATTTCTTCTTTCGCTACTCCATTTTGTTGTGAAGATCCTGCTGCGGATAGTTGATGTAATACTCCATTTGCTTCAAAATAGGTTCGGATTGCCTCATTTAGGAATTATGTTCCTTTGTCTGATCTAATTTTGATAATCTTTAGTTCCTTCTCATTTTGAAGTCTTCTCAAAAGATCTGGTAGTTTCTTGAGTGTCTCTTTCTTCTTTTTCATGCAAATGGTCCATGTGTATTTGGAAAAGTCATCAACCACCACTAAAGTGTACTTCTTTCCATTTAAACTTACTGGTGTGACTGGTCCAAATAAATTCATATGTAAAAGTTGAAGAATCCTTATTGTTGACCGGTGTGGTTTTGATTTGAATGAGCTCTTGATCTGCTTTCCTTTTTGGAAAGCATCACAAAGACTCTCCTTCTTGAATATATGTGATCTCTGGTAGGCCTTCCACAAGCTTTCTTTTTGATAGCTTGTTGATTGTCTTGAAATTCAGATGATTTAGTCACATGTGCTAGATCCAGCTAGGCGATTGCTTGTACTTCACTAGTAGACAAGTTTCGGATTTTGCTGTCTTCCAATCCACCACATACATGTTGTCTTATCTTCTTCCTACAAGCACAAATGTGTTGCTTTGTTTGTGAATTACTTTGCAACCTTCATTGCTGAAATTGCACATTGTAGCCTTTGTCATAGAATTGACTGATGCTTAACAGATTGAAATTCAATCCCTTGACACATGCCACATTCTGAGTCTTCAACTTATTCTTTAACATGATGCCTTCCCCCTTAATCTTGCCAGAGTTTTCTTATCCACCAAATGTAACTTTGAGGCAATCAAAAGCTTTAAATTCAGTCAACCATCCTTTGTTGACAGCCATATGTGTCTGGAACGTCCACTATTTACGTACCAGACATCCTACAAAACAAATTTAAATGTTTTTAGGTACCCAACTGTTAGGAAATCTACGCGGGAAAGCAGCGGAATTTAAAATTTTAATTCCTTTTAACCCAAGATTGACTTCTTTTAAGCAACAAGCATAAAAGAAGTAGACAAGAGAATACCTTGGTTGATCTAATTGGATCGACGCTTTGTCTACGGTTGTAGTTTCTGCATGAAGCCGCTCAAGTGTTAGGCCTTTATCGGTGATCCACACTAACCGCCCGCCGGAATCCCATCATGGATTGCTACCAGAAAAAAGCTTCGGTTGCTGACCGATATTTTCTCTCTCTTAAAATCTCTCTAAGAAGCTCTCATATTTTTCAGAAGAACTATTAGTCTCTTGAAATTGTGATACAAAAGAGCTTGACACCCACATATATATATAGTGGAGGTAGTGCCCCTAGTAGCCCCAATCTGATTGGGAGAAGCTTCCTAGGAGATTGGGGAGAAAGAAAACATTTTACTAGTAAAATAAGGAAAATATATTTGAGTGATTTATCTCATTTAATTTAATATCTCATATTAAATATTTCCAAGATATTTTCAATATCTAATATTGACTATCTTTATCTTATTACCATAAATCAATTTACCCATGTGTGCAAATCTATAGTCATTAATATCTAATATTAATATATGATAATACTATTAATTAATTGCACAATCCAAGTGTATCTTAATACACTATTATTGGTGCCACATTTATACATATATTGGCATCCGGAATATTCTTAATTAATTGATATAATACTATGATTAATCAATTTGCAAAATCCATGTGTATCATATACACTATGACATGCGCCCCACGTGTATCAAAATACATATATTTAATTAATCAACATAATTAATTTATTGTATTACATTTATTCATAATAAATAAATACCACCATATTAATTTATCACTATAACACTTTATAGTCGAGAAAACTTTCCTTATTTGGTTATCACTATAACCGCATTTTAATCTGGCTAGATGTTCTTATTTGTGTGTGACCCGATAGGCTTCCGAATATGTTGGCCATAGGCGCAAAATGCAATTATGAAAATGCCCTTCATACCTAACGATCACGGAATAACGTCTAGAAACACACCAAGACCCCCAATCATTGGAAGAGTCAAATGCAATGACTAATACCTTTCATGTGAAACAATTACCGTGTAAATAGAATCATATCGCTGTAATAATATCCATACGGTCGTACGTCGAGTGTCAAACATCAACGACCGTATCTTATAATCTGGTTATCCTACTCTCTCGTAGTAACATATCACTTCCGCTTTGCAAAGACTTTTGAGAATAAGACATTCCTTATAAGAAGGCCCTTTCGGATATTTACTCATAATAATATGATACGCGATTTCCGGACGAGCAACATGAATCCTATGCATGCTTCAGTATCACACCCAATCACTACCGCATGATCGCCCCATGTCTAGGGGAAACCTCAATAGTGTCAAAGTATGACAATCCACACCGTGATGTCATGAAGTCTCCGGTCTCAGGATAATTACACAACCGCCACATAGTGCGACACTTAATAAAGTAAGTGGGCCAGTCTAACGTACGCATTCTCTAATACACATCCACGTACAGTCCAAATGTCACTACACTTTGACAGACGAGATCTATCCTTATCTTCAATAAGATAGAAGACATCCAATACATGCTAGTCTAATCGTACTAGCAATGTCCTGTTTGATAGTACATACGACTAGAGACATTTAAGTATCAAACCTTATAAAGTGAGTCGAGATCTCATCAACTATAATCAATATTATGATTCCTCTTTCACAGTTTGACACTAAGGACATTATCATATAACAATAACATAATTGGTCCTTTAAACGAACAACTATATAACAACAGAAAAACCATTTGATATATGTACAAACATAAAGAAATAGTAGAAATGACCCGACCAGGTCGGATCGGGTCCAACCCGATTGGGCTTAGGACACTATTTCAACACCAACATTGTTTGGGTCCATACTTATTAGGGCACTCCCAACAGAGGCCTATATGGTGCCCTATCCCTAAAATGAAGATAGAAAATAGAGTTTACCTCAAAATAGCTTCCAAGCAGAGGCCCTATCCCTATACATTTTTAGGGATATGAACAGTGCATCCCTATTTATGGGGATGCACTATTCATGCCCTAAACATATTTAATTATTAAAAATTATAGGGATAGGGATATGGATGCTGCTGGAGTGAAATAATAAATATTTAATGTGTATAAATAGGGTTGTGAGGTAGATTATGTATTATTTAATATTATTTAAAATGTTATAGGGATAAGGATAGAGATGCTGTTGTGGAGGTTTTTGAATTGAGATGTTGTAAAATAGGGATATGTATCATTTTATATTATTTTAGGGATAAAATTTGGGGACTCTGCTGGGAGTGCCCTGTCATGCCTCATACTCCAAGTGTATATCCAATGGATCTTCTCATTAGAGGGTTGAAATCATCAACCTCATATGTATAATGCATGGAAGAATAACTTCTATTTTATTTACTAAAAGTATTATGATACGTTTTCTTGCTTTTGGCATTCTTACATCTTGTTTCACTCTCTAATAGACATGAGGTGATCTAGTTTCTTATTGTCTTTTGTATCCAGGGCCAAAATTATGCTGGTTTTTCCTGAATCCATAAAATTGTTTATGAACTGGTCTCCTTTTGTAAATTGGGGGTGAAACATCCGAATCATTTTTTGAAGGGTAAAGCCTGCCCTTACCTTTCAGTATTCCTTTGCCTTTAGTGGTCTGGTAGTGAGATGATTTACTCTGATGTTTCACTACACTGGTATGTAACTTCGCTGGTTCAGGATGAGTGGAAGACTTAATGGTTTGTCCTTTTCTGAACTTTGGACCAATTTTAGTCTTTGTTTCAGATTTGTGTTGACCATTATGTCTTCCTCATCTCTTATTTATGTAGCCAAGATAAAATCTGGATCCAAAACTTTTTGGGGGCTTGTAAACTGGTGCATTTATTGCCTCAGCTGGTGCTGACATCTTCTCTACTGGTAAATAGTTTCTTGAGCCAGTCTGTCAACACCAGATGACTGATCATCTGTTGTTTGTTGAGCAGCTAAGTGAACATCTTTATTTGCTAAATAAGATTTGTGTATATCCAGTTCTCTTTCTAATATTTTATTTTCCTTCCTCATATTCTCACATTCTCGTTCCAGAATTTCATGATTTGACTGAATTTCTTCAAATCTACTCATGAGATTTTGAATCAAACTTGTAGAATCAAGGGGGGAAATAGAAGATTGTGCAATGTCAGATGTGAAGGCATCTGAGTCATTGTCAGATGACTTTGTTGCACTACTATCTTCACTGTTGGTTTCCGCCTTTAGTGCCTTCTTGCTTTTCTTCTTGTCTGATGAATACTTCTTTTTGACAGATGATTTGTATCTTTTCTTTTCCTCATATTTGTCTTTTTCATCTGGACAATCAATCTTGAAATGTCCCTTCTTTTTGCAGTTGAATCATTTGATTTCGTCATCTTTCTTCTTGGTATATTTAGTTGATGAAGACTTGTGTTTTGATGATGAACTTCCTTTGTATTGCTTCTTCTTGAATCTATCAAACTTCCTTATCAAACAAAAAACTTGTTCTTTTAGCTCCTGTGTCACTTTGCTGGCTGAGTCAGTGGATTTACTTTGCTGGGGTGCAACCATTGCACTGGCCTTGTGTGGCTCTATAGGTGCACCATCTTCACTGTTTAACTCAAATTCACGAGCCTTCAATTGTGACATTAATGTGAGAGTGTCTGTTTTGACAATATCTAATGTGTCTTTGCATACAAATGTGATGATCTTCCATCTTTCAGGTAGACTGCTCAAGATCTTCAGGAAAAATTCTTTTTGTGGATAGGTGTGTCCATGTTTTTGTAGTTCATTGATGATGCTTGAGAATCTGTTATCCATTTGATCAATGGATTCATAAACGTACTTCTGATTCAATTAGGACAACTTACGTGTGACATACTCACGTTAGATATCATAAACGGACCATTTGTGTAGATGAAATATGTCCCTTACCCAGTTATAATATAAATATAAAAAATAAAAAGGAAAAAAAAAATCATTTCGGCACCCCATGAATCTCAAACGATACTACTACTACTTACCCTCGGTTAATATGAAATGTAGGGAAATGTACACGGTCAACAAAGGCACAATTTTCAACACTTGACCAACATTCCACGACCCCTGCGTACCTGCCACTAATTCGATTTTGTCCTCTTTTTAATCTGTGATTCTCACGCCTTGCATGTGGATGAGACGTTTTATCTCTTTCTCTTTTGGAATGGAATATATTCCTTCATTCTTCTTTTCATACAGTCGATTGATTTGCTTCCCCTTCGTTTTCTTCTTCTTTATTTCATTTATTATTATATTATAATATTTATGTTTCCTTTATTCATCTTTTTCCCACCTTTCTTCTTTTTATTTTATTGAAGAAACAACTTTATTTATCGTATTACATAAGATAATGAATTGCCGTGATAATATATAAACTCATAATTATTATTTTCCAGTTCTAACCTCATTAGACTTTACTTTGGGATGTAAAAGGGTTTTCAATATTATTAAATGACATGATTTAATTGGGGATGTAAAAGGATTTTTAATATTTTTAAATCACATTATTTAATTAATGGATGAGGGAGAATGTTGCTGATAAAAGAATAGTTTTGTCATTCAACTCACGTAAGATATCAGACAGTAATCATTTAATTTTCTTAATCCAGTGAATACACTAAAAGCAACAGATAAAAAAAACGGAGTATCTAAGTATTGTAACACTTCCCCTAAAAAAAAAAACAATATCGTAACCCTCGTTTGTATGATTTCCAAATTTATTAATCATTTAATTTTCTTAATCTGTGTGAATACACCGATTATTTCCAAAATTTCCTTAATTCATATGAAACATCTCTGATACGCATATCTTGAAGATTCTTTTTGAAGATTTTATTTGATTTTAAATATCTTCTCGTATTTCCTGAAGATTTTATTTTGATTATCTCCTCATTTCCCAATTCTGTATAAAACATACGATTCAAAAAGTAAAATAAAAAAAAAAAAAAGACATTGTAAGAAGCTTAAACTCGTGATGAAAATTGACACAGGCTTAAACTTGGGTATGTAGACAATTTTTTTCAAACAAAAGAAATTAGATAAATAGATAGAATAAGCATGAACATAAATAATAATAAAAAACAGCAGTTTCAGGACATGAACATTAGAAAAAACCAAAAAAAAAAAAAACACAAAGTTTCAGGACATGAACGTTAAGAAAAGACAAAGTTCCTCAAGCAACAACAATGTTTCTTCAAAAATTACATATAATGCGGTAGGTAGACAATCTTTTTCACCGACGACTCGTTGCAAACCTGGACAACTTGATTGATCTTCCTCTTGTAGGTCTGTATTGTCTCTTTCACATTTGCCAACTCACAATCTCTTAAGGCAAATAGAGCAGTTAAGCACTTATAAAAAGGGGTTGATCACAAAAGTTAATATCAAAGTTTGATCACTAGGTAACCTGGCTCCAAAACCAATTGTTGGATCGATCTGACACACACTCTAGAGGGAGGGGTTGAATAGAGTGTGGGGTAATTTTGCCAATTTAAAAATTTTAGCACTTAAACAAATATTAGTATTTGATAAAATAAATAACCCAAACATAAATTATTTAATAAGTTAAATAATTTAGAATAACTCATTTACAAAAATTATTTTAAGGAACCATGCATAACGTTGTACCTGCAAAAACATATAATATAATATTTGCCATTTGATTTATGCCTTAAAATTCTTCATTGCTCGTTAGTGACATAATACAGATATAAACAAAAGGTCAAAATGTCACTTATAAAAAGCTTATATATAATACAAAACACGTTACTTATAAAATACTTATAAAAGCTTTAACCAAAAGGCAGTGTTTACTTTAAAAAATTAATCAACATAAAATAATATAACCACAAAATACTCAATAGACGTCACTGATTTGGCCATCACTATGCTAAGGTGACTACACACCTTACCAATTGTACTACACTTCAAGCTTCAAAAAAAAAAAAATTTTTGAGGGGAAAAAGAAGATTTATTTAAACAGTGTCAGAGGTACAAGCCATAATAACTTGTGAGGGAGGGGAAGAGCCTCATTCTACACACCCAACTAACTTGAGACCTTCCCTAGCTAAAAAATGAGCAGGGACATTTTGATGCAGTGCAGGATCAACTTATTTATACATGTTTAAATTCTGTTTATGCGTTTAGGTGTCGTTTCGGGTGTTTTGACATAGAGGGGTATTTTTGAATTTTTATGTTCTTTTAATCATATGTATTTAAGGGAGGAAACATACCGATGTCGGATGTTTTGGCCAATTTTATGAAAGTAAACCTAGCAGAGTCGGCTAGCGTTCATCTTCTTCCTTTTCATTTGAGTAGCTATACATCATTTGAAACGACACCTAAACGCATAAATAGAATTTAAACATGTATAAATAAGTTGATCCTGCACTGCATCACATTTCCCTCTCTTTTAACAAAGGAAAAAGAAGCTGAGACAAAACAAGAAAGTAAAGTACGACAATCATCAATAATACTGCCTACAGATGATAAGTCTTCTGCAGAAGAGAGAAGCCTTTGATGTATAGTGAGTGAGTCCCCTTCAAAATTCACTCTGAAAAAGCCACAAGAGATCGCATAGAAAATAGCATGGTATATAGAAAGAACTTCTCCCTAAAGAACGTCATAAGCTTCATCAAGTTTTAAAGAGAAACAATTGTGAAAAAGAAAGGGGGGTCCTAAATGGAAGGAGAAGTAAGGACTAAAGTGGTCAAAACACTTGGGTGACTTTAAGGGCACCATACTTATTCTACTTGGGAAGCCAAATTAGAGGGCACCACATTTTCATATGTTGTTTTACCTAAGGCACCACACTGATATTTGCATATACTCAATACACCACAAATTAATTACAATATTGTCATTTCTGCCTATTGCACCACGTTTATCAATTTTTCCACTCCAACAAAATAACTATACACATAACCCTTATTTCCTTCTAGCCACCACCCCTACCAGCCTTGCCACCTCAACCAGCCCCGCCACCTCTCAACCCCCACTGCACCCCCACCACCTTGCACAACCACCTAGCATAGCCGCCCCTAAACCCATCTTCCTCTACCATCACCAAGCCCTACCACCATTATCCAAATTACTACCGCCGCCATTACACCCATCCCCACTGCCCCATATGATACCTTGAAAAATACCAATAAACAGAATCGCTCGATGATATCAGCTGAAAAAGGAATCAAAATTGAATTGAATCAAAAGAACAGTAGCATGGAAAAAAAAGCAGGGAAACAGACAAGTTGAATATTAATTTTTTTTGGGGTGATTATCGCTCTTAATTTTTAAGTTGTACACTATTGCTGCTAGTAAGACTCAAATTTGACTCACCTCAAATCTCCTGCAGTCCTGCATAGTGGTAGTTGATTTTTTTATTTTTTTTTTTTGAATTCAAAACACGAATGTGGATTATCATTGTTTGCTTGGCGATTTGGGGTGGGATGGTAGATGTAATTGATGGACCGAAAGAGAATAGTGGGGTTTTTTGTGGTAAGAAGTGGTGAAAATGGTGATATGGGCGGTTGAAATGTGGAGAAGATGGTGGTTGGAGGTTGAGGAAAAAATGTAATTGTTTAAGGTAAAAGGATGTGATTGTAAAAAAAAAAAATATTGGAAATAGTAAAAGTAATTTGGATATAAGATACTTGAATTTTAATTGGTGTGGTGTCATTATTAGATTCATCACTTAAAAATTCCATGTGTGGTACCTCAGGCAATCACCAATTTTTCGTACTGCTGAGGTGTCTCTGGTAGAAAAAAATGTGGTGTCTTTGAAGGCGCCCAAACACTTAGTTTGATGGATATGTATTTATATAGGGTGCCTTTAAAGGCACCACATTGTTTTTAGGGGGGTGGTAATAAAGGACAAAAAAAATTGAAAAATATGATTAAGGACAGTGGAAAAAAAATCACGTGTTAAAGGACAATTCCACTGTTTGTTACTCAAAATATACTGTTGGTTGCATTATCTTTACAGTGGAATCCACTATTCCACTGTTTGGTTTGTCTTTTTCACCCAATAAAAAATTCCACTGTCTTTTTTACACATTTCCACTCTTATTTTGTCCTTTTTAACAATAAAGCCTTGTTTTTATTTGGGCACCCAAATTAAGAGACATCACACCTTCAGTTGCTATTTTACTGAAGGCACCGCACTAATTTTTGCATATACCTATTACACCACACTGTGATTACTATATTATCATATTTACCTAAGTCACCACGTCTGCCAACAAAATTCCACTCCTAACAAAATAAGTACAATTCTATCCTTTGAATCTTAGAACCTTACTGATTAACCTCTAGCCATTACACCACATTTTTTCCCTCCAAAATAACAACTAAGTCGAACTTGTCTCTAAACCTTCCCCTTGCATTTTCTTTATCAAATCTCCTCATCATCCCTCACAAGATCAACAAAATTTGCAGAGAATGAAGAAAGGCAAATAAATTACAAAATCACTTTTCCATCAGGAATATCCAGAAGCAACGCCCCTATTTCTTTGACATTTCCTCGTTCTGCTTACGTTGATGCTCCACCTCAACCGCCTTCAATCTCTTTGTTTATCTAATTCTCCAAAGACCCATTTTCACAACAATCCCAAATCTCATTCTAAAATCCTAGATAAACCTTTTGTTGTAGGCTTGTAGCTCCTACGCCTGTGCTCCTAATATCTCTAGGCCAAGATCTAACCCTTCCAAAGAAAACAATTTCCCTAGAGCCACCTCACGGAAATTCGAAAATGGCAACTTCCCGGCATCCCACCTCAAAACTCATTCCAAGATCCAAGCTTTTATCTGATTTCACCAATTCATCATCTGGGGCTGAAAAGTTCTGGGTTAATTCCAAGAATTCGAATGATGAGCATGAGGGAATTGGTTTAGGTAACCACATTGTGCTCCCTCTGTCCCTCAACCTTTTGAACAACTTCAAAATTAAATCTACCAGGAAAGTTGCATTTTCTTCTAATAAAGTTAACATTGATGTGGAATCGGATTCAATATCTGGTAGCACTAGTGTGAAAACCCCTCTTACGAAGAAACGAAGGAAATATGAGTTTTATTTTTGAACGAAAATTGTGGGGAGAGACGAAGAAATGATGGGTGTAATTGTAGTTCTTAAAATGTGAAGGGTTATTTTATAAAATAGATAATGGTCAATAGTCAAAATGATCTGGATGTAGAAAACTTTAGTTTTACGAGGTGTGGTGTAGTCGGTAAAATATTCATTAAAAAATTTAATGTGTGGTGCCTTAAGTAACCACATATTATTAACACTATTGTGGTGCCTCGAGTAAAAAAACTGTGGTGCCTTTAAAGGCACCCATTTATGTACTATGCATAAACCATGCAAGGAAGGAACACTAATGCCATTGCAATATTTATTCTGATACAGTAAATGTCACAGTATAATAGAACATTGAGATTTCTTATGAATTATAGTGTCTCAATTTTTTTTGTGAAAAAGATATCTAAATAATATATAAAGAGACATCAATCTCAATACGCAACGTGATAGACGTACATTCAAATAGAAACGGAAAAAATTAATGAAGGCATCCACCAACAACCAAACCAAGCAACAAACTAGGCATTTAACGAAATAATATAATAAAAAACCAGAATTTTCTTCCGAGTCATTCAATCAATGCTAATCTTACACTTCCTTGTAGTGATCTAGACGAATTAAGCTTCTAGCTTTAACATGTGGAACTTTCGAATTAAACAACATGGTTTCTAGTCGTCCAAATCGACCAATAAAAAACGTAATTTAATTGCACATCCCACACCTTAACTTTTCTCACATTGTGAGCCCTTGATAAAAATGTAGACAATGAAAGATTCCCGATCAATGAAGGCAGTGGCGGACGCAGGATCTCGGGTAAGGAGGGGCAGTAAAAAATATAAAGAGACAAATAAATAATTTAAAGGGGGCAAACAAGATTCATACTACATATATTAGTAGGATTTTTTCGGATTAAGAAGCAGCGATTCTTCTTACTGTATATATAGGCACTTCGCCATCGAATGAAGGTCAACGTAGGCGTCGAAATCCACATAAAAAGTGCTTGCTCTATATAAGGGTAAATCATGCTCTAAGTAGATGAAGCAAATGGATAATTAAGAAGTAAATGGAAGATGTCCTCGCCGTCCACCTTGCAAATAGGACACATCAAACTTCTGTATATGTAGAATTCCTTTTTTGTGATATTTATCTGGATGGGAAATGTGTTGTGTCTTCTAATTAAATATGTTGACATTAGACCAAAGGAGCGCCATTTGATGCAACATCAAGAATAATATCCTATAAACGAGCCACTGAAAACACCCTTAGAAAATAAACATTGTTTGGGGAAACATTTGAAATTGAAGCAATAAGGTCAGCGTGCTTCACTTCTACCATTAAACCCTCTTCTCTTCACTCCATTGCATTACTGTACCCCTCAGCAAATACTCACTCTTTTCCTCGTGTCGAAAATGTCTTGAGGAACTTACATCAGGAGAATTCTTCCCAACCCACAAATCACTCCAACACCACACTTTATTCCTTAAAAACCCCTTCCCTACTAACATTGTTCCACTACACACCCTCCTCAGTTTTCCATCTCCGCCACCAATTTCTAGCTACGTACTTGTTGCACAAATCAATGTACAATCGACATATGAAAACCTTGGTTTTTTAAGAAAATGAATAAACTACAGACCATATAAAAACAATACCATAATTTATTTTCCCTTTTATAAAAACATAGACAACCCGTGCCCCGCTACCTCTTGAGGTTTTATTTACCCAAACACCCTTACCTCGTCCCTCCGATTCCCTTTTTTTCTAGAAAATTCACAACTCACCCCTTACCCCACCACCCCAATCCCTGAAAAAAAAATCACCTTTTGTCTAAAATAAAAAAGTTTTCTATGTAATCAGGTTCTTTGTTATGGTTAATAACTGTTTGAAATGTTGTTATTCCCTTATCAAATCCCTTTATCTTCCCACCGATAATAGTATATATTTGATATATTCACAAACTAATTACTTTCACTAAAATCTCGTAGTAAACATGACTTCTCAAGCAACGAGGGTTAAAAATGAAAAATCTCATGAGGGTGAAAGATAATTAGAATAGTGAATTCACTGTTGTTATGTTAAGATAAAACTCTTACCGTTCTACAAAAATCAATTGGTGTTAATAAACGCGCTACTATATTTCTCTATACATTCAAGAGTGTGGCAATCTCTCCCAACACTTGCACAATTTTTATTCAATAGTGTGGGCAATCTCTCCCAACATCCTCTCGGCTACTGCTTTACTAAAACCAATTGGTGTTAATAAATGCGCTACTATGTTTCTTTATACATTCAAGAGTGTGCAATCTCTCCAAAATGTTACATTGAATTTTGACGGTGAATTAATTTCTAAAACAACAAATTCTTTTTGTAATCTTTCTTGTTGATCTTTTCATATCTTCCAACTCAAGCCATGAAATATATGGGTCTTATCCTAAGAATCCCTCTTTTTTTTGTCTCCAAATCACACTTTCTTCAAGAAAATAATATATCCATTACATATAGTGTGTAGTGGATATACACTATATACATTTTAAATGTGCGGATAAGACGTGTGTAGTGGTATGAAGATGATGTTTTGCCTACATCTTCCTCTCAACCGGTCACTCTACCGTAATCCGAGAACACCGGTTGAGAGGATTCACCCTCAGTAAAAAATGTTACGCTTGATGAACATGCTCCCCTTCCACCTCATAACAACCTCGAACATGTTCGTGATACCTCAGAATGGAGGAATTGGGTAGAGGACGCACGGTAAGATTCCTAACTTTCGCTTTCAGGATTTTGTTACTCATACTATTGTGGAAAAGAAAAGTCCAGATCTTGTTCACCCGCTCAACATCATCCTCAAGTACTCCATATCCTCTTACGCTTTTTTGTTAATTACGATTTATTTTCCGACAAGCACCGCTAGCATCTCACGGCTATTACTACAGGGACTCCTCCTAAAACTTTTAAGAAGGCTATGAAACATGACGGATGGCGTAAGGCTATGGCTGAGGAAGTTAAGGCATTGGAAGACCAGGGTACATGGGAATTGCAACATTTACCTCCCGGGAAAAAGGCATTGGGAAGTAAATGGGTCTACACCTAAAAGTATGATGATCATGGTCATTCTGGCGTTTAAAGGCTCGCTTTGGTTGCATTTGGGCATTATCAGTGGCGGGTTTGGGTTATAATGAGACGCTTGCTCATGTAGCCAAGATGGTGAATGTTCGTATGTTCCTTAGTGTGACAAATGACTAAAAATTGGGTCATTAATCGATGCATGTCCATAATGCGTTTTTGCTTGGAGATTTAGAGGAAGAGATTTACATGAAGATCCCTCCTGGTTTTGAGAAAATCGATCTGGCCTGGTATGTCGATGCAAAAATATTAACTAATCATTAACAAGGCCAATCTAGTGATTTATTGTCAAAAGTACTATATAATTACAATTTTTGGTTCCCTGTCTTTTATCATTTTCTCAAAACAATGCATGTTTATCTTTTATATCAACATTTTTAATTTCACTCCAAACTATATTTCTGTCACACTTTAGGACACTTAACCCTTGACCTAGTCGTTGGATCCATTAAGTCTCCAAAAAAAGTGTAAAATTGATCAGAAAAGAAACTTGTAAAATATATATATATTTGGGGTGAAAACCGTCACTATGAAAAAGATTAAAATTTATAAACATTAAAAATAATACAGGGAATCAAAAGTGTCGTTTAATTACTTCTCTACCAATAATATAATGATCATTGAAATATCATCTCTCCCAAAAGTTTTGCTTCGACGCGAAAATAGATAATTAATATTTTATACATCATAATACGCCTCAAATGTGGATCTGTAAAAGAAAAGAAAGGCCAACACTTGATTTTTTTTTTTAAACGCGCCGCAAAGAAGAGAGAGACCCAACACTTTGCTATTATTATTATTCTTTTTGGGTAAATTGTCTTTGGCTATGAGTTGAGCCAAGCACTTTTTCCGATACAATGTTGAACTACCATGCGTTACAAAATATAAGTGATCATACATTTTTTGTTTTGTCCCATAATATAAGTCATTTTACATTACCAATGCAATATTTATTACTCTTTTCTCTATTTTACCCATAATTTTTTATTAATCCAACCACTTTTCATTACATAACAACTATTGCATTAGTGATAGTCATGGAGCATTTTAGACATTAATCATCAAATTTATGACATTCAACAACTTTCTTAATTTATATGAAAACACCTAGGATGGCTAATATTTTGAAACGGACTTAAGTTCTAATGGGTAGTAGATAATTAACATTCTATACTAACACAATAATGACGCACATGCACTAAAGTTGAATGTCATTCTACATACTACATTCGTCCCATAAAACGCCCATTTTTTAAGGACACACAAATTAAGAAAACAATTAATGCAGTATTATTTTAAGTAATAAATAACATATATATCCCTATTACGTAATTAATATTTCTATTGAAATGCGAAATGAACACAAACATTAAATGCTAACATAAATGTATGTTTGGAAAAATTCATTAAATATGGATATTATTTATGGACAACTTATTTTTAGAAAATAGACATTTTTTTATGGGATGGGACGAAGGTATATTAACTATCCAATAAGTGTAAAAGTCATTCAGTGACATCGGTCCACTATAAATTTATTTTTTTATTTAATTTTTTTTCCAAAGTGATCTCTTTTATTAATCTCGCTTTCTGCTATGTGATGAATTTACAATAAACAAATCGTAAAAGAAACAATTCAGAAAACCTTTACACACATCAATCTATACGCTGATTAATCTAAGATTTCTCGCTTCTTTCTACTTGCCATTAGCTTTACTAGTACGTGCAGTAAGGAGGTGGTCTCTCCTCATCCGACGACCCAAATATACTCTTGTTTCTCCACGTCCAAATCCCATAAAAGGTCTTCTCGGTCCACTATAATTAATAATGAGTGTGAGTGATACAATGACGGAATCGTCACTTCCATATCATTAACTTCACATGAATAATTTCTGTAATTACTATATTTTTTACCAATATCATACAATAGTTGAAACATTCTCATACATAACTAAATTCAGATAATATGCTATGATCCATTGTGATTTGCCGAATTATTAGGATTTGAGCTTATCACAATACATCTCATTATCTTTCTTTAATATATTTCCATCCATTTAATCATTCACACACCCTTCTAATTTCCCTTCCCTTCATTTCAAGAAATTGACATGAACTTTCTCATCATCTTCTTCTTCTTCACATTTCTTAGTTTAGTTTCGGGTGCTCGAAAAACCGAGCCCAAACCCGACACCGTCGATACACCATATGCTACAAAAGTGTACCGATATGCATGTGATCCTCAAAGGTTTTCCGACATGGGCTTAAACATTACCGATTACGCCAGATTGCGATTCTTTCTCTCTCTTACGAAATCCAGCAGTAAAGGATTTAATCGATCGTGATGACTTTATACCTAAAAATCCCAACAAATTTCGGATTCAACCACGGGCGCCGAAGGATCGGACTTCCTAAATATGAATGGTGGTCTGAAGCTTTGCATGGTGTTGCTAGTGTTGGACCATGGTGGTATAAAGGTGCTACATTCTTTGATGATGTTGTTCCTTCAGCAACAAGTTTTCCTACTCCTATTACAACTGCTTCCACTTTTAATGAAACCCTTTGGAGGACTATTGGCCAGGTGAATTAAATGTTATCTATAAAAACCTTTATATTATGTACATTTTGATCATTATATTTAGTGTATTTACAAATATACCCTCCATACCCTTATCTAATATGTTCAAAATTTAATTTCTGTCTCACATATCCGATTTCGTGCAACCTTTATCAAACATTATCTTATAACTATATATTATGACCTTATGCATCATTTATTTACTCAATGTTTTGCATGAATTGAAATTGTATATTTATGATCAATAATTTCCAAAGTATTGTCAAATGAATTGTGTTTTATAGTTGTAACACAAAAATCCAAGGGTTTAATTGTGCAGGCAGTTTCAACAGAAGCAAGAGCAATGTACAATTTGGGTCGAGCTGGGCTGACATTTTGGAGCCCGAACATCAACGTGGTTAGGGATCCACGATGGGAAGAGCCCTCGAGACACCTGGCGAAGATCCGCACACCGTCGGAAAATACGCGCGTAAATTATGTAAGAGGATTGCAAGATGTTGAAGGGACAGATAACACTAGTGATATTAAACATAGACCTCTTAAGGTTTCTGCTTGTTGTAAACACTTTGCAGCCTATGATGTTGATAATTGGAATGGTGTTGTCCGTGAAACAAATGATGCAAGGGTAAGTTTTAATTTGTACAATAATTATGAACATTTTCTTAATGGCGTCACATAAAACCTATCTTTGTTATGCCCGAATCGATTTCCGGTTGATCAGCTTATAACGATTGTCTACCTTAAAGTCGATTCTGTTGATTATGATGTTACAAATGTAAAAGTGTAGAATGACACATGTTGTGGCCTATGATTAATGATTACTGATACTTTCATCCGGAAGCGTGTCCCGTTTCTGACATATATATGCACCAGATATTTAGGATACATATTTAGAAGCGAATTTGTAGTTTTTAAAGATGGATATTGTATATGTATATGCATATCCCTAACTCGGATATGTGATAAGAACCTTGTTCGAAAATTAATAAAATACCGTCAGATAATGAATAAAAAACGGTCAAAATGACAAAAAATAACTTTCGAAAATGAAATGAACCAATAAAAATTGTTTATTTTAGGGTTTTTAATATTTATTGTTTTTCGTTTCGTTCTTGTAATAGATTTCTAATGTACAGTTTGATCAATTTATATTTAATATCTACGTATAGCCCTCATACTACCGTATCTACATATCTGTGCCCGTGTAAACTAGTTTGTAGATCTATGTTTACATTTTTTTTACAACAGGAACTTATTTAATTACTATATATCTATGTATTGAAGGTGACAGAACAAGACATGGTGGAGACATTTGTGAAACCATTTGAAATGTGTGTAAAAGAAGGTGATGTTAGCAGTATTATGTGTTCATACAACCGTATCAATGGCATTCCAGCATGTGCAGATCCAAGGCTTTTGAGAGAAACTATTAGAGGAGAATGGGACCTAAATGGGTACATACAAAATGATGATTTAAGTGACTATATATATATATATATGATCTTTCATGTATTGATTAAAGCAAATTTTATGTAGGTATATTGTATCGGATTGCGACTCGGTAGAGGTCATGGTAGATAGACATCACTGGCTCTCCGATTCGCTTGAAGATGCAGTTGCTCAAACTCTTAAAGGTGTAAACCAAGTAGCTTTAACTCGGGATGGTAAATAGGTTTGAGAAATGTTTCAGAGGTTAGGTTCGATTCGACTTTATATACCGAAGGCAAGATTTTCTCGATGTCACAAACATGCTAAAGAGTTCTAGCTAGATTGTATACACCCTAAAATTATATACTCAAAAGCACTCAGAGATCGACTTCTGATTTAGCTTGGACTGGTGGTGGTCCTAGATATATGGAGGTCCATAGGTCCTACCAAAATAATTCTTAATAGTGTAAATAATATTATAATTAATTGTTGTAATTACTAAGTTACTTTGTTTTTATGATAATAATTACCCAATTGAAATAAATGTAGGTTTGGATTTGGATTGTGGAGACACTTTTAGTAAGCATGGTGCCAATGCAGTCAAACAAGGAAAAGTCCAAGAAGCCCAAGTTGACCAAGCATTGAAAAACCTTTATTTGGTTCTTATGAGAGTAGGGTTTTTTGATGGAAACCCTAAATACAATAAACTTGGTAAAAAAGACATATGTTCTAAAGAGCATATAGATTTAGCCCTTCAAGCTGCAAGAGAAGGTATTGTCCTCCTCAAGAATGATGGTGACACCTTGCCTTTGAGCTCTAACAAGATCAATACTTTAGCCGTTGTTGGACCTCATGCTAATGCTACGGAAGCGATGATCGGAAATTACGCAGGTTCGTTACAATTCAAATAACATATTATAGACAGTGACGTATAACTATAACATCGTATGAATGTAGTGATACATCTGCAAAGTCTTTCAGATACTGACACATTCACAATGTCTTACAGATCCTGATGCATTTGCAACGCCTTACGATAGTGAACACTTCAAAAGTTCGATTCAAATATGCTTCAAGTGATTTTTAACACATTGATCACACAAGGGTTACCATAGGTGTAGGCCTCATTGTGGGATCAATGTCCAAATTGCTTTCAAAGAGGATTTGAATTGAACTTAATTTCAAGTATAATGTAGTATTATTTATGACGCATTTGTAACGTCAAGCATATAGAGAGGAATCTGTAACATTATACACATTTTGAGATATATGTCATATCGTAACATATATCATACATACAGTGACACGTCTATAAAGTTGTACATATATTCAGATATATGTAACACCGTAAAGATAGCATTGATGTATATGTAAGGCCGTACAGATGGTGACGCATCTACAACATATATATTGCACATATTATAACATATTTTGTGATGTATCTATGTAGGAGTTCCATGTCGATACAAATCGCCGCTGGATGCATTCAGCAAAGAGGTTAAAAGTGTGAACTATCAGCCAGGTTGTAAAGATGTCCAATGCAAAAACGATACATACATATTTCTGGCTATGGAGGCGGCGTAAAAGTCCGACACGCACGCGATCATTTTGGCCGGAATTAATATAGATATAGAGAGAGAAAGTCTAGACAGAACAGATTTGCTACTTCCAGGCTACCAAACTCAATTAATCAATCAGATTGCATTGACATCCAAGGGTCCGGTTATTCTAGTTATATTTTGTGGAGGTGGTGTTGATATTTCTTTTGCTAAAGGAAATAATAAGATTAAAGCTATACTTTGGGCTGGTTATCCCGGTGAAGAAGGTGGTCAAGGAATTTCTGATATTATTTTTGGTAAATATAATCCAAGTAAGTATTTTTGCAACAATTATAATATATAATATACATATATATTTATCACTTTGTGTATGGTAATATAAGAAGTATTATCTTTGGAAAATAAAAAATTGTGTTTTTGTATACAATTTAATTATTAATAACCTTTCTAACTAGTGTTTTTGTATAGGTGGAAGACTTCCTCTAACATGGTATAAAAACAATTATGTAGATCAAATACCTATGACTT
Organism: Gentiana macrophylla; assembly: GCA_026214975.1. NCBI lineage: Eukaryota > Viridiplantae > Streptophyta > Magnoliopsida > Gentianales > Gentianaceae > Gentiana > Gentiana macrophylla. The sequence goes on along the minus strand of CM047810.1, from coordinate 114,064,680 downwards.
CAATGTCACTTAGACCAGTGGAAAGTTTAGGGTACCCTGGTAGAACATACAAGTTTTTCAAAGGTCCTACAGTTTACCAATTTGGACATGGACTTAGCTACACTAAATGGATCTTTAACCCGATCGCCCCTAAACGATCACTCGATGTTCATCTAAGCAAATACCAGCATTGTCACGATCTGAATTACACGTCTGGATCGGTCAAACCGTTATGTCCTGCTGTTAAAGTGGATGATCTTGAATGTGATGACACGAATTTTGATTTCGACGTGGAGGTACAAAATGATGGAAAAGTGGATGGGAGTAAGGTTGTTTTGGTATTTTCAGCTGCTCCAGAGGGAATTGTCGGGGCTCCGATTAGACGAGTAGTCGGGTTCAAGAAAGTGTTTGTTGAAGGAGGGCAAAAGAGTAAAGTTCATTTTAGGTTGAATGCATGCAGAGATTTGGGGATAGTGGATTATAGTGGATATAATCTTTTGGCTTCTGGGCAAAATACAATTATTCTTGGAAATTGGATGGCTTCTTTCCCTTTTAGTGTTAATCTTAAACCTTCTGTTTAATTAGGTTAACTAAAATTAATAAAGGGTTGTGGGAAGGATAATTTTTTTTTTCCTTTGAGAAGCAAGGATTATTTCTTATTTATCAGTCTGTTTTGGAGTTTAGAGTTTAATTATTTAAATGTATGTTAATTGTGATTAATTCCTTCTTTCGGTTAATAATACTGATGAGGAACATAATTTTTGGTTGTTAATTGTGATTAATTTACGGTTAATAATATTTATGAGGAATATAATTATTGGTTGTTAATTGTGATTAATTTCTTCTTTTGGTTAATAGATGTATAGTGATGTTGTGCAATAACTTGATTTTAGGATAATATCAATCTATCATTAATTATCTCATGATTACACATTCTTATACATCATAAGGCTTCATAATCTATGCTAGATTCTTGCATTACAGTTTGTTATGCTACCTCATCACTAATGACACCTATTACAATATAGTAAAGACATAAATACCATTATACTCTAACATCTCCTCAAACGAAAGGGTCTTGACCACTTGAAGTTTGTCCCCTAATTGACCGAACTTGGTGATGGATAATGGCTTGGTGAGACAAATTGCAATTTGGTCACCGATGGAATGTGTTTGACGTAAGTTGTCCTTGCACCGATTTTGTCCCCGATGAAGTGAAGATCTATTTCCACATGTTTGGTCTCGATTATGAAACACATGGTTGTAAGCTGTGGACTCGAGCAATTAAGTTATCACACCGTATAATAGTCAAAGTTTGGGAAGAGGAATAGATGCGCCTGTATATATAATGGAGGTGAGCCATTGTATTTCTCCAGCAGTGTTGGCTAAAGATATATACTCGCACTCAAGGCCGGATCTTGAGACAACTCTCTTGTTTCTTGAACTCCATGATACCAAAGAACCACACAAATATACACAATAACCAAGAATAGATTTTCTATCCACTTAATCACATGCCCAATCAACATCGAGTAACTTACAAGAGTGATGCCCCGATTTGGAACAAAGTGTGCACATATCTCGAAAGTAGTCTTTTGAGGCTCTGCCAATGGATGACTCTAGCTAGGTTGTTGCATATATTGACTAAGAGTGTTTACAACAAAGGATAAGTCGGGCCTGGTGAATGTCATGTACCAGGGCCCCAACACTTCCAGTGAAATAGTGGGGTTGTCTCCGTCAAAGGACTTACAGACTTGGTGAAATCTATTCCAATCAAGCTATGGGTGTAGACAAGGTTTCGATTGCCGAACCCAAGTTTGTGTAGCATTGTGAGGCATACATGTGTTGGGCCGAGATAAAGCCTAGTGGAATCTCTCTCCGAACTTGCATCCCTTAAAAATGACTCACGGGACTAAGGTCTTTATGGAAAACTCAGGTGGCAAGATTTGAATGAACCAGTGAATGAGAGATGGCATATTTCTTGTAAACTGCATTATCATCCACATAAATCAAGACATACAGAACAATATTCCCTCTTTTGAAGATAAATAAGGACACATCGACTTGGACTAAAGTAGAATCTCAACTTGAAGTTGTTGCCTCACTTTTCAAACCAGGCTCTAGGTGCCTGCTTGAGACCATATAGAGCCTTCTTCGACATTACACATGATGGGGTTTAATGGGATCAACAAAACCTCGTGTTGGGGCATGTAGACATCTTCCTTCGAGTTCCATCGAGGATGGCATTGTTAATGTCTACCGATTAAAGTTCCACTCGGCAGCTACAAGGCAAGGCAAGTATGACCCCGATTGTACTGGCTTTAGCCAAGGTGACTAAAGGTCTCTGATAGTCTAGTCCTGGGTTTGAAGAAACCCTTGGCAGCAACAAGTATTGCCTTTGTGTTTACGTGACTGCACCATCGATTTAACTTGAGTTTAAAATCCACTTATTCCCAATCAGCCAGACTTGAGTTCGGAGGGATAAGTTCCCAAGTTTGTGTTGAATAAAGGTCCTAAACCCAATCGTTGGACCGGATCCGACCGGGTCGGATCATTTCTACTATTTCTTTATGTTTATACATATATATAATGGCTTTTATGTTGTCATATATCTGTTCTTCTAAAGAACCAATTATGAATTGTTATATGATAACGCCCTTAGTATTAAACTGTGATAGAGAAACCATGATAAAGCGATTATGGTTGATGAGATCTCAATCACTTTAATAAGTTTGATACTTAAATGTCACTAGTCGATGTACTATTAAATAGACATTGATAGTACAAACAGACTAAGCACGTATTAGATGTCTTCTGCCTTTAGGGACAGTGTGGATAGATCTCGCTCATCAAGGCAGAGACACTTGACCGCACGTGACGCATTGTAGAATGCGCACAATGATCGACTTCACTTACATGGATAAGTGCCACACTATGTGATTTGTGTAATTATCCTCAAGACCGAGTCTTCATGGCATCACGGTGTGCGATTGTCGCTTTTGACACTATTGAGGTTTCAGCCACGGGGTGATGCGCGGTAGTGATTGGGTATGATATTGAAGCACGCAGAGTATACATGATTGATCGCCCAGAATCGCGATCTCATGATCGGGATCGAATATCCGGAAATAGCCTTCTTATAAGGAAATGTCTAGCTCTCGTTAATCTTTGCAAAGTGGGAGTAAATGAGTTACTTCGAGAGAGCATGATATCCACATTATAAGATACGGTCGCTGATGTTTGACACTCGACGCACGCACCGTATGGATATTATTACAAAGAATAGGATTGTAAGTTACACGGTAATCAAGCTTCACATGAAAGGCAAAGAGTCATGCACTTCGACTCTTCCGATGATCGGGGGTCACGGAGTGTTCTAGACGCTATCCCGTGATCGTTAGGGGCACATGAAGGGCATTTTCGTAATTTGCACTTTGTGTCTACGTGCCAACATATTCTAAGCCTATCGGGTCACACACATATGGAACATCTAGCTGTGATTAAAATGTGGTTATGTATGATAACCAAATAAGGAAAGTTTATCTCGTACTATAAAGCGTTATATTTTAAATTAATATGACTGTATTTATTTATTATGAATAAATTAAATAGAAGATATTAATTATGTTGATTAATTTTATATATATATATATATATATATATATATATATATATATATATATATATATATATTGGTGGCCGAAAATTTGTGTGTATATGACACACGTAATTATTGGCAAACTAGTTGATCAAGTTGATTAAATATATGTGTATTGATATATACATATGGCGCCATATTTTAAAGGTGTATTAAGATACACTTTGGATTGTAGAATTTATTTAATAAGATTACCATATATTAATATTAGATATTAATGACTATAGATTTGCACACATGTAAATTGATTTATAGTAAAAGATAAATATAATCAATATAAGATATTGACAATATATTGGAATATTTAATATAAGATATTAAATTAAATGAGATAAATCAATCAAATATATTTTTCCTTATTTTATCGTAAAAATATTTTCTTCCTACACATCTCTTGGGGCGCTACTTCTTCTATATAAAAGGAAGTGGGGTGCACAAGCTCTTTCAGTACATCATAATTCCCTAAGAATCGATAGTTCTTGTGTAAAATAGAAAGATCCTATGTGAGAGTTGGAGAGAGGGGAGCAGGCTGTCTCAAAGAACCGGAGTTTTCCAATAAAGCAATCCATGATGGGATTCCAAGGGTCATGCTCGTGTGACTAGCCGGTAGAGGCCGAACACAAGGCGTGCACTATGCGGAACTACTTCCCAGACGGTCAAAGTCTGGGCCGATCTTATAGATCAACCAAGGTAACCACCGCCTACTAGCTTATTAGTTTATTGCTTAAACGGGTTTCGATCCTCGGTTAAAAGGAAATAAAATTTTAAATTCTACCGCTGCTCCCCATGTATATTTCCCAACAAGTGGTATCGTAGCCGAGATTCGAGCTTAAGCAATAAGCATGTTATTTTATGAGTTAATTTTATCGCTTAAATCACGTAATTAAAAGATGAAAGATTTTTTATTTACAAAATTGATACATGAAAAGAAAAAGAAAAACGAGATCGGGCGGTGCTCGCCAATCAAGCGGCGGCCGGTCGCGGCGGGCGGCGCTGGGTCGGTGGCGGCGGCAAAGAGTCTGCCGCCAACTCCGCCGCTGGCAAATGGTTGACCACAATGCTCGGGCGGATTCCAAAATTTTTTTGTTTTGTGTATTTTGTGATTCAATATGGTTCATAGTTGTGATTGGTAATTCTCTTTGTTTAGTTGCTGTCGATGCGCTAACCAACCGGCTCAAATAGTTTGGAGTCATCGGGACGTTCCTGGCAGATTAAAATAATAATGGTGGCTTTTTCAAACTTGCTTAATAGTTTGTGTTCTTCCGGCGCCAAGCCCTTTCCAAATATTTGTTTAGGAAAAGAAAACAGCTTGCGCCACTTCCAAAATTTTGATTTCTGAGCTGTGGCCTTCAAACCAAAATTATTCGGCCTTCCAAATATTTGATTTTAATGGTGCGCTGCTTTTCAAATATTTGATTAGATAGTGCTTCCAGCTTTGTGCCACTTCCAAAATTTTGATTTTGAAAGTCATCGTGCCTAAACCAAATTTAGTTAGGAAGACGCTTTTTTGGTTTAGGAACTAAAGGCGATCCATTTTGATTACTGAATCAAAAGAAAAAGTTAAAACAAAGAGACTTAATTTTAATTTTTATTTATTTTTAGATAGTTCTACTTAATTAAAATCATTTAAAATTAATCGTTAATTTTATTTCGATTAAAATCATTTAATTAATTAAATGTTAATTAGTTAATTGATTGGATAAAATTAATTAATAGATTAAATGTTAATTGATTAATTAAGACGCAAGTAGTTAAATTTTAATCTTATCTTTTTCATAAGATGTTATTGTATGGATTAGATATAGTATATATAATACGATTATATTGACTCGATCGATCGCTTAGGACTTTAATCGGATAGTGATGATGTGAATGATTTAATTTTCCGGCTGGTTTGAAAAATTGTCCCTAGTGCCAAGCATATAAAAACGCGATCTAGTTTATTTTCTCGTGATTTATCCCATTCCCATAGCTCTCTGCAAAGGCGAAGTGGTGTATTTATTTTATTAGATAATTAAACGAATAAGAATTGTTATAAGATGGAAACCAAAGAAAGATTTAATAAAGATCCTATCGAGATGGCGATTAAAGATCCTATTTGCCATTGGCAACACCCTTAGATTACACCCGCATGTTTCGCTACTTTGTATTCGAAACTGCACTCTAGGAAAAGTCAACTGATCATACCCTGGTTACTTTTACGATTTATTTACTTTGTGCTTGTATTTATTTTATATGATACGACAGTATGGTACGACACAGCACGCTATCTGGATAAACGTGTAGGATATATGTCTATGTGAGATGTATATAATTGATGAGACCGAAATTAAAATTAATTAAGTGAATTAATTTATGAAAAATACTTCTACAACAAAAATCAAGTTGAAATATTGTCTCCTAACCATTATAACGACGGTGAAGAGTCTGGTGGTTCGATTCAACTGATCGACCACCGCCGGAGTTGACCTACCTCGGGTATATCGTCATATCGAGATGATCGTGATTAGATCTCGTGTGAATACTGGGTTATGACTTGACTCAGTCTTTCGGCAGATCGACACCGTCAGACTCATATGACTTTGTAGACAAGCGGGTTGGCTAACACATAGTGACGCCAGTATCACAAAGAAATGACTACCAACCAATGTAGTAATCACATAGATGCGAATGGTAAGCGTGTTACCTACCTTCAAATTATCTTGGTTGATCACCACCGGGAATCATGTAAGTAGATTGATTCAAACCACCAAAGAATTTTGGGAAATTCTTGAAAGTCAATTGAGAGTAGTTGACTAGTGGAGCAAAATCATAAAAACCAAAAGACTATTTTGATTTTATAAGTGTATAAACAATAAACTACTTTTATTTTTATTTTTAAGATTGTGTAGTTTTAGCAAACTTTATATATATGTTTTTAATTTCCGATTAATAAACTAAATTAAGTGACTCAAGCTTTGAGAAACGCTTCAAAATGGTTAAGTAAATTTTTTAATCCTTTTAAAATAAGCAATTGACGAGAGCAACCCTGCGATAAGAAGTAGAGACAAGCGAGATTATATATTCCCCATGCAGTATCTCCAAGACTTTAATTATTAAAGTGAAGCTCATGATATTGGATACGATCCAATATGATCATTCTCACATACCAAGGACGATTAATTCAAACATTGATAAGAATGATCATACCAATTTTGAAATGTTGTTTTCAAAATTTAAGTATCGACTTAATTCTACCATTGCTTAAAGGTTAATTAAATAGTTAATGTTTTAAATACTATTTAAAAGGTTAAATTTAATAAACTTTAGATTTTCTTCTTTATGAAAGGAAATTAAAGACATAGCTTTTGTGATATTTCTTAAGTCTTATGAAGACTACATTAAGAAATATTTACAAGTGTTTGAAAGGATTTGAGCAGTTACGGTACTGTAATAACACAGAGAGCTATTGAAGTTTCTATTCTGAGTGTTGAGTCGAGATAAATCTATCCTGAGTTCAAAGTCACCTAAGATATATGATACCTTATTAGTGCGGATTAAATTAGAAGGACTGAATATATACATGCAAGGTGAAACAAACGCTGTAACACTTACTATATTCTGTGATCCAGAAAATCGATAAGTGAACTTAATAAATGTTATTATGTTCCTGTTCTACATGGGACATAAGTTCAGCTTATTTGTTAGATTTAGTAGATATATTCAACTGTAAAAGAATAAATGTTATTCCGATAAAGTTGGAAGGTCAACGAATCCAACATACTTAGATTGATGTCACTATATAGTCGATATACGGATTTAGATCTCAATGCTAAATATTTGTGTATGTTGTTATCCTTAATATTTGGGTTGTTCTTATATAGTCTCTCTCGAAGTGGAAGTTGTAATTAAACGTCATTCCTGAGTTAACGTTGAACCATATGATTATGAATCGCGCAGGTAACACGTGATTCATTCAAAGATGACTTAAAATACCCTTTTGCCGAAAAGGTTGTAAAATCTAGAAATTGTTCAAAGCCTAAACATAACGATGTTTGTTGGCTTGACACAACTAATGCCATAAACAATCGTTTATTAATCTCTACGACTATTTCAGAAATAGTCGTACTCGTTGAAAGTATATATCCTGGAAAGCTCAAGAATTCGAAAGCTAGTATGAATACGAGATTGATAAGTCATTTAGGAATTCAATCTTCAAATTGGATCATGTAATTAATA
>CM047810.1:113744856-114056725 GCA_026214975.1 Gentiana macrophylla | reverse complement strand
TTGTCAATCCCATTGCTTGGGATTGGTGAACCATCAACAACTTCTTCAAATCCAAACACTTCTCTCGGTAGATTGGAGGAGATTACAAGCTCCTCGGCATTCCACGATGGTTTTGAATGCTTGATTCCTTCTTCCACAACCATATTCTTCCGAAATCAATAACATTGGTGTATGATATTGTTTCTAATCGATGTTGAGTTTGTTCTCCAAGCACCAAACCTCCTTATTCTTGACCTATATTAATGGCGATTCGATTTGTTTTGCATCAACAACATAACCTCTTACACTTTGGCTTGATTCAATTTGAACATCAATCTTTTCCGCCATTGAAATAAGAAAAATGATGAAGAAGAATTGCTCTCAAATCTGTGTTCACCACAATGTAGATTTTGCGAGATAAAGCGAAATTGCAAGTGGAGAATCTGTTGTATATATGATCGATTATATAGGCGGTGGGTAGTTGAAGCTGTCATTGCCGCGATACATTGAGGTAACCACGATTAATCTGAATAAATCTTTGTCTTGACCGTGGCCCATTACTCCTCCATAACGTTTGTAACCGTTGGATGGTTTAAGCTGTGGTAATAATGGATAAAATAAATATCCGCCAATATGCTTTTTGACTTTAATAACTTTGGTGAGTAACGTTCCATCCGGCGGGGTATCCTCGGCGAGGTGGGCTCGGCGATCTGGCGATAAATGTGCTTGACTGACTGGCGACAAAGTGACTCTCTTGATCCTTGTTTTCTTCTTGTTTTGTTCAATTGATAATACAAGATGAAGTTTAATACCAATGGTGATCATCAAGTGAGCTCACCCAACATGACAAAGACCAATCCCTTGGCAACCTCATTTGCTCAATTGTCCAAACATAAGTACATGGAATTGTTGATACCAATGACTAATCTGCTAAGTGAGCTCACCCAACATAGCAAAGACTAATCCCTTGGTGAATTCGATTACATTCTTTGAATATCGATCAATCTTTATAATTCCAAGTTCGATCCTTAATTTGGCAAATCTTTCACTATCAAGTGGTTTAGTGAAAATATCGACAAGTTGATCTTGATGGGGATGTATAGAACCACCACATCTTTCTTTTCAACATGATCTCTTATAAAATGATGTCTCACATCAATGTGCTTGGTTCTTGAGTGCAAAAGCAGGATTTTACGTGATTGCAATTGCACTTGTGTTATCACACATGATTGGAATTTCCTTTTCTTCAATTCCATAATCCCTTAATTGTTGTCTTAGCCATAGTACTTGTGCCAGACAACTTCCGCGACAATGTATTCGACCCGAGTGGAAGTTGAAATAAATTACTGTTTTTGCTTGCTAAACCAGGAGACCGATCTATTTCCCGTTAAGCGGCGAGGTTCTGAGGTGCTTTTTCTATCAATCTTGCATCCGGCATAATCGAGAATCTGAGTAGGATATTACTTTGAAGCTTCCTTCCTTGGAATACCATATCCTACTCCCAAAGTCTCTTTTAGATACTTGAGAACTCTCTTAGCTTTTTTAAATGACTTTCTTTAGGTTTAGGATTGAAATCTTGCACAAACACCTCTGACAAAGGATATATCGGTCTGTTTGGCGATGAGAGTCTGAATGAGCTTGCCTATCATCATACGTATAAAGTCGATCAACATCTTTGCCTTCTTTATCTTCATCAATCGATGTTTGTACTCATAGGAGTTGAATTCTTAGTCTTATTTTCCATACCAAACTTCTTGACAACTCTTTGGTATACTTGGTTTGATGAATGAAGATTCCATCTTTCATTTGTTTAACTTGCAATCCCAAAAAGTAATTCATTTCTCCCATCATACTCATTTGGAATTTGCTCTTCATTAGATTTGCAAACTTTTCACAAAGTAAATCATTCTCGAGAACCAAAAATTATGTCATCCACATAAATTTGTACCGGCGAGTCTTTGTCCCTTCAACGATTACGAAAAGTGTCTTGTCAATGGTGCCTTTTGTAAAACCATTGTCCACCAAATTGAGATAGAGTCTCATACCATGCTCTTGGTGCTTGTTTCAATCCATAAAGTGCTTTGTTGAGTCTATACACTTTATCTTCTTGATCTTTAACTTCAAATCCAGGAGGTTCTTTGAACATACACTTCCTCCTCTAGGATACCATTCAAAAATGCACTCTTGACATCCATTTGATATACTTTGAAGTTCTTATATGCGGCATGTGCCAAATATAATCGATAGCTTCAATCTTTTAGCAGGTGCATAAGTTTCATCAAAATCTATTCATACCTTGAGAATAGCCTTTTGCAACTAGTCGGCCTTATTTCTCACAATGGTACCAGATTCATCAAGTTTATTTACTGTATACCCACTTAGTACCAATGATATTTGCATGACTTGGCCTTTCAACTAGTGTCAAACTTGATTTCTTTCAAATTCATTTAATTCTTCTTGCATAGCAATTATCAATCTGGATCTGAAATTGCTTCTTCAACAACTTTAGGTTCCATTTGAGATAGAAAACAAGTAAACATAGCTTCCGGTTGTCTTAGTCCTCACACCTTCTTTGTACATTGCCAATAACTTGTTCGGCGGGTGATTCCTTAACCATTGTGGATTTTGGTTATTTTGATTTTCGGGAACATCATCTTGATGGGTCTGCTTTGTAGTTTCTTCTCTGAGGGTCGGCGAGATCCTTGAAGCTGCTTGATTGTTGCATCGATAACATTATCGCGAGGGTGTTCGGCGAGAGCGATGTCGAAACTTTTAAGTCATTGAATCTTTCCAAAACTTCAACACAATCTGGATCGGTGACTTGTTGATTCTCAGCGAGTTCACAATCTTCATCTTCCATACCGATAAACTTAGGTTCATCAAACACAACATGGATTGTTTCTTCATGTTTTATGACCTTTTGTTCGATACCACAGAATGCTCTGTTGGCCCGAAGAATATCCCAAGAAAATTCCTTCATCGATTTTGGTTGGAATGTTTTCAAATGAACTTTATGATTTAGAATAAAACATTTGCTTCCAAATGGATGAAAATAGGATATGTTAGGTTTCCTTCCATTCCAAACCTCATAAGGTGTCTTGACTTCTTGTTTCTTGATGTTACATTTTGTGTATAGCATCTTTGTATTTCTTGCTTGATTAATATCTTTTCGGTAGCAATGCTTCACAAATCATTGTTCTTCTGCTTCCTTTAATGTTACATTTCTTCTTTCGACAACCCCATTTCTTTGAGGTGTACCATGACAAGTTGATGTAGTACACCATTACATTCACAATATTCTCTTATAACTTTGTTGAGAAATTCGATACCACTGATCGATCTTATCTTTATAATTTGTTAAACTTTTCTCATTTTGTAATCTCTTCAAAAGATTAGGCATGCTTTGAAGTGTTTCACTTTTCTTGTTCATGAATATCACCCAAGTGTATCTAGAAAAATCATCCACAACCACTAAGGTGTATTTCTTTCTGTTACACTTGTTGGAGTTATTGGTCCAAAAGATCCATATGCATCGGCTCAACACTCTGTTAGTTGATTGTTTAGTCTTTGATTTGAAACTTGACTTTATCTGTTTACCTTGCGACATGCATCACATATAGCATCCTTCTTGAATGTGATCTCGGGTAAACCAACCACGAACTTCTTCTTCACCAAGCCCGATTAATATCATCAAAGTTTAAGTGATTTAACTTCTTGTGCCATAACCAATTGAGTTCGGATTTGGTATGCACTGTCGAGCGAGTTCTGGGCTATGATGAACCAATCCACAACATACATGTTTACATTGTCTTCTACCCGCAAAGTACAACTTGATCACCTCTTTCACTAATGACAATACAATTGTTTTTGTCAAAAGTGACCTTGTATCCCATATCACGAAAATTGTCGATTAACTCGACAAGTTGTAATCGATCCTTCCACATATGCAACATTCTTGATTGTAAGTCCATTTCGATAAGTGTGCCATATCCTCTTGTATATCCAGTGTATTTTTGTTGCCAAAATTCACCCTTGGACCATCTTTTGCCACAAAGTTTGATAAGCAGTGCTTATTCTTTGTCATGTATGCGGGAACATCCCTTTGTCAAAGTACCGGACACCACAAAAACACAAAGTTAATGCATTTTAGGTACCCAAACTGTTTGGGTCCATAGTGGTCGATGGTAAGCATGACCCTTGGTATGTTTCCATAAGGTCTTCTCTAAATGTGTCATACTTTGGTTCATACTTTGGTTCATACATGTATTCCACACATCCATAAGTTCTAACGATGGGTTGTGTAGGAATCACATATGTTTTACGGCCTTTTGGTTTATAATCTTTGTTTGAAATGATTCTTGTTGTTAGAAACATTTGCATAACCATAGGTGTCTTTGTCTGTTAGGAACGACGACCCTGTAATAATATGGAGGTCTCTGAGGTCTTGTGTAAGTCCTCTGCTTGATTCCATTGCTAGGTTTTACCACTAGCGGTATGGTTATACTTACTGTTTTTAGCATTAGATGCGAGAATATTCCAATCATCATCGATGAGGAGCAGTCTACCTTTCCCCGAGATAAGTATCCACTTGAATGATCAACATTTTTGGGTTTAGGATTCTTATCCTTGGAATATTTACTGTTCTTACCCATACGTGGTCAGCCAGACTTGGTAGCAGTGCGCTATCGGCGAGACTTAGAAGGCACAATGATCCTATTTTTAGATTTATTCTTTTTACTAGGGTGTTGACTTCTTTGACTTACGATTTTGCTTCTTTGAAGCATTCTCATTTGGTTTCTTGCTTGGCAACCTTCTTGGGAGTTGGATCTAGTGCGGTACAAACTTAGGACCAGTGCAGTACTAGGTTGATAACCTTCTTGGATCCACTCTTGTTAGATTCTTGAGTTCCAAATCAAGCCTGTTCTATCTCCATAAGGCTTTCTGATTTGTATGCGATATTGGAACAAGATGGTTCGGCGATTGAGAGAATTTTTGGATGTTCGTGACTTATTTTGATTACATCCAACATCTTTTTCTTTACCTTTGAGAACCCTTAATTCGACTTTCAATCTTCCAACTTCTAACTCAAGAGCTTCTTTTTGACCTTTCACAACCTCGCTAGCAGTTGTATTATCCTCGATTGATTAAGGATGGCATCAAAGTCTCATTGTTGTCGAAATTTCTAGGATTTGAACCACAAGTTGATTCACAATCACTTCCGGCGGGAGTGTTTATAGATCTGATGTTGTATACCTCCTCGATTTCATCCATATTGGCCATCAAAGCATAATCCTCCATATCGACAACCAGATCTTTGTGTCATCGATTCATTTCCTTTTGATTCCACTTCATATCTGATTCATCTTGACAACCATAGCCTTCTTGCCATGTCTTCTTTGTTGACTCTTGGTCTGATGAAGTCTGGGACAATCGGTCTAAAATGTCGAGGCTTCTTGCGGTTGAAGCAAAGATAATCGAGTTCCTTGCCTTGTTTTAACTTCGGGGGCAATCGGTTTTGAAGTGTCACGGTTTCTTGCAATGAAAGCATAGATAGTCATTATCTTTCTTTGGTTCTTCTTTCCTTCTTTGGTAGGCCTCTTTGTAAAATTTCTTGCGAGGGCCTTTCCGGTCTTCATCATCACGATTTTCTTGCTCGGTAGGGCAATTTGCTCTTGCATCTCATCCGACATATCATCTGTCCTCTGATGTTTCTTCATGATGTGAAGCGACCAATCTGATGATGGTCTTTGGCTCTTCCTTTTCGATTTCGAGGCACAAGCTTTTGCTAAATTCATAAGCCTTAAGATCGAAAAACAATTTGAAGGTGTCTTCTTCATGCAACTTTCTCATTTCTTCAATTGCGATCACCTTCATTTTCCAAACATCTCTTGCGAGTAGAGCTTCCAAGATTTTGGTGTTTATTTCCTCTTTTGAATAACTTACACTCGGCGAGGTAAGTTCATCGAGGATTGCATTGAATCTTGATTCCATTTGCTCAATGGTTTCATTTGGTAGCATCTTGAACTTTTGAAACCTTTTACAGCCTGCTGATTTTGTTCTTCTTTATTGCATCGGTGCCTTCACAGATTAAGTGAATCTTATCCCAAAGTTCCTTTGCGATCTTGCAATCTTTAACCTTCATGTACATATTGCTATCAAGGTTACGTAAATGATATCAATAGCAATGTTGTTGAGGTTTGCTCTTTTACTGTCTTACGCATTCCATTCTCTTTTTGGTTTAGGAATGTACTCGATTCTGTCACCCACTTTATTCTTGCCTTTGTAATCTCGGTGGTCCTTGATTAGTACATCCATCATCTCATCATGAGTAGCGACAAGATATGCACGCATTCGGCGTTTATACTCATCAAATCTATCAAGAGAACACATCAACATAGTTCTAGCATCTTGTGTGTTGTCCATGATGCAAGTCTTGAAAATCGATAACTTGAAAGAAAGTTTTAAAGAATTTTCACAAGCACAACAAGTAGGATTCCTTGAGCGGAAGCCTTTTGCTCGATACCAATTGTTGGTCCCTTGAAAGGCTTTGGTTAAGTTTAGAGGGGGTGAATAAACTTAACACTTAAAACTTTGGAGTTAACAAATTCAACAACCGATCTGCTTGATACTTGATGTCTGCTTTGAGACCTCGATAACTTCTTGATAAGCGATAGTCTCTTGATGAGTTGATTTCTTTGAATTTGTGCGTGAATAATATCAAAATTAAGCCTTAATACTTGTTGTTAAATATGATACTAAGTATTAGATACTCATTAGTGCAAGTGTGTGATTTGATTTGCTAGATTCGATGGTTGATGAGATAATAAACTAAGTCTGAGAAAAAAATCTTTGAAAGTAAGTAGAGAGATTTATAGTGGTTCGGGTGATGTAATCACATCGTCCCTCTCTTCTCTGTGATGTTGGAGGAAATTCACTAGAGATCTTTGATGTAGCTTTTACAAAGATTCCTAAGTTGTTTGTCCTTCACCAATAACTATGGCTTCTAAGCGGCGGCAGGAGCAGGTAGGATTCTTTGCTCTGAGTCTTCCACTTGGTCCTTGAAGGGTAGGATTGCCTCTTCACCGACTCCACCACAAACAACGATCTTTCACACAACGAGATGCTTCTTTGTCTTGGCGAGTTCTTTATAAAATAAAGAATGAATCAAATAAATGATTCGATTCTGGCGACTTGATTAGGATGATATAATCGGCGACTTGCGATCTTCAAGTGTGTATGCTTGATGCGGCTTGAACACAGAATGCACTTGAAGAAAATAACTAGATCGGCGACCTTAAGCTCGATAAAGTTCGGCGAGGGTGTTTTTATTCGAGATGTTATCACTTAAAGTTTTATCCAAAAATTCATCATCTTTTTTGAGTTGAAAGTCCTCTATTTATAGGTAGGAATGCATGTGACTTGTATTTGAAATTCAAATGTGACCGTTCCTTGTTTTTGTCCCATCGATAATGCATTCATCACTATTCATAGGGTGACCTTTGTCGAGATTCCTTTTTGTGATCTGATCATCCACCACTGACTTGTATCAATGGATAAAAATATGGATCATCCCAGCGTCTTTTTAATCTCAGCCTTTGATTTGCTTGATAAGTCAGAGGTAGTTGGCTGTCCTTATCCATGTAATCTTCCAATAATCTTGAATTAATCGAGGTATATATATCGGCGAGTTCATCGATCTGTTTGAGATACCAATCGATCTGTTGAACATCATATTTTTATGTATATAAAATATAATGCAGTGATTACTTTTATCTAACTTTTATTTGTGAAGTTAGATTACATCATTTTAAATATAACTAAGTTCCAAACATCATCCAACTTATGGAACTTAGACCTTACACAAGGTATATGTAATCGAGTTTAGGTCATCACGAGACTTGCCTAAATTACGATTCCATATCCTTGACTTTAAATACTAAGTTTGATCCACTTAGCCTTCATTTCTTGAGTTTGAACCCTCGGCCTTGATCTCTTGATCTTGGCGGAGTTCTGACTAGTCTCTCGGACCTATCTACCTCTCTTGACCTAGACCGATCTGGATACCTCGACCCTTTCTGATGCTTGTTTGATCAAACCTATTTATGAATCAAACTCTAATAAACTATACATTTTATCTAGATGCTTGTTTGATCAAACCTATTTATGAATCAAACTACAAATAAACTATACATTTTATCTAGACATCTTTTGCCTTTGCCTTTAACGCACTAAGGTTTTTCTCATCTAGTATGGCACTTTGTGTTTTCTCATAGCAGTAGAAATTTGTGTTTTATCTTTGGTATGAGTTCAAATTCATGTTTTCTTCATATTAACGAGTTCAAATTAGTGTTTTTCTCTGGTAACGAGTTGTCCTTGAAGAAAAAAAGGTTTTTCTCGATAGCAGTGGACATCGCGGAAATTTGTGTTTTCCCTTTATAGCAGTAGAAATTTGTGTTTTATCTTTGGTAGCGAGTTCAAATTCATGTTTTCTTCATATTAACGAGTTCAAATTCGTGTTTTTCTCTGGTAGCGAGTTGTCCTTGAAGAAAAAAGGTTTTTCTCACGATAGCAGTGGACATCGCCGGAAATTTGTGTTTTCCTTTTATAGCAGTAGAAATTTGTGTTTTATCTTTGGTAACGAGTTCAAATTCATGTTTTCTTCATATTAACGAGTTCAAATTCGTGTTTTTCTCACGTAACGAGTTGTCCTTGAAGAAAAAAGGTTTTTCTCGATAGCAGTGGACATCGCGGAAAATTTGTGTTTTCCACTTTATAGCAGTAGAAATTTGTGTTTTATCTTTGGTAGAGTTCGAATTCATGTTTTCTTCATATTAACGAGTTCAAATTCGTGTTTTTCTCTGGTAGCGAGTTGTCCTTGAAGAAAAAAAAAGGGTTTTTCTCGATAGCAGTGGACATCGCCGGAAATTTGTGTTTTCCCTTTATAGCAGTAGAAATTTGTGTTTTATCTTTGGTAGCGAGTTCGAATTCATGTTTTCTTCATATTAACGAGTTCAAATTCGTGTTTTCTCTCTGTAACGAGTTGTCCTTGAAGAAAAAAGGTTTTTCTCGATAGCAGTGGACATCGCCGGAAATTTGTGTTTTCCTTTTATAGCAGTAGAAATTTGTGTTTTATCTTTGGTAACGAGTTTCGAATTCATGTTTTCTTCATATTAACGAGTTCAAATTCGTGTTTTTCTCTCTGTAGCGAGTTGTCCTTGAAGAAAAAAAGGTTTTTTCTCGATAGCAGTGGACATCGCCGGAAATTTGTGTTTTCCTTTATAGCAGTAGAAATTTGTGTTTTATCTTTGGTATGAGTTCGAATTCATGTTTTCTTCATATTAACGAGTTCAAATTCGTGTTTTTCTGGTAACGAGTTGTCCTTGAAGAAAAAAAAAGTTTTTCTCACGATAGCAGTGGACATCGCCGGAAATTTGTGTTTTTCCTTTATAGCAGTAGAAATTTGTGTTTTATCTTTGGTAACGAGTTCGAATTCATGTTTTCTTCATATTAACGAGTTCAAATTCGTGTTTTTCTCAGTAACGAGTTGTCCTTGAAGAAAAAAAAGGTTTTTCTCGATAGCAGTGGACATCGCGAGAAATTTGTGTTTTCCCTTTATAGCAGTAGAAATTTGTGTTTTATCTTTGGTAGCGAGTTCGAATTCATGTTTTCTTCATATTAACGAGTTCAAATTCGTGTTTTTCTCAGTAACGAGTTGTCCTTGAAGAAAAAAAAAGTTTTTCTCGATAGCAGTGGACATCGCCGAAATTTGTGTTTTCCCTTTATAGCAGTAGAAATTTGTGTTTTATCTTTGGTAGAGTTCAAATTCATGTTTTCTTCATATTAACGAGTTCAAATTCGTGTTTTTCTCTGTAACGAGTTGTCCTTGAAGAAAAAAAAAGTTTTTCTCGATAGCAGTGGACATCGCCGGAAATTTGTGTTTTCCCCTTTATAGCAGTAGAAATTTGTGTTTTATCTTTGGTAACGAGTTCGAATTCATGTTTTCTTCATATTAACGAGTTCAAATTCAATTTTTGTTTTCTCTGGTAACGAGTTTGTCCTTGAAGAAAAAAAAGGTTTTCTCTCGATAGCAGTGGACATCGCCGGAAATTTGTGTTTTCCTTTATATAGCAGTAGAAATTTGTGTTTTATCTTTGGTAGCGAGTTCGATTCATGTTTTCTTCATATTAACGAGTTCAAATTCGTGTTTTCTCTGTAGCGAGTTGTCCTTGAAGAAAAAAAAGGTTTTTCTCGATAGCAGTGGACATCGCGGAAAATTTGTGTTTTCCTTTATAGCAGTAGAAATTTGTGTTTTATCTTTGGTAGCGAGTTCGAATTCATGTTTTCTTCATATTAACGAGTTCAAATTCGTGTTTTTCTCTGTAGCGAGTTGTCCTTGAAGAAAAAAGGTTTTTCTCACGATAGCAGTGGACATCGCGGAAATTTGTGTTTTCCTTTTTATAGCAGTAGAAATTTGTGTTTTATCTTTGGTAGCGAGTTCGAATTCATGTTTTCTTCATATTAACGAGTTCAAATTCGTGTTTTCTCTGGTAACGAGTTGTCCTTGAAGAAAAAAGGTTTTTCTCGATAGCAGTGGACATCGCGGAAATTTGTGTTTTCCTTTATAGAGTAGAAATTTGTGTTTTATCTTTGGTAACGTTCGAATTCATGTTTTCTTCATATTAACGAGTTCAAATTCGTGTTTTTCTCTGTAGCGAGTTGTCCTTGAAGAAAAAAAAAGTTTTTCTCGATAGCAGTGGACATCGCCGGAAATTTGTGTTTTCCCTTTATAGCAGTAGAAATTTGTGTTTTATCTTTGGTAGCGAGTTCGAATTCATGTTTTCTTCATATTAACGAGTTCAAATTAGTGTTTTTCTCTGTAACGAGTTGTCCTTGAAGAAAAAAAAAGTTTTTCTCGATAGCAGTGGACATCGCGGAAATTTTGTGTTTTCCCTTTATAGCAGTAGAAATTTGTGTTTTATCTTTGGTAGAGTTCGAATTCATGTTTTCTTCATATTAACGAGTTCAAATTCGTGTTTTTCTCTGTAACGAGTTGTCCTTGAAAAAAAAAGGTTTTCTCGATAGCAGTGGACATCGCGGAAATTTGTGTTTTCCCTTTATAGCAGTAGAAATTTGTGTTTTATCTTTGGTAGCGAGTTCGAATTCATGTTTTCTTCATATTAACGAGTTCAAATTCGTGTTTTTCTCACGTAACGAGTTGTCCTTGAAGAAAAAAAAGGTTTTTCTCGATAGCAGTGGACATCGCGGAAATTTGTGTTTTTTCCTTTATAGCAGTAGAAATTTGTGTTTTATCTTTGGTAACGAGTTCGAATTCATGTTTTCTTCATATTAACGAGTTCAAATTCGTGTTTTTCTCTGGTAACGAGTTGTCCTTGAAGAAAAAAAAAAGGTTTCTCACGATAGCAGTGGACATCGCCGGAAATTTGTGTTTTCCTTTATAGCGAGTAGAAATTTGTGTTTTATCTTTGGTAGCGAGTTCGAATTCATGTTTTCTTCATATTAACGAGTTCAAATTCGTGTTTTTCTCTGTAACGAGTTGTCCTTGAAGAAAAAAAAAAGGTTTTTCTCGATAGCAGTGGACATCGCGGAAATTTGTGTTTTCCTGTTTATAGCAGTTTTGTAGTAGTAGAAATTTGTTTGTGTTTTATCTTTGGTAACGAGTTCGAATTCATGTTTTCTTCATATTAAATTTGAGTTCAAATTTGTGTTTTTCATGTTTTCTTCATATTAACGAGTTCAAATTCGTGTTGTCCTTGAAGAAAAAAGAAAAAAGTTTTCTCGATAGCAGTGGACATCGCGGAAATTTGTGTTTTCCTTTTATAGCAGTAGAAATTTGTGTTTTATCTTTGGTAACGAGTTCGAATTCATGTTTTCTTCATATTAACGAGTTCAAATTCGTGTTTTCTCTGTAACGAGTTGTCCTTGAAGAAAAAAGGTTTTTCTCGATAGCAGTGGACATCGCGGAAATTTGTGTTTTCCCTTTATAGCAGTAGAAATTTGTGTTTTATCTTTGGTAACGAGTTCGAATTCATGTTTTCTTCATATTAACGAGTTCAAATTCGTGTTTTTCTCTGGTAACAGAGTTGTCCTTGAAGAAAAAAAAGGTTTTTCTCGATAGCAGTGGACATCGCCGGAAATTTGTGTTTTCCCTTTATAGCAGTAGAAATTTGTGTTTTATCTTTGGTAGCGAGTTCGAATTCATGTTTTCTTCATATTAACGAGTTCAAATTCGTGTTTTTCTCTGGTAACGAGTTGTCCTTGAAGAAAAAAAAATTTTTTCTCGATATAGCAGTGGACATCGCGGAAAATTTGTGTTTTCCTTTATAGCAGTAGAAATTTGTGTTTTATCTTTGGTAGAGTTCGAATTCATGTTTTCTTCATATTAACGAGTTCAAATTCGTGTTTTTCTCTGGTAGCGAGTTGTCCTTGAAGAAAAAAAGGTTTTTCTCGATAGCAGTGGACATCGCCGAAAATTTGTGTTTTCCCTTTATAGCGAGTAGAAATTTGTGTTTTATCTTTGGTAGCGAGTTCGAATTCATGTTTTCTTCATATTAACGAGTTCAAATTCGTGTTTTCTCGGTAGCGAGTTGTCCTTGAAGAAAAAAGGTTTTTCTCGATAGCAGTGGACATCGCCGAAAATTTGTGTTTTCCTTTATAGCAGTAGAAATTTGTGTTTTATCTTTGGTAACGAGTTCGAATTCATGTTTTCTTCATATTAACGAGTTCAAATTCGTGTTTTTCTCTGGTAACGAGTTGTCCTTGAAGAAAAAAAAAAGTTTTTCTCACGATAGCAGTGGACATCGCGGAAATTTGTGTTTTCCCTTTATAGCAGTAGAAATTTGTGTTTTATCTTTGGTAACGAGTTCGAATTCATGTTTTCTTCATATTAACGAGTTCAAATTCGTGTTTTCTCTGTGTAGCGAGTTGTCCTTGAAGAAAAAAAGGTTTTTCTCACGATAGCAGTGGACATCGCGGAAATTTGTGTTTTCCTTTTATAGCAGTAGAAATTTGTGTTTTATCTTTGGTAACGAGTTCGAATTCATGTTTTCTTCATATTAACGAGTTCAAATTCGTGTTTTTCTCAGTAGCGAGTTGTCCTTGAAGAAAAAAGGTTTTTCTCGATAGCAGTGGACATCGCGGAAAATTTGTGTTTTCCTTTTATAGCAGTAGAAATTTGTGTTTTATCTTTGGTAGCGAGTTCGAATTCATGTTTTCTTCATATTAACGAGTTCAAATTCGTGTTTTTCTCAGTAGCGAGTTGTCCTTGAAGAAAAAAAAGTTTTTCTCGATAGCAGTGGACATCGCGGAAATTTGTGTTTTCCCTTTATAGCAGTAGAAATTTGTGTTTTATCTTTGGTAACGAGTTCGAATTCATGTTTTCTTCATATTAACGAGTTCAAATTCGTGTTTTTCTCACGTAACGAGTTGTCCTTGAAGAAAAAAGGTTTTTCTCGATAGCAGTGGACATCGCGGAAAATTTGTGTTTTCCCTTTATAGCAGTAGAAATTTGTGTTTTATCTTTGGTAACGAGTTCGAATTCATGTTTTCTTCATATTAACGAGTTCAAATTCGTGTTTTTCTCTGGTAGCGAGTTGTCCTTGAAGAAAAAAGGTTTTTCTCACGATAGCAGTGGACATCGCCGAAAAATTTGTGTTTTCCTTTATAGCAGTAGAAATTTGTGTTTTATCTTTGGTAGCGAGTTCGAATTCATGTTTTCTTCATATTAACGAGTTCAAATTCGTGTTTTTCTCTGGTAGCAGTTGTCCTTGAAGAAAAAAAGGTTTTTCTCGATAGCAGTGGACATCGCCGGAAATTTGTGTTTTCCCTTTATAGCAGTAGAAATTTGTGTTTTATCTTTGGTAGCGAGTTCGAATTCATGTTTTCTTCATATTAACGAGTTCAAATTCGTGTTTTTCTCTGTAGCAGTTGTCCTTGAAGAAAAAAAGTTTTCTCTCGATAGCAGTGGACATCGCGGAAATTTGTGTTTTCCCTTTATAGCAGTAGAAATTTGTGTTTTATCTTTGGTAACGAGTTCGAATTCATGTTTTCTTCATATTAACGAGTTCAAATTCGTGTTTTTCTCTGTAACGAGTTGTCCTTGAAGAAAAAAAAGTTTTTCTCGATAGCAGTGGACATCGCCGGAAATTTGTGTTTTCCTTTATAGCGAGTAGAAATTTGTGTTTTATCTTTGGTAACGAGTTCGAATTCATGTTTTCTTCATATTAACGAGTTCAAATTCGTGTTTTTCTCTGTAGCGAGTTGTCCTTGAAGAAAAAAGGTTTTTCTCGATAGCAGTGGACATCGCGGAAATTTGTGTTTTCCCTTTATAGCAGTAGAAATTTGTGTTTTATCTTTGGTAGCGAGTTCGAATTCATGTTTTCTTCATATTAACGAGTTCAAATTCGTGTTTTTCTCTGGTAGCGAGTTGTCCTTGAAGAAAAAAGGTTTTTCTCTCGATAGCAGTGGACATCGCGGAAATTTGTGTTTTCCTTTATATAGAGTAGAAATTTGTGTTTTATCTTTGGTAGCGAGTTCGAATTCATGTTTTCTTCATATTAACGAGTTCAAATTCGTGTTTTTCTCTGGTAACGAGTTGTCCTTGAAGAAAAAAAAGGTTTTTCTCGATAGCAGTGGACATCGCCGAAATTTGTGTTTTCCTTTATAGCAGTAGAAATTTGTGTTTTATCTTTGGTAACGAGTTCGAATTCATGTTTTCTTCATATTAACGAGTTCAAATTCGTGTTTTTCTCTTTACAGTAACGAGTTGTCCTTGAAGAAAAAAAAAGTTTTTCTCGATAGCAGTGGACATCGCCGAAATTTGTGTTTTCCCTTTATAGCGAGTAGAAATTTGTGTTTTATCTTTGGTAGCGAGTTCGAATTCATGTTTTCTTCATATTAACGAGTTCAAATTCGTGTTTTTCTCTGTAGCGAGTTGTCCTTGAAGAAAAAAAAAGGTTTTTCTCTCGATAGCAGTGGACATCGCGGAAAATTTGTGTTTTCCCTTTATAGCAGTAGAAATTTGTGTTTTATCTTTGGTAGAGAGTTCAATTCATGTTTTCTTCATATTAACGAGTTCAAATTCGTGTTTTTCTCTGTAGTACGAGTTGTCCTTGAAGAAAAAAAAAAGTTTTTCTCACGATAGCAGTGGACATCGCGGAAATTTGTGTTTTCCTTTATAGAGTAGAAATTTGTGTTTTATCTTTGGTAGCGAGTTCGAATTCATGTTTTCTTCATATTAACGAGTTCAAATTCGTGTTTTTCTCTGGTAACGAGTTGTCCTTGAAGAAAAAAGGTTTTTCTCGATAGCAGTGGACATCGCGGAAATTTGTGTTTTCCCTTTATAGCAGTAGAAATTTGTGTTTTATCTTTGGTATGAGTTCGAATTCATGTTTTCTTCATATTAACGAGTTCAAATTCGTGTTTTTCTCTGTAACGAGTTGTCCTTGAAGAAAAAAAAGGTTTTTCTCGATAGCAGTGGACATCGCCGGAAATTTGTGTTTTCCTTTATAGCAGTAGAAATTTGTGTTTTATCTTTGGTAGCGAGTTCGAATTCATGTTTTCTTCATATTAACGAGTTCAAATTCGTGTTTTTCTCTGGTAGCAGAGTTGTCCTTGAAGAAAAAAGGTTTTTCTCGATAGCGAGTGGACATCGCGCGGAAATTTGTGTTTTCCTTTATAGCAGTAGAAATTTGTGTTTTATCTTTGGTAGCGAGTTCGAATTCATGTTTTCTTCATATTAACGAGTTCAAATTCGTGTTTTTCTCTGGTAACGAGTTGTCCTTGAAGAAAAAAGGTTTTTCTCACGATAGCAGTGGACATCGCCGGAAATTTGTGTTTTCCCTTTATAGCGAGTAGAAATTTGTGTTTTATCTTTGGTAGCGAGTTCGAATTCATGTTTTCTTCATATTAACGAGTTTCAAATTCGTGTTTTTCTCTGTAACGAGTTGTCCTTGAAGAAAAAAAAAGGTTTTTCTCGATAGCAGTGGACATCGCGGAAAAATGTGTTTTCCCTTTATAGCAGTAGAAATTTGTGTTTTATCTTTGGTAGCGAGTTCGAATTCATGTTTTCTTCATATTAACGAGTTCAAATTCGTGTTTTTCTCTGTAACGAGTTGTCCTTGAAGAAAAAAAAGTTTTTCTCGATAGCAGTGGACATCGCGGAAATTTGTGTTTTCCCTTTATAGCAGTAGAAATTTGTGTTTTATCTTTGGTAACGAGTTCGAATTCATGTTTTCTTCATATTAACGAGTTCAAATTCGTGTTTTTCTCTCAGTAGCGAGTTGTCCTTGAAGAAAAAAGGTTTTCTCTCGATAGCAGTGGACATCGCGGAAATTTGTGTTTTCCTTTATAGCAGTAGAAATTTGTGTTTTATCTTTGGTAACGAGTTCGAATTCATGTTTTCTTCATATTAACGAGTTCAAATTCGTGTTTTTCTCAGTAGCGAGTTGTCCTTGAAGAAAAAAAAAATGTTTTTCTCGATAGCAGTGGACATCGCGGAAATTTGTGTTTTCCCTTTATAACAGTAGAAATTTGTGTTTTATCTTTGGTAACGAGTTCGAATTCATGTTTTCTTCATATTAACGAGTTCAAATTCGTGTTTTTCTCTGGTAACGAGTTGTCCTTGAAGAAAAAAGGTTTTTCTCACGATAGCAGTGGACATCGCCGGAAATTGTGTTTTCCCTTTATAGCAGAGTAGAAATTTGTGTTTTATCTTTGGTAGCGAGTTCGAATTCATGTTTTCTTCATATTAACGAGTTCAAATTCGTGTTTTTCTCTGTAACGAGTTGTCCTTGAAGAAAAAAGGTTTTTCTCGATAGCAGTGGACATCGCGGAAATTTGTGTTTTCCCTTTATAACAGTAGAAATTTGTGTTTTATCTTTGGTAGCGAGTTCGAATTCATGTTTTCTTCATATTAACGAGTTCAAATTCGTGTTTTTCTCTGGTAACGAGTTGTCCTTGAAGAAAAAAGGTTTTTCTCGATAGCAGAGTGGACATCGCGGAAAATTTGTGTTTCCCTTTATAGCAGTAGAAATTTGTGTTTTATCTTTGGTAACGAGTTCGAATTCATGTTTTCTTCATATTAACGAGTTCAAATTCGTGTTTTTCTCTGTAACGAGTTGTCCTTGAAGAAAAAAGGTTTTTCTCGATATAGCAGTGGACATCGCCGGAAATTTGTGTTTTCCCTTTATAGCAGTAGAAATTTGTGTTTTATCTTTGGTATGAGTTCGAATTCATGTTTTCTTCATATTAACGAGTTCAAATTCGTGTTTTTCTCTCAGTAACGAGTTGTCCTTGAAGAAAAAAAAGGTTTTTCTCACGATAGCAGTGGACATCGCCGGAAAATTGTGTTTTCCTTTATAGCAGTAGAAATTTGTGTTTTATCTTTGGTAACGAGTTCGAATTCATGTTTTCTTCATATTAACGAGTTCAAATTCGTGTTTTTCTCTGGTAACGAGTTGTCCTTGAAGAAAAAAAAAGGTTTTTCTCGATAGCAGTGGACATCGCGGAAAAATGTGTTTTTCCCTTTATAGCAGTAGAAATTTGTGTTTTATCTTTGGTAACGAGTTCGAATTCATGTTTTCTTCATATTAACGAGTTCAAATTCGTGTTTTTCTCACGGTAACGAGTTGTCCTTGAAGAAAAAAAAGGTTTTTCTCGATATAGCAGTGGACATCGCGGAAATTTGTGTTTTTCCCTTTATAGCGAGTAGAAATTTGTGTTTTATCTTTGGTAACGAGTTCGAATTCATGTTTTCTTCATATTAACGAGTTCAAATTCGTGTTTTTCTCTGGTAGCGAGTTGTCCTTGAAGAAAAAAAAGGTTTTTCTCGATAGCAGTGGACATCGCCGGAAATTTGTGTTTTCCTTTATAGCAGTAGAAATTTGTGTTTTATCTTTGGTAACGAGTTCGAATTCATGTTTTCTTCATATTAACGAGTTCAAATTCGTGTTTTTCTCTGGTAACGAGTTGTCCTTGAAGAAAAAAGGTTTTTCTCGATAGCAGTGGACATCGCGGAAATTTGTGTTTTCCTTTATAGCGAGTAGAAATTTGTGTTTTATCTTTGGTAACGAGTTCGAATTCATGTTTTCTTCATATTAACGAGTTCAAATTCGTGTTTTCTCTGTAACGAGTTGTCCTTGAAGAAAAAAAAAAAAGTTTTTCTCGATAGCAGTGGACATCGCGCCGAATTTGTGTTTTCCTTTTATAGCAGTAGAAATTTGTGTTTTATCTTTGGTAGCGAGTTCGAATTCATGTTTTCTTCATATTAACGAGTTCAAATTCGTGTTTTTCTCAGTAACGAGTTGTCCTTGAAGAAAAAAGGTTTTTCTCGATAGCAGTGGACATCGCGGAAATTTGTGTTTTCCTTTTTATAGCAGTAGAAATTTGTGTTTTATCTTTGGTAACGAGTTCGAATTCATGTTTTCTTCATATTAACGAGTTCAAATTCGTGTTTTTCTCTGTAGTAACGAGTTGTCCTTGAAGAAAAAAAGGTTTTTCTCGATAGCAGTGGACATCGCGGAATTTGTGTTTTCCCTTTATAGCAGTAGAAATTTGTGTTTTATCTTTGGTAACGAGTTCGAATTCATGTTTTCTTCATATTAACGAGTTCAAATTCGTGTTTTTCTCTGGTAACGAGTTGTCCTTGAAGAAAAAAAAGGTTTTTCTCGATAGCAGTGGACATCGCCGGAAATTTGTGTTTTCCTTTATAGCGAGTAGAAATTTGTGTTTTATCTTTGGTAACGAGTTCGAATTCATGTTTTCTTCATATTAACGAGTTCAAATTCGTGTTTTTCTCTGTAACGAGTTGTCCTTGAAGAAAAAAAAAGTTTTCTCTCGATAGCAGTGGACATCGCCGGAAATTTGTGTTTTCCTTTATAGCAGTAGAAATTTGTGTTTTATCTTTGGTAACGAGTTCGAATTCATGTTTTCTTCATATTAACGAGTTCAAATTCGTGTTTTTCTCTGTAAGAGTTGTCCTTGAAGAAAAAAAGGTTTTTCTCGATAGCAGTGGACATCGCCGGAAATTTGTGTTTTCCTTTATAGCGAGTAGAAATTTGTGTTTTATCTTTGGTAACGAGTTCGAATTCATGTTTTCTTCATATTAACGAGTTCAAATTCGTGTTTTTCTCTGGTAACGAGTTGTCCTTGAAGAAAAAAGGTTTTTCTCACGATAGCAGTGGACATCGCCGGAAATTTGTGTTTTCCCTTTATAGCAGTAGAAATTTGTGTTTTATCTTTGGTAGCGAGTTCGAATTCATGTTTTCTTCATATTAACGAGTTCAAATTCGTGTTTTTCTCTGTAACGAGTTGTCCTTGAAGAAAAAAAAGGTTTTTCTCGACGATAGCAGTGGACATCGCCGGAAATTTGTGTTTTCCTTTTATAGCGAGTAGAAATTTGTGTTTTATCTTTGGTAACGAGTTCGAATTCATGTTTTCTTCATATTAACGAGTTCAAATTCGTGTTTTTCTCACAGTAGCGAGTTGTCCTTGAAGAAAAAAGGTTTTTCTCGATAGCAGTGGACATCGCCGGAAATTTGTGTTTTCCTTTATAGCAGTAGAAATTTGTGTTTTATCTTTGGTAGCGAGTTCGAATTCATGTTTTCTTCATATTAACGAGTTCAAATTCGTGTTTTTCTCTGGTAACGAGTTGTCCTTGAAGAAAAAAGGTTTTCTCTCGATAGCAGTGGACATCGCCGGAAATTTGTGTTTTCCTTTATAGCGAGTAGAAATTTGTGTTTTATCTTTGGTAGCGAGTTCGAATTCATGTTTTCTTCATATTAACGAGTTCAAATTCGTGTTTTTCTCTGTAACGAGTTGTCCTTGAAGAAAAAAGGTTTTTCTCACGATAGCAGTGGACATCGCGGAAATTTGTGTTTTCCCTTTATAGCGAGTAGAAATTTGTGTTTTATCTTTGGTAGCGAGTTCGAATTCATGTTTTCTTCATATTAACGAGTTCAAATTCGTGTTTTCTCTGGTAACGAGTTGTCCTTGAAGAAAAAAAAGGTTTTTCTCACGATAGCAGTGGACATCGCGGAAATTTGTGTTTTCCTTTATAGCAGTAGAAATTTGTGTTTTATCTTTGGTAGCGAGTTCGAATTCATGTTTTCTTCATATTAACGAGTTCAAATTAGTGTTTTTCTCTGGTAACGAGTTGTCCTTGAAGAAAAAAGGTTTTTCTCGATAGCAGTGGACATCGCCGGAAATTTGTGTTTTCCCTTTATAACGAGTAGAAATTTGTGTTTTATCTTTGTAGTAACGAGTTCGAATTCATGTTTTCTTCATATTAACGAGTTCAAATTCGTGTTTTTCTCTGTAACGAGTTGTCCTTGAAGAAAAAAGGTTTTTCTCACGATAGCAGTGGACATCGCGGAAATTTGTGTTTTCCTTTTATAGCGAGTAGAAATTTGTGTTTTATCTTTGGTAGCGAGTTCGAATTCATGTTTTCTTCATATTAACGAGTTCAAATTCGTGTTTTTCTCTGGTAACGAGTTGTCCTTGAAGAAAAAAGGTTTTTCTCGATAGCAGTGGACATCGCCGGAAATTTGTGTTTTCCTTTATAGCAGTAGAAATTTGTGTTTTATCTTTGGTAACGAGTTCGAATTCATGTTTTCTTCATATTAACGAGTTCAAATTCGTGTTTTCTCTGTAACGAGTTGTCCTTGAAGAAAAAAAAGTTTTTCTCGATAGCAGTGGACATCGCCGGAAATTTGTGTTTTCCTTTTATAGCGAGTAGAAATTTGTGTTTTATCTTTGGTAACGAGTTCGAATTCATGTTTTCTTCATATTAACGAGTTCAAATTCGTGTTTTTCTCTGTAACGAGTTGTCCTTGAAGAAAAAAAGGTTTTTCTCACGATAGCAGTGGACATCACCGGAAATTTGTGTTTTCCCTTTATATCGAGTAGAAATTTGTGTTTTATCTTTGGTAACGAGTTCGAATTCATGTTTTCTTCATATTAACGAGTTCAAATTCGTGTTTTTCTCTGGTAACGAGTTGTCCTTGAAGAAAAAAGGTTTTTCTCGATAGCAGTGGACATCGCGGAAATTTGTGTTTTCCTTTATAACGAGTAGAAATTTGTGTTTTATCTTTGGTAACGAGTTCGAATTCATGTTTTCTTCATATTAACGAGTTCAAATTCGTGTTTTCTCTGGTAACGAGTTGTCCTTGAAGAAAAAAGGTTTTTCTCACGATAACAGTGGACATCGCCGGAAATTTGTGTTTTCCCTTTATAACAAGTAGAAATTTGTGTTTTATCTTTGGTAACGAGTTCGAATTCATGTTTTCTTCATATTAACGAGTTCAAATTCGTGTTTTTCTCTGGTAGCGAGTTGTCCTTGAAGAAAAAAGGTTTTTCACGATAGCAGTGGACATCGCGGATGAAATTGTGTTTTTCCTTTATAACATGAGTAGAAATTTGTGTTTTATCTTGTGTTTTATCTTTGGTAACGAGAGTTCGAATTCATGTTTTCTTCATATTAACGAGTTCAAATTGTGAGTATGTACAACATGCTCTCGGAATTCCGATTACAATAAAGTTCGGGTGTAAAATCCTCAATCCCTGTATCATTTTCTCAAACTATCGGTTGTTCATTTAAGTCAAATGCGTTGTCATTCATGTCTTCCGAGTGATCATCAAGCATAACCGGTTCAAATAAGTTAACACATAGTTTGACGGTTTCTAGTCTAAGAAAATCATCAATGTACCCTAGTCATGTCTCACCTTCCAAAAATCAATTGGCCCCTCGTATTTTTTGTACAAAAGTTTCATGACCAATGTATTTTTTGATACATCAATTCCTACTTTCCCACACCCTTTCCTCGCTAACTTCATCCAATGTCATATCGGTTTTCACATGAATCAAATAAAAATTTCCTTTTCTATGAGACCATCTGCCGCTTCCTTTATTGTATATCCACTCTCCACCGAATTCAAACTTAAAGGACACTATGTTGTTATCTGTGAAAGATTTATAAATTTACATCAGTATATAGTAGGAATATTAATATAGAATAATATATAAACAATGAATATATAATATGTTTGTATATATGTCATTATATGTCTGTGTGATACACATATATGTAATAAGTACAAGTATATATATATATATATATATATATATATATATATATATATATTAAGATGTGTGTGTGTGCAATGTTTTTGAAATACATATATAACCGGAATATGTTTTGTGTTTTGTTGTGTTGTAGCGTTAGAGGGGGTAAGAGAAGAAGATAATAGTATTTTACTGTCATAGAATACTTGATGATGGCGAGAGAGAAGAGATGCCGGGCGGAGCCGGCAGAACAAAACTTATATTTTCAATCTAACGGGTGCCTCACTTCCGGCTGAGGATTAACCAGGCTGCTGGGGACAGGAAAAGATGCTCTATTGACCAATGATGACGGTCGATTTGTACCTATTATTCTGCAATCTTCACCCTTGATTTTGATGTGAAATAACCTTAAGAGAGTGATAATAAGTCATTAAGTGCCTAATTTAGATATACCCCATGTTATGATTTATTATTATGCATTTCGGTAATTTATTAAGTATTTGGTATTACAAACTATGTTTTGTATGATAAATACAGTGAGCATTATGGACGGACTACGGAGAAGGAATTAAAGATCCCGGACAATGCAAAGCCCAGCAGAAGATAGAAGACAGAGCCCAGAAGCAGTGAAGGCTCGGTCGACCGAGCCCAGCTATTCGGTCGACCGAGTGGACTTAAAGCCCAGCACAGTCCAGCGTATTACTTAAGTCGGTTAGGGTTTAGGGAATCTGATCCTTAGTCGGTTTTGAACTCTATATAAACACATTGTCATTAGTATTATGTAGACATTCATACATTGATTCAATCATTCATAAAAGAGCACAATAAATTGAGAGTTTTTCAAAGAAGTTAGAATGCAACAATGTAAGCCCTTAATCTTCATGTTTTATTTTCAAGTAATTAATTCTTCCAATTATGTTCTTATCGTTTGAACTAATTAAACATAGCTAGATGATGTGATTCTCGACTATGACGTTAGGTGGTGGTGACACCTTGTCAATGAGGATCCCATGACCTACGTCATAATCTAGATTTATTCATGACTCTATTTGATTTAATTAATGTGTATCTATGATAGTTTATATAAGTGATGTATGAATTGTTTGTTTAATGCATTACGTATAAGGAAACACCGAGAGATTATTTCTAGGATGTAATTAGGGTTGAATTCGTCCGGGTGGCCGAGCGAGTCGTTCGATCGACCGAGCCACTTCACTCGGTCGACCGAGCCCTAATTTTGTCAGTTAAGTCTGCCACGTCTTTATGGTGGGTCTAACCTAGTTGAATTTACTTTCTCAGTATGGTATGGCTACGGCTACGTCGCTCGTCAGTTTTTCATTAGCGTGTTATTAGGAAATACCAATATAAGACGTCTAGTTCGGCTCACGAACGATCTTTCGGGACTTTCAGCAAGATCTAGATTAGTTTTGTATTAGGGAATTGTCGACACCTAGTCATACGTCAATCTTAGATTAACAAGAGACTTACCAAGTAATTGTTAATAGGATGAGGGCTTGAGCGATCGTTTAGAAAGTACGCCTAACCATAGGAATGTTGCCTAAGCGAGGTGTACGGTTAATATCGGCATCCTTAGAGTAATGAGCGTGTGAGTTATATGAGATGGAAACCCAAAAGGTGAAGTCACGTAACAATACCACAGTGATCTAGTAACCTAACCGGTGCTAAGTCAAGTTAAGGGGATGACTCCCGTAGCCAATTAATTATGAATACAGCCAGATTGACAGTTAATGAGTTAGGTTATCTTATATAAGTTGTCTTGGTCCAAACAATAACGTTGGTAATTGGAAGGTTAATTACGCGTGTGTCTTTTAAGTTTGAGTTTGTTATTTTGCTTTTTATGTTGGTCTTAGACTGTTGTTCAATAACGAATTAAGTGAGTTAATTATTTAAACCTAGGGTCCACATTTTGATTCCCTGAGGGATCGACCTTGATTCACCATCGCTATGCTATGATGTACCTAGTGCTATTGCTAGTATTTGGTGGTCAAGTAAAATAAATTTATAACCTAATCAGACCGCAATCAAGTTTTTGGCGCCGTTGCCGGGGAATCAATGGCCCAATGAATGTTTAAATAATTATTTTTATCTACTTCGTTCTTTCTTTATTGTTTTTAGTTGAATTCTTTATTTTTATTTTGACGAATTATCTGTACTTGTATGCTGTTAAAGGATTGAAGCAGGAATGGGGAAGATATTCGTTCGGTCGACCGAACGTATTCACTCGGTCGACCGAGCCTTTTCCAGCTTTAATTTTATATACAGTGTCGTTTCCCCAGTGTTCTGTTTCCCCCTGTTTGTAGGTTGTAAGTTTGACAACAATATGAGCAATCATACTGTTTGTCAATTTACTAATTGTTTATTGTTTTTCAAATATTGCGAGATAATTCAAGTAAATCACTCACTTAACTTGTTCAAGATCAAAGAAAATGTCATCAACCAATTTTCTTGAAGCCAAAGAAGAAGTTAAGGTTTTACGAACCAAAACTACACCTAAAAAGCCGTTAACACCAAAGCTCATGGAAAGGATAGAAAAGATGAAAGCGAAAATCCGAGAGGCAAGGAAATCGAGGGAGGCTAAAGAAGCCTATTGGCAAAGAGGTATGTCTATTTTGAATCCAGAGGAAATTTCTTCGGATTCGATTCACTTTAGATTATGATGATTACATGTCCGAGATAGAATCTGAGTCAGAGGGTAGCGCAGCTATGGAGAGCCCTATTGTCATCTGTTCTAGAGATGAAATATTGATTAAAGACGAGTCTCGACTGATGCAAAAGTTAGCAGACCCATGAGCTTTTATGGTTGGAGTAACCCTAGAACAAACCCACTTAGGTTTAGCCTTGATTGATTCCGGTTCGAGCCTTAATATCTTTCCTAAAAGCCTTTGTGATACGAATTTCATTTTAACACCCACTAACACCCCGCTCCAAGTTAGATTAGCAGATGGAACTAGGACAATCATGACTGGGAGACTGAACAACATGATTATTGGTGTGGGGCAATTACGGTTTAAGATAGACATAATGGTAATGGAAATCGAGGAACATCCTGAATGCCCAATCATTTTGGGTAGATCGTTTATCAACACCACTAGAGCCTTCATATGGATGACCAGACATGAGATAGTATTGTTTGACGCCAAGGGTTCTGAGTGTTATGGGATAACAAATCCAAATTTCCCTGTACCGGTAAGTGTGAATGTGTTAGAAGTAGTTGGTTCGGAGAAACTTGATGCCACTCAAGGTCTAGGAAAGGATGCTGATGATAATGTCGATGATAAAGATGAGAGGGAAGTCCTTACTATTCTAAGTCGGAATAGGTCAGTTCAGCCTGCACCAGCCCTGACCAATATTGAAGTTGTAGACCTACCTAAGGATAGAAGGACCAGAGCGAAGAAACGAACTAGGAGAGTTCGTAACAAAAGCTCATCAAAATCAGAGATGAATCCAAAAGTAGGCGCTTGTCTGGATGGTCAATTCGGCTGTCTTTTCATTGGACTGAAATCCAAAGGAAGGGCACTCGTAGAAAAGGACGGTCAAACTTTTTCGTGAAAGCCGGCGGGTGAAAACCTGGCAAGTCAAGGGCGGTGTTAGAAGTGAAGATTTTGGAAGTCGAGCTATAGACTCAAAAATTTAGAATTCTTCGTTTCATTTTATTTTATTTTATTTCATCTTTATTTTTAGTATGAATAAAAGTAACGTAGAATGACGAGCCTTTTTTTTTTTGCCGTGTTCCAATGACCATTAGGTTACGGATGTGCAAAAAGTTTTTTTACTCGAATCATTTTAACGTGAAGTAGAGTAGGAAGAGATATTATTATAAAATGTATTGATGATGAGAATTTGGTGAAAAGATGCTTAGTTTCAAATTTGTATTATTTGGAAAAAGTGAAGATTTATATGTTAATGGATTGTGGTTGGATTATTCGATTTTTGAGGTGAGGATTTTTCAAATTGTGACATAATAATTTTGATAGACTTATGTGTTCTATCTTGAAAATTTCGTGTGTATCAAATTGAGGAGGTCAACTATCATTTATTTTTACACATCCCCATTTTTCATTTCCCAATCCACCTTTTCATTTCCCCATTAATTTATTCCTCCAACAAAACCATTCCACTCCTCAATCCTTGCCTTTCTATCTCCACCAATCACCTTCCACCATTTCAATCCTTTCACTTTCCACATCTTTCTATTTAAACCTCCTTTTTCTCTTCATCATTTCCACACCACAAAATCTTCATCTTCTCCAAATCCCCAATTTTCTTCTTTTTCTTCTCTCATTAATTCCCATTTCCAATCTTTCTCATAACTTCCATCCACCCAAGATTGGGGATAGTAATCTAAATGATCCTCTCAATATCACAAATTGTGACTGCTCATATCTCTCTCAAGGATTATCCGACCCAGTCATCACAGGGAAGACTCAACCTCCTCGCAGCAGAGCTTCTATCGCCTTGGGTCGACCGAACCGCTCTCTTTCGTCAACGAGGCCATTCTCTCGGTCGACCGAGAGCTTCATATTGTCTGCATCATTCTCGCCGGCGTTGCTCGCTCCGATTCGCAATTATGCCACCAAGACGACGATCCTCCGCACAGTTTGTAGCAGTCAACGATGCCATACCCTTGATCAACGGGGTACCGCAGTTCACTAGCCAAGAGGTATTTTCGGTTTATCGGAATTTCTTCAACAATTCGCCGGTACACCGGGCTCGGGGATTAGATTTGACCAACTGTGGTCAAGAGCTGTTCGATCTAGTGGAGTATTATCAGTGGCAAGAGGTTGTTGCGCCACCTGGCCAAGTTAATGTCGACTGGGTAAGAGAGTTTTATTCTTATTTACGCGTGCACCCACACACGAATTTAGTCCAGGTTCGTGGCAAATCCATTGTCATTACTCCGGGGACTCTTAATAATTATTATGGTCTCGATACCCCGGAGGAGGAGCCAGAGTACACAGTGACGTTTGATGAGTCTGATGCATGGTTGGAGGAGGTTGGTGCCCATCTCGGGATAGCATGGACAATAGGGGAAGTTGCTCGCACTTTTGAGGAGCCATACTTTAGGCGGTGGGAAGATAAGTGCTTACATAGGCTTATCTGTTCTAACATTATTCCGGCCAAGCATGTGTCTACAGTTTATTATGCACATGCTACGCTGATGTATTGGTTGAGCAGAGGATGGCCTGTTAATATTGGGGCACTGATGCGTTCTGAGATGACTGCCGATGCCCGCAAGCCTAGACACATGCTGCCTTATGGTTCGTTGATCACTTCATTATGTGAGGCACCGAGTGCCCGGTGCTAGCGAAGGACTCTATGTTAGGCCCATGCCTATCCTATCTTTGGATTCTGTTGCACCACCTCTTGTGCAACTTTGATGATCACGGTCCAGTGATGACGATGCGCAATTCAAGATTTTCCTG
This sequence comes from Gentiana macrophylla, assembly GCA_026214975.1. Classification (NCBI taxonomy): domain Eukaryota; kingdom Viridiplantae; phylum Streptophyta; class Magnoliopsida; order Gentianales; family Gentianaceae; genus Gentiana; species Gentiana macrophylla. The sequence continues at coordinate 114,029,224 of CM047810.1, read as the reverse complement.
AAGCGAATCCCAATGTTCTTCCATTAGCTTTCGTTGATCCGAACGATATACCTTCGGACTAAGCATCCGTGTTTGTTTATCTTATTAATTTTCTCTTTATCAATGTGTTTTTTATTTTTGATTTCAAAGTACCAATAAGTTAAGTCGTGTTGTATGGAGTTCGTTTTGCATTTCCCTAATGAATAAAATTTGTCTTATTTAATGTGTTGGATATTTGTGCATTATTTTCACTATAATTATTAAGTATGGGCTTGAATATGTTTAAGGCACTTATTATACCTTTTACAGTCCATTTGATATGATTATATTTTTCTCGACTAACCACAGTAACAAGTTCCAAGTTTTTGTTAAAGATGTATGTTGCAGAGGTTGCATTTTATTGCAGTTGGTAACTGTATTTGTCTGTTAAAATTCTCCGGAGTTCATCAAGACTTGTTCAACTCCCGCACTTATTCCAGAGCTAAGTTCCTTGTTCTTTTTTTTTATACATTGAGGACAATGCATAGTTTAACTGGGGGGGTATGAGTCACTTAGCTCATTTAGCACACTTGAATAAGTTTGTATATCAAATTATGAGTAAATTTAAAACTTTTACACTTACAATCACACTTATCTTTTGTGAATTCCCGAATTTTGTATTTAATAAGGTAGGAACCATATTTCGTTAGTACGTGGTCATGTTATACTCTTGCGATATAATTTCAGTAAGCTTAAAGATATTCATATTATAAGTTGCAAGTAGTTATTTATTATTCGATTACTCAAAATATGGATCAACGTTTACCACGCTTATTAAAAAATGGAAATATATGTGTACATTGCATAGATAATGGATTGTGCTGCACTGGTAATCAATACTTATTATCCGATGTATTCTTAATCTTCTAGCTACAAAAGCGAATAATAAGCTTGAGTTATATCTGTGTTTTACCAATGAGCTAAACATCTGGCTTGTAGTCAATTACCAAAGTAGCCTTGCGCTTGTGGTAATATTCATTGCTATATTTGATCTAAGATAGGGGATACTTTAAAAGTTTTCTTCCTTGAGATTTTTAGTATTTGAAAAATGTGAAGAATTGAAAAATTCAACTCTTAAGAGGCTTTGAGTAGTACTCGGTCTCCAAGTCCAAAAACCGTATAGATATATTCTTGCTTATTGTTCTAGTGCTTTACCCATTGTGAGGCTTAAGCAGAGGAATGCTGATGATGGAGGGACTTGAGAATTCAAAGTGGGCATAACCATTAATCATGCCGCAATTATAAAACCAATGCATGTGCACACATCACTTCGATTCATACTGAGTAGTGAATAATGGATATCTTATTAGCATATATAGTATGAGTTGATTCGGGTTTCTTGTGTGAGTATGGTGTGACCACTGGAAAATGATCATACGGGGAATCACTTATTAATACTTTGATCGGGACGATCAAAGGCTATGTGGGGGGCAGTTGATGACGGTCGATTTATACCCATTATTCTGCAATCTTCACCCTTGATTTTGATGTGAAATAACCTTAAGAGAGTGATAATAAGTCATTAAGTGCCTAATTTAGATATACCCCGTGTTATGATTTATTATTATGCATTTCGGTAATTTATTAAGTATTTGGTATTACAAACTATGTTTTTGTATGATAAATACAGTGAGCATTATGGACGGACTACGGAGAAGGAATTAAAGATCCAGGACAATGCAGAGCCCAGCAGAAGATAGAAGACGAGCCCGAAGCGGTGAAGGCTCGGTCGACCGAGCCCAAATTATTCGGTCGACCGAGAGGACTTAAAGCCCAAAGACACTGATCCAGTATTACTTAAGTCGGTTAGGGTTTAGGGAATCCGATCCTTAGTCGGTTTCTAAGTCGGTTTTGAACTCTATATAAACACATTGTCATTAGTATTATGTAGACATTCATACATTGATTCAATCATTCATAAAAGAGCAGAATAAATTGAGAGTTTTTCAGCAAGTTAGGGCTGCAACAATGTTAGCCCTTAATCTTCATGTTTTATTTTCAAGTAATTAATTCTTCCAATTATGTTCTTATGGTTTGAACTAATTAAACATAGCTAGATGATGTGATTCTCGACTATGACGTTAGGTGGTGGTGACACCTTGTCAATGAGGATCCCATGACCTACGTCATAATCTAGATTTATTCATGACTCTATTTGATTTAATTAATGTGTATCTATGATAGTTTATATAAGTGATGTATGAATTGCTGTTTAATCTGTTCTATATAAGGAAACACTGAGAGATTATTTCTAGGATGTAATTAGGGTTGAATTCGTCCGGGTGACCAAGCAGAGTCGTTCGGTCGACCGAGCCACTTCACTCGGTCGACCGAGCACTAATTTTGTCAGTTAAGTCTTCCACGTCTTTATGGTGGGTCTAACCTAGTTGAATTTACTTTCTCAGTATGGTATGGCTACGGCTACGTCGCTCGTCGAGTTTTTCATTAGCGTGTTATTAGGAAATACCAATATAAGACGTCTAGTTCGGCTAACGAACGATCTTTCGAGACTTTCAAAGAAGATCTAGATTAGTTTTGTATTAGGGAATTGTCGACACCTAGTCATACGTAAATCGTAGATTAACAAGAGACTTACCAAGTAATTGTTAATAGGGCGAGGCTTGAGCGATCGTTTAGAAAATGCGCCTAACCATAGGAATGTTGCCTAAGCGAGGTGTACGGTTAATATCGGCATCCTTAGAGTAATGAGCGTGTGAGTTATATGAGATGGAAACCCAAAAGGTGAAGTCACGTAACAATACCACGGTGATCTAGTAACCTAACGGTGCTAAGTCAAGTTAAGGGGATGACTCCGTAGCCAATTAAATATGAATACAAATTTGTTGATGATTAATGAGTTAGGTTATCTTATATAAGTTGTCTTGGTCCAAACGATAACGTTGGTAATTGGAAGGTTAATTACGCGTGTGTCTTTTAAGTTTGAGTTTGTTATTTTGCTTTTTATGTTGGTCTTAGACTGTTGTTCAATAACGAATTAGGTGAGTTAATTATTTAAACCTAGGGTCCACATTTTGATTCCCTGAGGGATCGACCTTGATTCACCATCGCTATGCTATGATGTACCTAGTGCTATTGCTAGTATTTGGTGGTCAAGTAAAATAAATTTATAACCTGATCAGACCGCAATCAACCAAACCTAATGAAATTTTCTACGAGCTACCTACCGGAGCCCCAATACAAATCCCCGGGATTGTGCATGACACAACGGATCAGAAGGAATATAAAACACCCTAGGCAAAGAATGCAATTCTACGAACCTCATCAGGCTGAGGCTTACCATGGAATTCAGTTCGAGATTTTTGTTATTGTAATTTCAAACAACATTAATTTGTCGACTGTTTCAATTTTTTATTTCACATACTTGTTACCGTTAATTTCAAGAAATGTTCTCATACTATCAAAAAATACGTAATAAAAAATAAAAACATTTGAATTGAATTTTCATCTTCCACAACAACAACAACAACAACATAATCAACTTATAACCAAACCAATAAAACACATTCGGTACACAAGTCTCGTTTATTACTAAGAGCGATCACATTAACATCAACCAAAATAAGAATGTATCATTATCCAAATATATCATAAAAAATTATCAACCAAAATAAGAATGTATCATTGACTACCCTAATTATCCAATTAATGTCAATTTCATTATCGAAATATGTCATCAAAATTAATCACTTCACTACCCTAAAAATGCACATACTTGATATACTACTTTTATATGATTAAATATACGTTATATTATTATGTTTTATCAACGAATTCTATATAAACTATATGAAATTATGGTATAAATGATATGAAATGTTAATCTTTATAATTTAGAGTAGTTAGTAGTAATAATAGTAAAAAGTTGTAATTTTGTACCGATTTTAGTAAATCGGAGTGTCGTGTCAGATTTACGTGGGTATTTGTGGTATTTTATTGCAGATTTATAAGCCGAGACCCCGAAAATCGACATGTTGAAGTATAATCATATCTCTGGAAGGATTTAGAGAGTGCCACGAGCTCAAGTGATCAATCGAAGTGGTCAAGTGGCTAATCGATTCGATTAAGTGGTAATCGAGAAATGTCTTCGACAAACGAATGGCTCATCAAAACAACGTTATCTGAAGAAGAGTCCTTCACGAAAGTTGTAGATTTTCCCGAGAGCTTTCCGATGCCGCTTGAATCATGATTTTTGGAGATCCAGAACTCGAGATATGAATTTTAGAAGTTTGATAATTATATATAAAATTATATATCACCGCACAATGCTTGATTACTTAAGGAGGTGGAGATAATCATTACAACGGACCAGTCCGGCTTGATCTCGGACCGGTCCGGCCAAGGAAGTTTCATCTATATAAAGAGCTCAATTGCAAACAGAAACGATGTACCAATATATATAAACCATATCATATATATATATATATCCTCTCCTCTTTGTTTTCTTTTTATTTCCTAGTTTGTAAATAGGCCTTACGCCAAAAATAATAATCTCGTAGTATCGTTGTAATGCTCGGGAAATTATCAAAAGTTCAGTGTTGTTGAAGTCGTTGTAATGTCCGGAAGAATACAACTCTGATTCAGCATTTGTAATCGGGTAAATTTCTAAAGTATTTATGTTTGTTTTTATCTTTTTAATCGTTATAATGTTTTTAGGCTAACTCTAATAACTAGCCAAAGTTATGTAATCGCTTTATTTCAATCTTTTCGGTAAAGGAATGCTGTCTAATTAAAATTGATTAAAATTGAGTTAATTGAATCTTTTTCTATTCTGTAACGTATTGATAATATTCGGATTGACGTAATTAACCAAGATGAATCGCACCATATAACCAAACGATGAACTGACCAGAGAAGTTAGGATATGAGATAAAAGATAGAAAAACCGGAGGGTAAAATTGGCCGTGCGAAAGCGTGACTACGGAATCCTATTTCCCACCCGGGGGCAGATTTGTCTTGGGAAAGATTAATCTTATTAAAATTGTGCTCGAGATCATAATAATGTTAAAATCAACGGTTTAATTGAAACTAACACCGGAAAGTTAAATCGATCTGCTTGACAACCGGAGCCTTTTGAATAACATCGGCCGTCTGACAAACGGAATAACCTCTTTTATCCGGGGTAGATTTGTACTGCACTGCTCGAGACTAAGCGAGATTAGCATGGGGCGCTTGTGGAGATTGAATCGATGACAATGACATATGACAATTTCATACGCTCATGTGAGGAGGAATTGTTAACCTCGAAGTGCACCGTTTCATTTACTCAATTGGACCTAAAATAAAAGGAAAGATCGAGCACATTCCGTTTCTTTGGAAAAGATCGTATAATTCAATTATATAAACTTTGGCTAGTTCTATAAACTTATCTGTCTAGTTCTAAAATATATTGGTATCTATATATTTATATATATATATATATATACTTTGCAATTTATGTACATCTATATATATTTATATATCTATATATATTATATTAGAATAACTTTTAAATTACGCATTTATTTTAGGTTGACTAGAATAGTAGTGATACTGTGTTATAAAATTGCGGTTTAGATCGAGTTAATAATGACTCTTTGGTGTTTAACCACACTTAGAAGAATTACCAAGTTCCCGAGGATTCGACACTCGACTCACCATACTAGCACTCTGATTTGACCCGATACAATCGTCGGTTAAGGACCCGGTTTAGCACTAGAAAAGGCCACGTCAGCTTTCTGGCGCCGTTTTTGGGGAACGTCGCTAATTTCTTTTTTTTGTGTCTACGGTTACTACTTGTATTAGCTCAAAATTCTCGAGAATAAGTCAACACTTTTCTTATCCCATTTCTATTTTATTTTTCGTTGGTACTTACCTTATAGGTAAGTTACCAATTTTTTCTACTACTATCAATTTCGTGTTATTTTCTATTTTCGTTAGTTGATGATCAGAAGTGGTAAGGCCCCACTCACTCCTTATAAGCCTGACATAAACACTTACAAAAGGCAGTTAAGAGTAGAGAGTAAACGTGGTCATACTAGTCAGGGAAATCCTGACGAATCATCTTCAAACAGAAATACGAGAATGGCTGAAATCAGTGATGAAACACCTGAACAAGGGCTGGAACATGCTCTAGGGCATGGACAAATCCCGTTAACCCTAATAATAGTAATAATAATAGAAATAATCAGAATCGGAACCAGAATAATCGTAATAACCCACCAAACCCGAGACCTATCTGTGATCAAACCATAAGAAGAAACCAGACTAATAATCCCATACTTTTACCCAATGAAGGAGCAAATAATTTGAAATTAAATCTCATCTTTTTGGTTTAATTGACGCAGAGCCCAATTCCTAGGAGAGGATGATGAAGATCCACATCATCATCTCTATCTTTTGAAGAACTCATGCAATACAGCCAAAAGTCAAGGTGCTCATAAGGAATTAACGAGGATGACTATGTTTCCTTTTTCTTTAAAAGGACGAGCACGAGATTGGTTTATGTCTCTTCCACATCATTCACTTACTACTTGGGAGGAGATTCAAACTGAATTTACAAACAATATTTCACTCTGGATGAAATTTAGAATTAAAAGTCGAGGTTGCTAACTTTAGACAAGGATCCAAGAAACGCTTGGGAATGCCTGGAAATATTTAAAAAATTGTTAAGAGCCTGTCCCGATCATGGTTATTCCTTAGATATGCAAATTCAACTTTTCTGTCGTAAATTAAGAGAAGATTCACGTGCCGATGTAGATCATGCATGTGGTGGTTCTTTAATGATGAGTGAAGCTCAAATAGTTTACGATGCTATAGAAAAGATTTCCAAAAATAACAGAATGTGGGAAACCGGTTCTAGCACCAGAAAAGTAGCTTTTGCAGGAGAATGTACATCTAATACGGAAGTTCTAGCACATTTATAAAATTTGAGTTGGAAATTTGATGGCCTACAATCAAACAAAAACCAAAGTTCAGAAAATAGTACACCAACTGAATACTCAAATCAGGAAAATATGCCATTAGGGATCGAAAAACCAATAGGATATTCAAGAGAGGAGGTGAGTTTTCTTCAGCAGCATAGGAATTTGAACAATGCATACTCAAACTCGTTTAATGCTATTAGAAGAGATCACCCTACTTATCGATGGTCTGAAAACCCTAGTAAGCAAGGACAACCGCCATATCCAGTCCCATATAGGAATAATAATCAAGTTTATCAAGAAAACACATCTAATCAAAATTTACAATCATTACCTAGATCCTATCCTCAACATACCACTCAAAGTATACCAGTAACTCAAAGTTCAACTCAACCTGCAGAAGGAGTTGAAAAATGGGAAAAACTAATGGAAAATATGATGGGTGTAGTATCTACTCAAGCTAAGAATATGGAAACAATGTTGACTTCTATTGGTACAGTCACTAAAGATATGACTACAATGAAAACATCTATGAGCGGACATGATACCAGAATAAGAACTATAGAAGCCTCATTGAGGAATATGGAAGATCATTTGAGTAGGGAAGGTGAACGTAACAACAATGGAGACCACCCGAGGATTACCAAGCAATCACCGAAAGAAACCCAAGAGAGGTAAATGTTGTAGTTACGAGAAGTAGAAAACTCGTGGTAGTAATGGAGAAGAAAACTTGGGAATAATGAAGTAGAAAATGATTTAGATGGAAAAATGATGGAACTAAAGATGAAATTGAATTCAACGATGAGGAAGAAGAAATTATAGAGAATTTCTTGAAAAGAAATAGAAGTTTGGAACTCAAAATGAAGGTGAGAAATGGGTAAAAATCCCTAGGATTTTGAAGGATCCCATGGATAAAGATTTAAGGAATTTATTCAAGGAACATGTTAGAGTAGAGGATAATGAAAACAAGGATGAAAAACAGGAAGAACTGAAGGAATCTGGAGTAGAGATTGATTCGGGGAATGTCTTAACAGAAAAACTCAAGATCATGATACTTGGCGATCAAGTAATACTCAAAGGTTTAAGGAGAAAGGAAAAGAGAAAATGACTTTGGGATCAAAGGTTGTAGATTTAGAATCTTTACCTTACCCACCTAAAGATCAAATTAAAAAGATTAAAACTGATCAAAAGTATGCTCGTTTCCTTGATACTTTTCGTCATATTCATGTTAATATCCCTGTTATCGAAGCTCTAATTAGTATGCCTGCTTATGGAAAGTTTCAAAGATATTCATCAAACAAGAAAAAATTAGAGGAATATGAGAATATATGCCTAAATGAAGAATGTTCTGCAGTTTTGCAGCATAAGTTACCGCCTAAACTGAAAGATCCTGGAAGTTTTACCATTCCATGTGAGATTGGAGGATTTCTGTTTAAAAAGGTCTTATGTGATCTTGGAGCTAGTATAAATCTCATGTCTTATGAGGATTATAAGAAGCTAGGCATAGGAAATCTTACGAAGACTGAAATGACTCTGCAAATGGCAGATAGATCGATTAAATACCCTAAAGGAATTATTGAAGACGTATTGGTTAAAGTAGACAAGTTCTATTTTCCAGTAGACTTTGTAGTTATGGAAATGGAAGAAGGATATTCAGCGCCACTTATCTTAGGTCGACCATTTCTAGCTACAGGAAGAACTTTAATAGATGTCCAGAAAGGAGAATTAATTCTGAGAGTCAATGAAGATGAAGTTACTTTCAATATTTTCAAAGCTATGAACCATCCATACAAATAACCAGAATCATGTTCTTTTATAGAAGATATTCATTCTGTCTATGATAATCAGTTACCAACTTTTGAAGACAGATTAGAAGAATGCTTAACTCTGTCTATCTGTAAGGAAGATGAGAAAGACACCGAAATGAAAGAGATAATTATTTCTCTAGATAAAGGAAGTTTTACTTTTAAACCAACATGGCATAAGTATTTGGAATTAGAACTAGAAGGACCAGTTCTTAAACCATCACTGGAAGATCCACCTAAGAATCTGGAATAGAAACCGTTACCTTTAAATCTGAAATATGCTTTTCTTGAAACCAATAATCTATTACCGGTTATTATTTCATCATCTTTAGCTGAGCAACAAGAAGATCAATTACTTAGAATGTTGAAAAAGCATAAGAAAGCTTTTGGATGGACAGTTGCCGATATTCGAGGTATTAGCCCTGAGATTTGCGTTCATAAGATAATTCTGAAGGAAGATGCTAAACCTTGTATTCAACCGCAACGCCGCCACAACCCAAATTTGCAGTTAATTGTTAAGAAAGAAGTCATTCAGCTATTAGAAATAGGGATAATTTTTCCCATATCAGCTAGTGAATGGGTTAGTCCAACTCAAGTGGTACCAAAGAAAGGAGGTTTCACAGTGAAAGAGAATGAAAGGAATGAATGGATTCCGACTAGAGAAATTACCGGTTATCGAATGTGCATTGATTTTAGAAAACTAAATGATCATACTAAGAAAGATCATCATCCACTTCCATTCATAGTTCAGATGTTGGAACGTTTAAGTGGACATAAGTATTCTTGTTTCTTAGATGGTTATTCGGGATATTCTGAGATATTCATTGCAAAGCAGAGATAGAGAAAAACTACTTTCACTTGTCCTTATGGAACTTTTGCTTATAAAAGATTGCCGTTTGGTTTATGTAATGCACCACTCGTTTCAAAGGTGTGTGATGGCTATATTTGCTTTGATATGGTTGAGAAATTCTTAGAAATTTTTATGGATGACTTTAGTGTTTACGGAGATTCATTCGATATTTGTTTGTTACACTTAGAGCGAGTGTTACAACGCTCAGAAGATACCAATTTAGTACTAAAGCGGGAAAAATGTCACTTAATGGTATCGAAGGGATTGTTTTAGGTCACGAATCTCTGAAGAAGGTATTGAAGTTGATAATGCTAAAGTCGAAGTAATTGAAAAATTACCTCCACCCGTTAATTTAAGAACCCTAAGAGGATTTCTCGGACATGCAGGTTTTTATAGAAGGTTCATTGCTGATTTCTCGAAAATAGCAAAGCCTCTAAGTCATTTACTTGAAAAGGAAGTACTTTTAACTTTGATAGTAAATGTATGGAAGCTTTTCAGACCTCAAAAGCGAGGTTGACTACTGCACCAGTGCTAGTAGCACCGGATTGGAGTTTGCCGTTTGAGATTATGTGTGATGCGAGTGATTTAGCTGTAGGAGCTGTCTTAGGTCAAAGATATAACAAAATTCTCAAAGCTATTTACTATGCATCTCACACATTAAACGCAGCTCAACTTAATTATGCAACTACAGAAAAAGAATTGTTGGCTGTGATTTTTGCCTTAGATAAGTTTCGATCGTATATTGTTGGTTCTAAGGTAATAATTTATACAGACCATTCAGCCCTGAAGTATTTACTGAGTAAGAAAGATGCTAAACCTCGTCTTCTTAGATGGATTCTCTTACTTCAAGAATTTGACATTGAAATTAAAGATAAAAAAGGAAGTGAGAATGTAGTAGCAGATCATCTAAGTAGAATGGAAAATGATGAAGAAATAGGAATTGAAATTAAAGATTCATTTCCTGATGAACAACTATTTAGAATAGATACTCCTTCAACCATGCAGTTATTAAAGAATAGAATTCCTTCTAAGGAAATGTCACCTTGGTTTGGAGATATCATTAATTACTTAACCTGTGATTATATTCCGTCTCATTGGACTTGGCAACAGAAAAAAAGTTCTTTTATGACTTAAAATTTTATTACTGGGAAGAACCAGACCTTTTCCGTAAATGTTCGGATGAGATAATCGTAAAAATGTGTACCGATAATGAAATTTTAAGTGTTTTATAATTTTGTCATGATCGTGAGGCGAGGAGGTCATCATGGAGGTTGGAAAACTCGCTTTTAAAGTTTTACAATGTGGTTTTTATTGGCCTACACTATATAGAGATGCTTATAAGTATGTTAAATCTTGTGAGTCTTGTCAAAAATGGGAAAATGTATCTAAAAAACATGAAATGCCTATGCAACCTATTTTAGAATGTGAGTTATTTGATGTTTGGGGTATAGATTTCATGGGACCTTTCCTATTTCTTTTGGAAAAGATTTATTCTTGTAATGGTAGATTATGTTTCAAAATGGGTAGAAGTGAAGCTCTTCCCACTAATGATACCAAGGTTGTCATACGATTCCTTAAAAGAATATATTTACAAGATATGGCATTCGAGGGCAATCATTAGTGATAGAGGTTCACATTTTTGTAATAGACCATTTACTAAGATAGTTGAAAAATATGGTGTAACGCATAAGTTAGAACGCCTATCATCCGCAAACTAGTGGATGTGTAGAGGTATCAAATAGAGAAATGAAAAGAATCGTGGAGAAAACAAAGTGGATTCAAATCGTAAAAATCAAGCGATTAAATTAGATGATGCATTATGGGCGTCTGAAACGACTTTTAAAACACCAATTGGTTGTTCTCCTATAAGCTAGTCTTTGGTAAGTCTTGTCATCTCCTGGTTGAGTTAGAACACCGAGCCTTCTTGGCTATTAGATTTCTCAATTTCGATCCTAAGGTCATCCGGTGATCATAGATTGCTTCAATTAATGTAACTAGAAGAATTTCGCCTCGATTCTTATGAAAATGCTCGAATCTACAAGGCATACGAAATCTTTCCATGATAAGAGAATCTTTAACCGTGAGTTCCATGTAGGTGATCGAGTGCTCTTGTACAATTCACGTTTAAAGTTGTTTCGAGGTAAGCTTAAGTCAAGATGGACAGTCCATTTAAGGTAACACGGGTTTACAAATGCGAGTCATTGAACTAATCGATGGAAATACAACTTTTATAGCCAATGGCCACAGAGTAAAGTTATTTGTGGAGGAGAAGGAATCACACCGAAAGAAGAAATAATGCTCTTGATTGATCCCCGACAAATTGAAAAAGCAGAGAAACACAAAAGAACTGAAAAGCGAGAAACCGAATCACCAATACCGGTACTATCTATCTTTACTCTACTTTTCACATATTTTTAATTATGTTTAAACTCTTTTAAATCTTTTTACCGGATAGACGTAAAAGAACCGGATGCCTTTTTTAGATAGAATAGGAGTTTTTATTTTACTTTTGAAATTAGGCCTAGATAAAGATGTCGCATTTGCTATAGAAGCTTTAGTTTTTCAACAAAACAAGAAATTGTTGAGAGAGATCCGATTGAAAGAAGTTTGTAATGGAACATTAAGAAGTGATAAAAAAGAAGGGCAAAGTTTACGATGAGATGCGTAATCTGTGGAAAAAGTGAACATGTTGACGTTTGTGGGAAAAACACAACCAAATCCCCAGGATGTGTGTTTGAATATTGTTAGGAAGGGAACGATTAGGTGGTTATCCGAAAATCGATGGAATTCGAGAGATAATTCAAATGCTTCATTTTTAGGATTTAGGTTGATTGAGCGTTATATCGTAACTCCTGGAAGATTTAGAAATCGAAGAATCAGAAACCCTTAAGTTTCAGTCTTTTTCTTATATTTTATTTTATAAAATTTTCGCATAACTTTTGAGAATTTTATAAAATTGGATCTTTATGAAATTTGAGAAGTTTTATAAAAGTTTTATGAAAGTTTTCGTTAGTTTTTATTTAGATGTTTTATAAGAGTTGATATAAATTTATTAAATTTTTATAAGCTTTTTAAGTGTTATAAAGATTTTATTAAGTTGTAAAATGTTATAAACTTATCTTTAAGAGTTTAATTAAGTTTTATTAAGGTTTTATATAAGTTTTTATCAAAAAAAATCATAAAAAGTAAATTAAAAAAAATCGAAAAAGTGAAAAAAATTGGGCACGGACCGATCCGGCCCTTAATCCGGACCGGTCCGGGGTCTAAAAACATAAAAAAGGACGGGACCCCTTTTTTTCTTCTTCTTCTTCCCTAATTTTCTTCCAACAGCCGCACCCCACACACCAAACCCCACCACTCGAAATTTTTATCAATTCTTCCACAAAAATTCACCTCTCACACTACCACTACTTGATTTCTTCCCCTTTTCATCTCTTCTCTTCTACACAAATTTGAAAAAATCAAAAGGGAGCAAAAACAAGCTACATTTCATTCCGGCGACTTTTTCAACTTTTCCGGCCTACTTTTCAACGTTTTCTACACATTAAGGTATAATTTAGTTTATGTAGTTATCAATTTCGTATTTTTCATAATTTTTTAGGTTAATTTCAACTGTTTTGATTTTTGAGTGTGTTGTGACATTTTTATTTTTGTTGTTTTTGTTGTTGTTTTTGTTGTTGATTGGCATTACCAATATCGTAGAATGGCTGAGTCGAGTAGGAAAGCCTCTAAAAAGCGAAAATCAAACATTCCCATATCAACTCCTGTCGTAGGCACAGTAATTTTATCACCTGAAGAAGAATCCGTTAGCTTTGATAAAACAGCATCACCTGAGGCTAAGAAAGCGTATGATAAAATTTATAGTAAATGTGATGTTTTGATTGAAAAAGGATTAGATTTGGAGGATTTCGGTGATGAAGTTAAAAATATTTTTACGAGACGTCAGTGGTTAGATTTAGCAGCCAGAAGGGAAGGGGAGATTAACAAGACTCTAGTAGCTGAGTTTTATTCAGTTTTATCTACACTTTCACAGGAGCGACTTACTCGATCATAAAATCAGATTTTACGAGCCAGAAATATTCCTTTTAACCCTGCCGTCATAAATGCAATTCTAGGAGTTGAGGTTTTTCCTGATGAGGAGGATTACAGGGCAGTTTATAATCTAGATGATCCTGCAAGTTTTGAACAGACTGCCCTGAGAGCTCAGAATGCTTTTGACCCAACCGCTGTGTGGGTAGAAAATAGATTTAATTATGGGAATTGTTTTAGAGGGTTGAGGGCAATTAAAAGATTTATTAGCCATAATCTCTACCCTTCACGTAAACATACTGCTTTTGGAAAGGAAGATGTTTGTATCGCTTGGGCGATGGTAAATGATGTCAGAGTGGATGTTGGTAAGGTCATGTTTAAAAGAATTTTCGAGAGTATTGTCATCGCTGCACCAGGAGTCATCTGTACTTCCTTGTTTTATCTCTCGATTATGTCGTAGGGTGGGCGTGCCAAGTCTTTGCTTAATGACAAATTATCTCTGGCGGATGCCAATTTGATTGGACCGAGTTTGACTACACTTCCAGATGGTAGTATACGCTTTTGATTAGACGTAGTCAAACTCAACCACTCCACCAGCCACATCTTCTTCTTTTCCATCTTTTTCTAGTCACCCTCAACAAACTCCTTTCTCCAACACTATCACCTATGATATGTTTCAATCTTTAGTGTCGACGTTGCATGTGGTCAAGCCAACATGGCTTTATATGCTGAGAGTAATAGGCAGTGGTGTGATGATATTCGTAGAGGTTTAAGGAGGAACGAGCAGTTGCTTCGTAATCCTACTTTTGATGATCCTGCCTATCCACCTTGTCAGTCAGATCCTTATACCTTACCAGAGTGGGTAACACCTATTCCACCACCTTCGAGCTTTCATCCATCGTCATATCCTTTTGGGAGCCAATCTAGTGGAAATGTGTATTTTCGACAGTGTGTCGAGAGACCAATGTCTAGTTGGGGAGGATTCACTGAGTTTGCACACATTACGACTGGCATGAGTTCGATGGGTCTTGATAGTTCAGTCAGGACCACGACTACAGTTCAGCCACCAGCTTCTCAGTCGTTTCCGAGTTCAAGCTTTCATGTCGATCCTGAAGAAGGCTATGAAGAAGATTGAATTTAATAACTATGTTTGATTAAACATTTTTTTACTGCACATTTCATTTTATTCGACGTTTGTCATTTAGATATTGGTTTGTTTTCATTTTCGTTTAGTTTGATTTTATAGTCGTTTTATCGAAATTTGGTTTGCATTTTAAATCGTTTTAGTTTTTCTAAAAACTATAAAAAAAAAAAACCCAAAAATGATTTTTGTATAATTATTACGTCATTTTACAAAAATATAATGTGTCGTTTTATCCGTTCGTATCAAGTTAAATTAACCTTTAATGAATATCTTCAAGAAAGTAGGTAGTAATAGGCACGTGAAGTAAAAAAAACCAAAATACAATTTGATTTTCACCTCTGTCCTCAGTAAAAGCTGGATGAGGCCGGACCGGTCCGGCCTAGACTCGGCCCGAGCCGTGAAGGGAAATGGCATGACTCATTTTTTGAGTCTGTCTCGTGCATCCACGTATGTATAATTTTCTATCTATTTAAAGGAGGCCAGGAATGAGGAAAACATACCAACTCTTTCACTTTGTCTATCTACTTTCAACTTTGTTTTTTACTTTTCATCTAGTTTTAAAAATGTCGAACCGATCATCTCCATCTGTCAATTCATACGAACCTCACACCCGGATCATCCGAATCTCAAGCTTCTAATGAGAATATCATTTTACACCATCGTTTTGCGAATTCTCCAATCCAGATTGGAGAAATGTTTAAATGTCGATAAGATTGATCAATGGGGAAAAACTATTATTCAAGTTTTGGTTGGAAAAAATTTGTCAATGACGCTTGAGAGGAAGGATAAATGTCTCGATAGTTCGAGAATTTTATTCTGCCCTCATGACGACGTCCATGATCGATATCACTCAGATTGTTTCGGTAAGAGGAGTGGCAGTTCCCTTCTCTTCATCTATTATCAACCAAACTTTTGCAATTCCACCGGTTTCAATGCAAAGATTTTGAGATAACATGGGGCTTACAAAATCCACACAATCATTTGAACAGAGTCCATGAGTCTTTCCAATGTCTGTTTCACTTTTCGACACAAATCACGAAATGTCTACATCGTGCTTTACTTCCACACCTAGGCGTGGAAACATTTCATTAATTCTAGGGTGTATCCTACTTGGGATTTCGGGAGCCTTAGTGATAATGAAATGCTTCTGCTGTATGCTTTGACAGTTGGTGTATTTGTCGATTGGGGAATTTTGATTCAAAGGACGGTGTTGGAGTTTGCAATCACGAGAGGTAGTAGGGGGAAACCTATGCCTAATTCTTGTTTGATTTCGCTACCTGTGTACTCGGATGAGTGGAGTGGGAGAGCTGGAAACGGATGAGATTTTTCCGTCTAGAGAGAGTCGAGTTGGATTATTGCCGGTTGATACACCGGGTTGTTCGTCTACGATCTAGATAGTTTGTTGGTGGTTTGTTTATGATGTTTAAGTTTTAATAAGTTAAATTAAGTTAAGTTTGAAGTTTTTTTTTTCTCTAGTTAGTTAATTTTATGTTCTTTTAAATTTGTATTAATCTATCTTGTTTAATATATATATGTCTCAGTTTTTTAAGTTTGTTTGTTATTTAATGATATAATTAGTATACGCTAAAATTAAAATCGGAATAATAACGATAATAGATAATTTTAATTTTATTTTCCAACCTACTTATTTAATACTCATTGAACATCGGGACGATGCCACTTCATAAGTGGGGAGTAAGAGTTAGGTTAGAAAATTCATTAAAATTTTTGAAAATAGTTATAAATTATAAAATTATCAAAAAAATTTTTACTTATTTTCAAATTTATTTTTTTTAGTAGTTAATATATAAATATGAATAATAAATTATATAATTTGGAAGAATAAATTTTTAATTAAGTAAAGTATATTAGATATATTATAATCATATTTTATGTCTAATTTAGATTTTAAGTTTATATAATTGAGTAATTAATATTAGATATTGTTTTTATGAAATTATATAAGTATGTTGATAATTATAAGTAAAATTTTTAGAATCATAATTTTTTCAATATGAATTATGAGTTTGGAATTGGACTAGGGATGTCGATTTTTGGCACCACAAAAATATAACTATAGCCAAAAAGCCTACCTAAATTTCCAATTTTTGTTCTTATGTCAGCCTTGATTAGAGTGATCAAGACCTCACTCGAAATTGTCAATTGATATTAAATAACCAAGCTTTAGCTAATTTTGGTCTACATTTCCTTGAAAATACCACAAGTTTGTACGTACTTATAAAAAGAGATGAAGACATAAAAGCTAAGTTTTGGTATATGCTGAGATTGGAAAAATTAGATAAGTATTAGTACATTCGATCTTACCTCATGACACTTGCAAGATAGTCGATTTTGGTAATAAGCTTGGATATATTAATATTCTAAATTAAGAACGAAGCACCATATTTACACAGAATTAATCAAATACCAGGTATCTTCCTTATCTGTGATCGACAACTTAAAAAAAAATTTAAATGAACATATCGGTTGTAGCTACCAATGATTTGAGTGAGTAGGGTATTATCACGAAATGTCCTATATCACTATGAGGTCGAAAGCTCCCGATTGCCTGATGATAGTAGTCCAGCTAGGGTATTATCTCGAAATGTCCTATTGCTGGGAATGAAGGCACAAAATGAAAAAGAAAAAGTCGAATCATAAGATCTCAAGAATGATTACAAGTTTAAGGAAACCGGACTTGTAATTTTCGATCGAAAGAGTAGTACTCCGATCAATCTTGATGAAGAAATGCTTGTAAGTTAGATTTTCTACACACACTCACGCTTTTAGTTCTTAATCCTTAAAAAAAAAAAAAAAAAAAAAAAGAGAAAATCTGAAAAAAAAAAAAAAGAGATGTTATTAATCGATGATTATTTTTTGATCAAGAATATGAAGATGTAGGTACGTACGACTTGCCTCTTTCTCTTTTTGATTTCCTTTTTTCCGATTAACCAACATCTTGAACCTAAACTCTATAAGCCATTTTTGTCGACTACCTGACCGAGTTTCCGATTCCAGAATTTCATAATAGTTGCGATTAAAAATAATTCTGATATTTTATTTATACTTATTAAGTATTATATGTACAATTTTATCTAAATAATATTTAATGTTTAAGTTATTTAAGTTATATACACTTTCTGTCTTCTTACGAATTTAAATTAGAAAAAGTAATATATTTATAATATTGACAATATAAATTACATTAAAAATTATAATCTGATCAATTATATTATCTTTTATTACCGCATATTTTTGCTCGAGGACGATCAAAAGCTAAGTGGGGAGTAGTTGATATACTACTTTTATATGATTAAATATACGTTATATTATTATGTTTTATCAACGAATTCTATATAAAATATATGAAATTATGGTGTAAATGATATGAAATGTTAATCTTTATAATTTAGAGTAGTTAGTAGTAATAATAGTAAAAAGTTGTAATTTTGTACCGATTTTAGTAAATCGGAGTGTCGTGTCAGATGTACGTGGGTATTTGTGGTATTTTATTGCAGATTTATAAGCCGAGACCCCGAAAATCGACATGTTGAAGTATAATCATATGTCTGGAAGGATTTAGAGAGTGCCACGAGCTCAAGTGATCAATCGAAGTGGTCAAGTGGCGAATCGATTCGATTAAGTGGTAATCGAGAAATGTCTTCGACAAACGAATGGCTCATCAAAACGACGTTATCTGAAGAGGAGTCCTTCACGAAAGTTGTAAATTTTCCCGAGAGCTTTCCGATGCCGCTTGAATCATGATTTTTGGAGATCCAGAACACGAGATATGAGTTTTAGAAGTTTGATAATTATATATAAAAATTATATATCACCGCACATGCTGATTACTTAAGGAGGTGGAGATAATCATTACACCGGACCAGTCCGCCTTGATCTCGGACCGGTCCGGCCAAGGAAGTTTCATCTATATAAAGATCTCAATTGCAAACAGAAACGATGTACCAATATATATAAACCATATCATATATATATATATCCTCTCCTCTTTGTTTTCTTTTTATTTCGTAGTTTGTAAATAGGCCTTACGCCAAAAATAATAATCTCGTAGTATCGTTGTAATGCTCGGGAAATTATCAGAAGTTCAGTGTTGTTGAAATCGTTGTAATGTCCGGAAGAATACAACTCTGATTCAGCATTTGTAATCGGGTAAATTTCTAAAGTATTTATGTTTGTTTTTATCTTTTTAATCGTTATAATGTTTTTAGGCTAACTCTAATAACTAGCCAAAGTTATGTAATCGTTTTATTTCAATCTTTTCGGTAAAGGAATGCCGTCTAATTAAAATTGAGTTAATTGAATCTTTTTCTATTCTGTAACGTATTGATAATATTCGGATTGACGTAATTAACCAAGATGAATCGCACCATATAACCTAACGATGAACTGGCCAGAGAAGTTAGGATATGAGATAAAAGATAGAAAAACCGGAGGGTAAAATTGGCCGTCTGGCGTGACTACGGAATCTATTTCCTACCCGGGGCGATTTGTCTTGGGAAAGATTAATCTTATTAAAATTGTGCTCGAGATCATAATAATGTTAAAATCAACGGTTTAATTGAAACTAACACCGGAAAGTTCAATCGATCCGCCTGACAACCGGATCCTTTTGAATAACATCGGCCGTCTGACAAACGGAATAACCTCTTTTATCCGGGGTAGATTTGTAATCGGTACCTGTTCAGACTAACTGAGATTAGCATGGGGCAGTTGTGGAGATTGAACTGATGACAATGACATATGACAATTTCATACGCTCGTGTGAGGAGGAATTGTTAACCTCAGGAGTGCATCGTTTCATTTACTCAATTGGACCTAAAATAAAAGGAAAGATCGAGCACATTCCGTTTACTGGAAAAGATCGTATAATTCAATTATATAAACTTTGGCTAGTTCTATAAACTTATCTGTCTAGTTCTAAAATATATTGGTATCTATATATTTATATCTATATATATACTTTGCAATTTATGTACATCTATATATATTTATATATCTAAATATATTATATTAGAATAACTTTTAAATTACGCATTTATTTTATGTTGACAAGAATAGTAGTGATCTGTGTTATAAAATTGCGGTTTAGATCGAGTTAATAATGACTCTTTGGTGTTTAACCACACTTAGAAGAATTACCAAGTTCCTCGAGGATTCGACACTCGACTCACCATACTAGCACTACTGATTTGACCCGATACATTTGTCGGTTAAGGACTGGTTTAGCACTAGAAAAGGCCACGTCGACTTTTACGGCGCCGTTGCCGAGAACGTCGCTAATTTCTTTTTTTGTGTCTATGGTTACTACTTGTATTAGCTCAAAATTCTCGATAATAAGTCAACACTTTTCTTATCCCATTTCTATTTTATTTTTCGTTGGTACTTACCTTATAGGTAAGTTACCAATTTTTTCTACTACTATCAATTTCATGTTATTTTCTATTTTCGTTAGTTGATGACCAGAGGTGGTAAGGCCCCACTCACTCCTTATAAGCCTGACATAAACACTTACGAAAGGCAGTTATGAGTAGAGAGTAAACGTGGTCATACTAGTCAGGGAAATCCTGACGAATCATCTTCAAACAATACGAGATGGTCAAAATCAGTGATGAAACACCTGAACAAGGGCTGGAACATGCTCTAGGGCATGGACAAAACCCCGTTAACCCTAATAATAATAATAATAATAGAAATAATCGAATCGGAACCGAATAATCGTAATAACCCACCAAACCCGAGACCTATCTCGTGATCAAACCATAAGAAGAAACCGGACTAATAATCCCATACTTTTACCCAATGAAGGAGCAAATAATTTCAAATTAAATCTCATCTTTTGGTTTAATTGACGCAAGAGCCCAATTCTAGGAGAGGATGATGAAGATCCACATCATCATCTCTATCTTTTTGAAGAACTGTGCAATACAGCCAAAAGTCAAGGTGCTCATAAGGAATTAACGAGGATGACTATGTTTCCTTTTTCTTTAAAAGGATGAGCACGAGATTGGTTTATGTCTCTTCCACATCATTCACTTACTAGTTGGGAGGAGATTCAAACTGAATTTCTGAAACAATATTTCACTCCTGGACGAAATTTGGAATTAAAAGTCGAGGTTGCTAACTTTAGACAAGGATCTGAAGAAACGCTTGGGAATGCCTGAGAAAGATTTAAAAAATTGTTAAGAGCCTGTCCCGATCATGGTTATTCCTTAGATATGCAAATTCAACTTTTCTGTCGTAAATTAAGAAAAGTTTCACGTGCCGATGTAGATCAAGCATGTGGTGGTTCTTTAATGATGAGTGAAGCTCAAATAGTTTACGATGCTATAGAAAAGATTTCCAAAAATAACAGAATGTGGGAAACCGGTTCTAGCACCAGAAAAGTAGCTTTTGCAGGAGAATGTACATCTAATACGGAAGTTCTAGCATATTTAGAAAATTTGAGTAGGAAATTTGATGGCCTACAATCAAACAAAAACCAAAGTTCAGAAAATAGTACACCAACTGAATACTCAAATCAGGAAAATATTCCATTAGGAATCGAAAAACCAATAGGATATTCAAGAGAGGAGGTGAGTTTTCTTCAGCAGCATAGGAATTTGAACAATGCATACTCAAACTCGTTTAATGCTATTAGAAGAGATCACCCTACTTATCGATGGTCTAAAAACCCTAGTAAGCAAGGACAACTGCCATATCCAGTCCCATATAGGAATAATAATCAAGTTTATCAAGAAAACACATCTAATCAGAATTTACAATCATTACCTAGATCCTATCCTCAACATACCACTCAAAGTATACCAGTAACTCAAAGTTCAACTCAACCTGCAGAAGGAGATGAAAAATGGGAAAAACTAATGGAAAATATGATGGGTGTAGTATCTACTCAAGCTAAGAATATGGAAACAATGATGACTTCTATTGGTACAGTCACTAAAGATATGAATACAATGAAAACATCTATGAGCGGACATGATACCAGAATAAGAACTATAGAAGCCTCATTGAGGAATATGGAAGATCATTTGAGTAGGGAAGGTGAACGTAACAACAGTAGACCACCTGGAGGATTACCAAGCAATACTGAAAGAAACCCAAGAGAGATAAATGTTGTAGTTATGAGAAGTAGAAAACTCTGTGGTAGTAATGGAGTAGAAAACTTCGGGAATAATGAAGTAGAAAATGATTTAGATGGAAAAAATGATGGAACTAAAGATGAAATTGAATTCACTGATGAGGAAGAAGAAATTATAGAGAATTTCTTGAAAAGAAATAGAAGTTTGGAACCTGAAAATGAAGGTGAGAAATGGGTAAAAATCCCTAGGATTTTGAAAGATCCCATGGATAAAGATTTAAGGAATTTATTCAAGGAACGTGTTAGAGTAGAGGATAATGAAAACAAGGATGAAAAACAGGAAGAACTGAAGGAATCTGGAGTAGAGATTGATTCGGGAATGTCTTAATGAAAAAAACTCAAGATCATGATACTTGGCGATCAAGTAATACTCAAAGGTTTAAGGAGAAAGGAAAAGAGAAATGACTTTGGGATCAAAGGTTGTAGATTTAGAATCTTTACCTTACCCACCTAAAGATCAAATTAAAAGATTAAAAGCGATCAAAAGTATGCTCGTTTCCTTGATACTTTTAGTCATATTCATGTTAATATCCTCATTATCGAAGCTCTAATTAGTATGCTCGCTTATGGAAAGTTTCAAAGATATTCATCAAACAAGAAAATATTAGAGGAATATGAGAATATATGCCTAAATGAAGAATGTTCTGTAGCTTTGCGGCGTAAGTTACCGCTTAAACTGAAAGATCTGGAAGTTTTACCATTCCATGTGAGATTGGAGGATTTACATTTAAAAGGTCTTATGTGATCTTGGAGCTAGTATAAATCTCATGTCTTATGAGGATTATAAGAAGCTAGGCATAGGAAATCTTACGAAGATCGAAATGACTCGCAAATGGCGGATAGATCGATTAAATACCCTAAAGGAATTATTGAAGACGTATTGGTTAATGTAGACAAGTTCTATTTTCCAAAGAGACTTTGTAGTTATGGAAATGGAAGAAGGATATTCAGTGCCACTTATCTTAGGTCGACCATTTCTAGCTACAGGAAGAACTTTAATAGATGTCCAGAAAGGAGAATTAATTCTGAGAGTCAATGAAGATGAAGTTACTTTCAATATTTTCAAAGCTATGAACCATCCATACAAATAACAAGAATCATGTTCTTTTATACAAGATATTCATTCTGTCTATGATAATCAGTTACCAACTTTTGAAGACAGATTAGAAGAATGCTTAACTATGTCTATCTATAAGGAAGATGAGAAAGACACCGAAATGAAAGAGATAATTCTTTCTCTAGATAAAGGAAGTTTTACTTTTAAACCATCATGGCAGAAGTATTTGGAATTAGAACTAGAATGACCATCCATACAAATAACCAGAATTAATTGTGTCAGTTTTGTCAAGGTTGTAACATTTCTCAAAATATACTATCATCATCGCTCTCCACAAAGAGTCATAAAATGGGATTTTGACTATTTCTTAGCTTGTGACTTGGTTAAGTGTTTACTTCAGTTAAATGATTATTCTTAATCGTATGCATTACACTATAAATACAGATGAATCAAGTTTAACTTCATACACAAATTGGAGTCATGGGGAAATCGGCAAAGTCAATCTTTTTTCTTTTGCTTCTAACAATTTGCTATTTCCATGAATACCCTCCGGCTACTGCCTATTTCTTCGAGGGGGTCACAGCTCATGAGATGGCTACTTTCGTCCATGACAAGGAAATTCATGAAGATTCTGAAGGTACATAAGAAATATAATTTGTCATGTATCACGAAACGCATGTGATTTGCATTGTATGTCATAGTAATCGTAACAATATCACTACCGTTGATGTTTATACATGATTATTGTCTACCTTCTACATTACCCTCCATTTTCTTTCACCACTTTTCATCTTCATAAAAAAAACTTAAATAAGTATATATGTAGCTAGGGGTATAAATGAAAATTACTATTTTTTTCTTCCGGGTTTTCGCAGCTGATCAGAACGGTCTTTTAGGAAATAACTAGATGCTCAAACTTTCTGCAGAGATAAAGCTTTCTATTCAAGGAGGGCAATGACTCATTATACGAAAAAGCATTGGCTTCAATTAGACATATGCTTGATTGGGGACCTGCCGTTCTTTATCTTGGCTGTTGTGCAGAGACTTGTACTACGCTTTTCTTGTGGACATTAACGAATAATCCTTTTGCCATATATGTGGACGATGAAGAGGAATTTGCAAAGGGAAGTGGAACGAAGACGAGAAATTTTATGTTACAATCGTTATAGTGAATATTATATAATACGGATGTATCTTTCTCTTATTATATATTTGGTATAATGGTTATGCTTTAATATAATTTCAGATACGTATGACAGTGATATATATATATATATATGGTTATAATATAATAAGATGCAAATTACCACAAAAAATGAGGCATTGTTATGGTTTTATTTTCATGACGAGTCCCATTCGCTATATATGGGAATGGTAATACTCAGGCCTAAAAATTTCTTTGAAAGACAATGAAGAACACTCTTTTGCTACCTTAGATTTTACCACATTAAAAAAGTGAAATTATATACTTACTTTATCCAGTGGCAGAGCTACATACAAGCAAGGGGATAACTTATCCGGAATAATTACATTAATATATGTACAAATCACATCGTTTGCCCCCCTTAACTTTCAAATGTGTAATATGACAAATTAATGTTGTTTGAAAATACAAGAACAAAAATCTCGAACTGAAATCCATAGTACGACTCGGCTTGATGAGGTTCTTAGAATTGCATTCTTTCCCTAGGGTGTTTTCGATTCCTTCTGATCCGTGTGTCATGTCTAATCCCCAGGCTTTGTATTGGGGCTTCTGGTAGGTAGCTCGTAGAATATTTCATTAGGTCTGCTCAATATAGCATCTTTTCCTGTCCCCAGCAGCCTGGTAAATCCTCAGCCGGAAGTGTGGCACCCATTAGATTGAAAATATAAGTTATGTTCTGCCGGCTCTGTCCGGCATCTGTTCTTCTTCGTCATCATCAAGTATTCTATGTCGTTGGTAAAAACACTATTATCTTCTTCTCTTACCCCCTCTCCTAACGTTACAACACAACACAACACAAAACAAAGACATTCCGAAAAACAAAAACAAATGATAAGACATTTCGGTTATATATATATGTGTGTGTGTGTGTGTGTGTGTGTGAGTTTATTAATAATTGTGTCATTCCATTTGACAGACAATTATAAAATGTATTGTGTGAAAGCATATATTCACCTTGTCTATGGTAATAAAAAAAATATGAAGTCATTTTCACATATACTTGTAGAAAATATCATATCTTAACATCGTAAAAACACACGTACACACACACGATTAAATCCTATTTACTATTTTCTGAAACAATCCTATTCACTTTATATATATATATATATATATATATATATATATATATATATATACACACACACACCCACATGTACAAATCCTATTTACTATTTATTTGAAACAATCATATTTACTTTATATATATATATATATATATATATATATATATATATATATATACATATGTATATACTATACATATTTCCAATGTCTTTTGTCATAAAAATATCAAGTCATTTTCACATCCGCTACGGAAAATATCAAATCTTAACATCGCAAAAAACACACACTGCACACACACACACAACACACACACACACACACACACACATATATGTTACAATTAATTAATCATGTGTATTTATAATCACTCGCATCTTTCTACAGCTGGGACACACGGAGAATATATTCATCCGCGTGATAGGGTGCTTGATACCCAACTGAGGTTCCATACGGAAAAAGCAATCTATGAAAAACTAACATCCGAGTTGGTGCAGTATCGTCACGGCAATGGTACCTTGTTATCTAGATTGAAAGAATCAGTGTTTGGTCAATTTATTACTTTGTATCGTGATAACTGGGTGTACAAAGGGCGGCTAATAGCATTATTGTATTTCCAATTGGTTTATCCCGACCGCGACGACGAATTTCATTTTAAGATTGGCGAAAATAGAGTGAAGTACGGTAAAAGAGAGTTTGCAATGACAATGGGGTTTAGATTTGGAGATACAAACGTTGAATTGCGTCGAGTCTCAAGGTGTTTTGAATTTCCTTGTCAATGAAGTAAGTGCACCGCGACTGTCACGTTGACAAAAATCCTAGCAGTGATCAAGTCAAGGCAATGCGACAACGAAACAGTATATCGGATGGCTTTAGTGTATCTTATTTTTGGCATATTAATCGGATCGACAAGACACTGGAACAGTAATACCGAGCCAGATATTTTATATCGTCGATACCTAGAACGGGTCAGAACTTATCCACGGGGGGAGTATCTCTTTAATAACTTCATGTGGAACTGGTGTAAACAAGTACAACACCTACAGTTACTTGGACCGAAAACTGAGGTGAAAGCACTTAAGCCAACGGTATCCGGTTGTCTATATGTGATACAGTTGTGGGCATTTCATGCCATTCCAACCATCGTTTAGAAGGGGAATTTCGCATTATTGGGAGAGGGACATGATAACGATCATCCCAGCATGTTGAGATGGCAATGTTCGACGGCAGGGTGCATTCCTATGAATTGGCCTCAAAAGAGTTTGCTTTATGGGTAAATATCGTATTATCGTTTTTATCAATCCACATTTTAAATATATTGTATCTAAAACCGTCTTTTTTTCTTGTATTCAGGTAGGAATGCCCGATGATGTTTTGAGAACCGCAGAAGATAGGCAGTATGTAATTTCCCTAAGGTTGCCGGCGGTGGATGTTACGGCTCTTACTCGTTAATTACCGGTCCCTCCCATCAGAAACACACCGGCCCGTGCCTCTGGTCAAGCCAACGAACGTGAGCGTCCCGAAATTGATGAAGAGGATGCTCGACATAGCCGATCCACGGCATGATTATGCGTCTACATCCGCAAACCTGTAAGGCGATGTCACTATACCTATTGTTGGCGGTGTGCAGTTGGAAGGACTGAGCCCAATAATTACTCAAATAATCCAATAAGTACTGGAAAAAAACTAACTCCGAGTTATGTGTTGCGAAGAATGAGTTAGAAAAAACCAACTCCGAGTTAAGATATGCGAAGACCTTCCGAGTTAGGAGATGTGAAGGCTCGGTTAAGTGAAATAATGTCTGGGTTAGCTCAAGTTAATGCTGAAGTGGGACGCATGAGAGGTGAACATGAAAATATGAAGGCTGAATTGGGATGTTTTAAAGGTTAACATGCAAAATTTGTC
The DNA here is from genome assembly GCA_026214975.1 of Gentiana macrophylla. Taxonomy (NCBI): domain Eukaryota; kingdom Viridiplantae; phylum Streptophyta; class Magnoliopsida; order Gentianales; family Gentianaceae; genus Gentiana; species Gentiana macrophylla. Next base: position 114,002,068 of record CM047810.1, on the reverse strand, counting down.
AAATGGTTAGCAAACCATATCAGTAGACAGGTATGAATTATCTTGCACATACGAATTTGACAGCCGTATTTATATTGTTAACTTATGAATTTGAATTATCAATAGGCAGGAAATCCGTCATCCCAGTCCCTGGCTGGCACACAGCCACGAGTCTCTTAGGGTGTCGTGTCAATTCTACAAGGTATCCTCGAGACTGATACACCTCAAGGCCAGGATACAGAACCTGCTCAGAATCAGGTTTGAATGAGCTTGTAAATACGAACTTTATTGAGTTGTTTTGTTACCCAAAATTTAAACTCATATCATTCCATTTAATTTTTAGGCGACTCATAGTAATGTTGAGCAGTCATCACCGTCCCGGGGTGGGACACATACAGGATGCTCTCAGACCGAGGCCGAGCTAATCAAACCCAAACCTCTTGGCCCAGGTGAAATGAGTGATGACACGTCGTTGTCGTGTGGAGAATTAGATCTGCCTGGTCGAGAATTCGATCTTGGTAGCTATCCTGAGACTGGTCGGTTAAGTGAAGTGAATGTTGATGTGAATCCGGAGATCCCAAGCACGGGCACTTGCACGCCTTTAGGCCAACAAGAAATGCCAGTATAAGGAGGGGTTAAAAGGGAGATAAGAGACCAGTGGGAAGAGAGGCAAGGCATATAAGGATGAGATCGACCGCACAACATTATTCTTTGTGGGAAATGAATGTGGCATGTGGGAAATTCCTAAGAAAGTAACACAGCTACAAGAATCAAGGGATACTCCGAGTAGGAAGCTTGACAGCGAAAAGCTTAAAGATTTTGAAGTTTGGGTCACTAACGAGATGATAATATATGAAAAGATTAAGAAGGAGAAAGAAGAAGCGAAGGAACGGGGGGACCGGTGCCGAAACATTTGCCTAAACTAGCGACTAAATCAATACCATATGGAATCGATGTTGTTGGAGGCACGCCTATCAGGTATCCAGCTGATGTTGAGTTTTGGTATATATTGAGGACCCTACTAAAATCACTGTTGACAGATGTAAGCGACTATAATTTTACATATTGTTTTTCATGCCTTACTGTTAATTTGAATAGCTTATGACTAATTCATATATTTTCACGTGTAGCATGTCGATGCCTTTATAGATATATTGAAGCGTCGTATGTTGTTACGTCTGGATTGCTATAAAAAGAATATGGAGGTGGCTTACACCGCTTGCACTCAAATCTTTTACCATGTTATATCTGAATGGATAAAAACGGCCATTAGTATTATTCAGATGGTGCCCGAAGGTCTAAAGGATCTTACCGGATCTTGGACACTACAAACAACGGTACTTTTATCATGGCATATTGTCAGTGTAGATCATTACCTTCTCTTGGAAATTGACATTCCCGCATGGAAGATAACAACGGTCGATTGTCTCTACGGAACTGTGAATGAAGACAATGTTGATGACATTATAAGACACTTAGCAAGGTTTCTAACTATGGTTTTGTTTGAGAACCCTAAATGTCGTAAGCAACCAATGGTGAAAAAGGGCAACACGTCATCATTTGAAGTAAAAAGGATGGATGAAGAGTACATTCCACAGAGGCCAATCAGGTAGGTTAACGTTGCATGCGATTAATTAAAAATTTCACGATTTTTATCTTTTTACTATATACATATATCTATGTACTATTGTCGTTTTGTCATGCAGCGGCGATTGCGGGGTGTACATGTTGAAGCACATCGAGTTCTCTGTGATGATCTCTGGCAGCTTGAAAGACATGGTCCCTGAGCGGATTGAGGACTTTAAGAAGAAAATGTGTGTAGATTTATTTGATCAGAATGTATAAGCACTTGGTATTTTGGCGCAGTTGGTGTGAATCTTGCGTTTCTTGTTCTGTCGTCTTCTCGATCCACTTATAGTATATTACTTGTATTACTGTTCAATTTTTCTATTTGTAGTTTCTAGTTATTTCATTACTCTTTCTTTTTAAGTTTGTAAGCCCCGTATGTAAGCCAATGTATCGTTACTCTTTCTTTTTATGTTCTAAACTAGGTTTGATTTTACTACTTATCATTTCATATCGACGCTCATGCAAATTGTGAGGTATTCCGTCACAATATTTAATTTGTATATTAAACGTATAGCGTTAATTATTATCAATTCAAGATTATGAATATAATTAAAACAATAATAAATTACATATTTTGGCTCGAAGATGTTCAAATAAACTACATTAATAATATGAAATAAATATTTTGCCTCTTTCATTGATTGAATAAGAAGATGAAAAGACTATATAATAAAGGAAAGTAAACATAAAAAAAGTAGTGATACATTGAGATAACAATACTATGACGCTTAAATAAACCACGGGTGATCATAAAAGGAAAGAAGTAATGATACATTGCCTTACATACGGGGCTTACAAGCATAAAAAGAAAGAGTAATTATACATTGAGATAACAATAAGATGACGCTTAAATAAACCAAGGGTGATCATTAAATACGATCGGTGGGGTTTGCCAAACAATGTCATCCGTGTCATTTTCCGGTTCCCCAAAGCTTCTGGACATAGCCGTGATAAGAAATAGGAAATGAATATAACCATCACCATGTCTCCCCCACGCTATCTTGTTAACCCTATCCACAATGTATCTTCCGACGTTAACTTGATGATATAAAAACTGTGTATGCAAGGATGTACATATCCAAGTTATGTTGAACGTGATGTATGGTACCGTGGACGCGATTCACAAGAAACATAAGCATGACACGTACCTACTCGGCATTTAATCTTGTAGGAATATATTCAACCAAACCATCATTTGTCCTTTTGTTAGGACCCCAAAGGTGAGTCCCACCAAATGCATCAGCTAGTTCAAACATCAAATCCATCCCATTGTCCAGCACAATCCTAGGATGATACCTGAAAAATTCTTCATCGTCTGGGACTTCTGCAAGGCCATAGTAACGGTTGATCCAACCCGCATCCAAACTGAAGAAAACGCCTCCACGATCTTTCGCGTGTGATTGCGATCCTCCCCAAAGTCTCCCTCTCTCAAGAATTACATAGTACTCACGAACGATATACCAATTCATACTCACTGTTCTATCAGAGGTGTTTGCGAAACCAGACCACCCAATTATGAGTAATCTGTCTCTCAAGAGTGTAGGAAGACTATCCCACGATAACCTCCTCTCTGCAACTACAGCTCTACCAATCCAGTTTGCCTAGGAATAATGTCTATCCCCTTCATCAGGGAACCTAGTTAACAGTGTCTAATCGTCATTGGACGCATCTTCCCTGCCCTCATAATCAAACACATGGGCATGCGGGTCCATGTAAAAGATAATCTGAGTTAGACATTTCGATGAAAACCGGTGTCTATTCCAAGAATGTTTTGATCTTAATGCAGCGAAATGTTTGCCTGAAGAGACAAAAGACGAACTTGAAAAAGAAAGAGAACTATTGCAAGGGAAGCTGGAATTGAAGGAAGAAGAAGATATGTTCTTGGAATATATAATCCGAGTTAGACATTGAGATGGAAGAAAATAAACAAATGTATTTGTAAGGAGATTTTGACTGAACAATTTGTTCGTTCTTATATGAATATAGGGGATGTCTCATAGTGTATATTGAGAGAATGAGGTGGGACTGAATATGTACAGTGTCAAAATGAGGATGTCATGTGTGGTCGCTATCGGCGTGTCCCACGCGTCAAGTGGTGGTGAGTATGACCGTCCAAATCAGACGATCCCATCCAAATTTTGGACGCTCCTGTGAAAATTTGTCACTACCTCCACGTGAAAAGATGTGCCCTGACTCCATGATGACACAACTTGAACCCTAATGACCCCTTGGACATATGACATCGACTGGACAACATGGCTAGTCAAAACAAGCATTGATTTGAAAGGTCGGTGTAGTTGAAACCCGTTCAAATTGGACGATTCAATCCAAATTTTGGACGCTCCCGTGCAAATTTGGATGAATCATAATTCCCACCGACCTTCTCAATCAATGCTTTTTTGAAAAAAAATCTATATATTGACCAATCCTTTACCAAACCATTCATACCCCTCATTTCTCGTTTATTTCACTCATATAATCTCTTCTAGTGTTCCTTTCAATGGCGAACCCGCATGCTCCTGTGTTCATTTCCATTGATGAAATTGATTTGTCGTTGGACGAGAAATATCTCACAAGCCATTTCACACAGAAGAGGAGAGGCGTGAGTATGTGACTAACTGGATGGCAAGAGCTGTCGTTCCAGAGAGGCGATTTAATATGGAGAGTCTTCCTAGTTTGATCAGCAACTTGTTCCTACATAACAGTTGGCATGATGTCCCCCAAAGCCCATTAATCTTTCATCACGTTAATCGATGTATTGTGTATGAATTATACGCTTGTGTAGCTACGACAGAGCACAATGAACGGTACGTCACAGTGTGTATGCCATTCCAGAATATCCTCAGGGTTTGGATTTTTTTCTATTTCCGGATGTTCTTGAACTACTACAGTGTGACATGGCTGTTTTGTTTGGGGAGACGCATCTGTGGAAACGTGTGAGGCCTCGGTGGCCTACCCGCCCTTCACCCTGGTCCTGGTATGGTCCATTCCTTCCTTTCTTGATTATGTTTCTTGCCACCAGTATGTATACACCGCACCGACATTTTATTTTGCTTTTTTATGTTTTTTAATGCAAAATTGGAGTCGTTTCTTAAATTGTGTGTTCATTTTTACCAAACCGTATTAATATCTTTTAGGTATCCTGCTAGCCTAGCACCAGAAAAAACAGATTTATTCAATGAAGAACAACTACACGAGTCGGACATCTATTAATTCTGTGTCCGGGGTTACCGCAATTCGAGCAATTCCTACCGGAACCTGGGCTTGTCCTCTCACTAGGTATCCTGCTAGCCTAGCACCAGGAGGCTCACCTCTAGAAGGAATCCTCAGGGTCCTGGGTCGGCCCCGCCTAGCCCCAGTACTCTGTGTTTCTCCACCTTCCCTCACTCTAGGCTCAGGAGGAGGAAAATGTTGAGTTCTAATCTATTCGGGAACAATCCAATCATCCCCGACTGGAACAGGAAAAATGCATCCTTCATATATACGTTGGAAACATGCAGCTTTGTAGTAATCAGAACAATAAGTGTACGGCCTCTCGCAGCGCTGACTGATAGCAGCGCAAGCATGTATGCAAGGTAACTCAAGTCCCTGAAACTGCCCAAAAAAGCTTTCTTTGTAATCATATTTACCTTCTCACTAGTATCAATGTCCCTAACTTGAATCTTCTCCCGGTCAATCAGGTACAGGGGCTAACACGGTGCGGCACAAGTCCGTAAGTTCTCTCCTCTCACAATACCAACGCTGCAACACTCATCTGATGTGGTCAAAGAGATTCACGATACTCATCTTACGTGCATCCCTGGTGACGTTGTTAAAGCTTTCAGCATAGTTGCTTGTCATTATTGCGTAATGTGTACTCAGAAATTACGATCGTGCCCATTTGTCAATTCCAATCTCCTCCAGGTAACACGAAATCGGCTTGTTTGGGTTTCTATCCATCTTTATTATCTTTTGAACTAATATTCAGAATCACATTTCCGAAAATGTATATGCGGCTTCCTAGAAAGTGTATAGGAAATATCCCGTGCTCCGAATTTTCTATTCAAGTTCATGACAATGTGGTGGAAGCAGTAACCATGGTAAGCGTCTGGAAATACAACCCTAATAGCTCCAATGATGCCTGGACCTCTGTCTGATATGAAAACCAAGTCACTGCGTTCTCCGATTAACGACTTCACACCTCCCATGAAATACGTCCACGCATAAAGGCTCTCTCCGTCGGTCACGGAAAATGCTAACGGAAATATACGGTCGCCTGCGTCTACACCGACAGCTACTAACAATGTCCCATTGCATTTTGTTTTTAGATGTGTACGCTTCACAACTAAGATAGGCTGACAGTACTTAAACCCCTCAATACTTGAACCCAAAGCCATGAAACAATACTTGAACCTACCAAGCGCATCAGGAACAATGTCTGTGGTGGTTCCAAGATTTTCTTGCTTCAACATGTAAAAGTAGGCGGGTAATTTAGAATATGACATTGTTATGTTTCCACTGATTAATTCCAAGGCTTTCTGTCTACATTCATACGCACATTGATAATTAAGGTCTATGTTGAATGTTTTTTTGACCTCAGCTTGTAATACTTTTTCCGTGAAACCGCTGCCAAGTTTTATGAGGCTATCCCTTATGAAACGACCAACAGGTCCGGGCCTGGCTTATGACTGTCAGTTAATCGCTCCAATCCACAAGTGTGAGTTTCATAGTACGCGGTTATCTCAAAGTTCATGCAACTTTGTTCATCCCTAGCGTCCACATTTGAATCAACAACCTTTCATTTGCATTTTTCCGAAGTATAACATCGTAGTTTTAACTTATCCTTGTCAGACCTAACGAGTTTCCACATGTAGTCGTGTTTAAATGTGTGGTAACTCATTTTATCCTTCATATCCTCCTTGTCTATATAATTTATAATAATACACAATTCTTCTGGATTATCGGTCTGAAACGTCCCAGCAAGTGGACATGAAGGAATTTGGGTAGACTTGATTAAAGACCCATAATGAGCACCTCTATGGCGATTCACACTTGCCATACTAAATGTGTGACCAGTGTCAGGGTTCTGTTCCAAAGGTGCTGTCATCGCTGCATCGCTGTTTACGTAAATTGAGGTGGACAGTGGAACTGCTGGCTTGTTCCATCTATGTGGACATTATGACTAGTCCGACCCAAATTATTCCAACGTGTCATAGCTTCAGTCACTGGTTCACACCTCCTACCACTAGGTTGCTAGATGTACGGTGTGTGCATGGTCAGAACTACATTATGCCGAGACTATCCAGCTTCATTCATAGATGCCAACATTCTAGCCATAGGTTGTTCACTGTAAGGTATATGCAATGGCTGACTAATCAGATTTTCAATAATTCCCCAATCATAGCCACGTTCACTTGACAAGTCAATGACATGATCACCTAAAGTTGTATTCGGTTGGATGGCAATTTCATGAGGGGCTGAGACTGATGGAGTACGTACAACATGCTCTCGGGAATTCCGATTACAATAAAGTTCGGGTGTAAAATCCTCAATCCCTGTATCATTTTCTCAAACTATCGGTTGTTCATTTAAGTCAAATGCGTTGTCATTCATGTCTTCCGAGTGATCATCAGCAATAACCGGTTCAGCGTTAACACATAGTTTGACAGTTTCTAGTCTAAGAAAATCATCAATGTACCCTAGTCATGTCTCACCTTCCAAAAATCAATCGGCCCCTCGTATTTTTTGTACAAAAGTTTCATGACCAATGTATTTTTTGATACATCAATTCCTACTTTCCCACACACTTTCTGCTTAACTTCATCCAATGTCATATCGGTTTTCACATGAATCAAATAAAATTTTCCTTTTCTATGAGACCATCTGCCGCTTCCTTTATTGTATATCCACTCTCCACCGAATTCAAACTTAAAGGACACTATGTTGTTATCTGTGAAAGATTTATAAATTTACATCAGTATATAGTAGGAATATTAATATAGAATAATATATAAACAATGAATATATAATATGTTTGTATATATTTCATTATATGTCTGTGTGATACACATATATGTAATAAGTACAAGTATATATATATATATATATATATATATATATATATATATATATATATATTAAGATGTGTGTGTGTGTGTGTGTGTTTGCAATGTTTTTGAAATACATATATAACCGGAATATGTTTTGTGTTTTGTTGTGTTGTAGCGTTAGAGGGGGGTAAGAGAAGAAGATAATAGTATTTTTACTGTCATAGAATACTTGATGATGGCGAGAGAGAAGAAATGCCGGACGGAGCCGGCAGAACAGAACTTATATTTCAATCTAACGGGTGCCTCACTTCCGGCTGAGGATTAACCAGGCGGCTGGGGACAGGAAAAGATGCTCTATTGACCAAGCCTAATGAAATTTTCTACGAGCAACCTACCTGGAGCCCCAATACAAATCCCGGGGATTGTGCATGACACAACGGATCAAAAGGAATAGAAAACACCCTAGGCAAAGCATGCAATTCTACGAACCTCATCAGGCCGAGGCTTACCATGGAATTCAGTTCGAGATTTTTGTTATTGTAATTTCAAACAACATTAATTTGTCGTCTCTTTCAATTTTTTATTTCACATACTTGTTACCGTTAATTTCAAGAAATGTTCTCATACTATCAAAAAATACGTAATAAAAAATAAAAACATTTGAATTGAATTTTCATCTTCCACAACAACAACAACATAATCAACTTATAACCAAACCAATAAAACACATTCGGTACACAAGTCTCGTTTATTACTACGAGCGATCACATTAACATCAACCAAAATAAGAATGTATCATTATCCAAATATATCATCAAAAATTATCAACCAAAATAAGAATGTATCATTGACTACCCTAATTATCCAATTAATGTCAATTCCATTATCGAAATATGTAATCAAAATTAATCACTTCACTACCCTAAAAATGCACATACTACGCTAAAAATGAAAATTTATAACTTTAACATACTCTATTGATGTGTACAAATAACAATAAAAAACAAAAACAATAAATAAATTTATTCAAAATAAAATATAATCATAAGTAAATGCTTACCCATTTGTTTAAAAATACAACACCGGTGAAATAAAATCAACACATCACAAAACCCGGTTTTGTTTTTTTGGTATCAATGGTGATTTTTGGTGTAGTAATGGTGATTTTTTTGGGTAGCAATGGTGATTTATTTGTGTGCTGGAACAGTGGAGACTAAAAGAGTACGTAGGTTAAAAGAGTAAAGTTTGACAGTATAAGGGTTTCAAATTTGACAGATCCATCATAATTAGGAAGTGGCGTCCTCCATTTTGACAAGGCTATCAAATGGATCCGTCAAAATTTGGACGGATTCACTCACTGGCCAATAAGGACGGAAACCGTCCAAAATTTGGACGCTCCGTCAATATTCTGACGGAATTCGTCACAATTTGGACGAAGCATCCAAATTTTGGATGGTTTCCGTCCTTTTTGGCCAGTGAGTGGATTTGGACGGAACTGAATGAATATTCTGACGGTTTATCGACGAAATCGTCCAAATTTGGACGCGGAATCTGAAAAAAAATGTCAGAAAAACTTTGACCAGAAACGAAATGTCAGAAGATACAGTGACCTAATTTACCTATTTCCCTCTTTAGGGAAGAATAAAACTTCTTCCATGTGTCTTTTCATCACAAAAATTATCTTTAGTCTGAATAAAATAATTCTCCCAATGATAAAACTATTTTTCTAGTGTCCTCTCAGGTTGTTCCCTCCGGCGCCGGAGGCTTTGGCTACCGGAAGCCTTTCTTTTCTTCTATTTTCTTTCGATCTTTTAGGGATTTTTTTCGCCGATCTGTTTCCGTGGGCTAGCCTTTGGACCCTCTTTAGTTTTCTCGCCACTTGCCTTCCGGCGATGGCCTTGCATGCTAGTTTTTCCAGAGATTGTTGGCTTCTTTCCCCTCCTGGTTGGGTAGTTTTGTTATTCTATGTAGATCCAAGGTGGCGGATGTCATTTGTTTTCTAGATCTGGCAGTTGTAGTAGCCTTAATGGTGCCGGCGGAGGTGCTACGGCGGTGAGGTCGACCTGGTGGTGGAAAGGGCGGTGCTTTTCTGCCCCGATTTGGATGCTATCTCCCCCAGCTTAGCTCTGTTCGTAGGCTATTATAAAATATAAAAAATAAAAAATTGTCAAATCCGGAGTTTGGTGGATTTTGGCTCCGTCTTGGTTGTTACGCTGTTGTCCCGAGATGGTGCTTCACCATTTGTTGCTGAGGTGCTATGGTATCTTTTCCCATCGTCTTCTTCGGGATCTCTTGCCTGTTTGGTGGTGAGTGCCAGAATCTTAGTAGCCGATGGTGGTCCTGCGGCATCGCTTGTGGTTTGTTGTCTACTTATTCGGTAGGGGTAGGAATCTTTGAAATTTCTCTATACCGTACGGTGGCAGTGAACGGTGGAATTAGGCTTCCGGGGCTTTTTGTTGTCTTCTTCAATTCTAGGCTTTTTTCTTTTAGTAATTTCTAGTTTGTTGCTTTTCTATTGTTTGTTTTTGTTTTTTTTGCCAAGAAATGATTTGTTATGGAAGCCTTGTCTGAGCACACCTGCTGTAATGCAACCTTACAAAGTTTTTTACTCCTCGGCTCAGCACGCCCTTAGCGATTCATTGCTTGGCTTTGTTTCGGTGTTAATTTTTTGTGTGTCTAGTTTCGTAGGTATTTTTATCGTTTGGTCCACTTTATGGTGGCTTTGTCCGGTTGTATTTCCGGTGTTAGTCCGGTTTTTAATAAACTTTTGTTTGTGAAAAAAAAAACGTATATGAAATCTTGCATTAATTGGTCCAATTACAACAAACATTAAGTATAAGTGTCGAACCTCAATTATACCACGAAACTAGAGTTCACCCATTAGACTCAATTAATTTGTAAAAATGACCTTCCTTGATCGGTCTAAAAATGGAGGATATAAGTGACTTATGAGCCCGGATGACCACGAAACTAGAAAGTTCACCCATCGGACTCAATTAATATGTTAAACTCAATTAAAAAGTTTTCTACTCCTCGGCTCAGCATGCCCCGTGTGACTCTTTGCTTGGCTTTGTTTCGGTGTTAGTTTTTTGTGTGTCTAGTTTCATAGGTTTTTTTATCGTTTGGTCCACTGTATGGTGGCTTTTTCGGTTGTATTTTCGGTGTTAGTCCGGTTTTTAATAAACTTTCATTGGTTAAAGAAGAAAAAACGTGTATGAAATCATTCATTAATTGGTGCAATTACAACAAACATTAAGTATAAGTGTCGAAACTCAATTATACCACGAAACAAGAAAGTTCAACCATCGCACTCAATTAATATGTTAAAATGACCTTCCTTGATAGGTCTAAAAATGGAGGATTTAGGTTAGTTATGCTCGGTATGTGTTTGAATGTTGTGATGCAGGATATAGGTGACTTATGAGCCCGGAAGACAAAGCATGATACTTAGATTGGCATAACCGAAGCCCGAGAATGGAAATGGATCAAAAATGGTTCATGTTTTCACCTTACATTCACTTTATCTGCACTTTGAGCATTGTTGGAGGAATTTTCTGGACTTGTGGTCTTCATGAACGTTGTAGACAATTGAATGAAATTTGCAACGCACTTTGAATCACTCAAATTGAAACTCTACACGCAAAGATATTGCCAAATTACTGAAGGCCGTCAATGCGGAAAGCTTTAACAGGGAAATGCGCACGCTTTCACTCGAGTGCGTACGCATTGCTAGAGCAGAATGTGCAGATTTGTGGCATTTCGAGCAATGCGTACTCATTCACTCGAATGCGCACGCATTCGGACGTTCTTGGGCACCTATATATACACTTTTACACAGATTTTCATTATTCTTCACTCTCTTAGAACCCTAACTATTAGCATAGCTCGACCCCTTCCCTTTTAGCTCCTCTAAACTCTTTCTTACTTTAATTTCCCTTGTATTAAACTTAATATAGCTTAGACTGTTGCTTAATTCTCTTGGATTATGCATTTTGTGTTTTTCTTCTTCCCCAAGTGACATGGGTGTGGATGAAGCTTGATACAACTTCAATTTCCTGTGTTTTTGGGAACTAATCATTCCTCTTTTCATATTTATGGCTTTAATCTCTTCTTTGATTGTTATTTATTGCTTTATGATGAGTAGCTAATTTACTACATATTCAAATCTTGTGAAGGTTGAAGAAATCCTCCTGTAATTGATGAAATTGAGAATGGGTAGTGTTTAATTGTTGTTTTATCGACGAATTCATGTCTTAAAACTTGTTCTTAATGCTTGAATTAGCTTGATCACATAGTTCATGAGCTCACACACCACTTCTTTAAATTTTTGTTGCAAAGGGGTTTGGGAAGATGGGTTTTAAGATCGTTATTTACAATTGACTGAGTTGTTTAGATCGATTTGGTAACGAGGTTTGTCGATGTAAATCGAGCGGCTCTAGTTCTTAATCTTGTTTCGGTCAGTTAAATCCTTAAAGGCAGACTGTTGAATCGGGAAAAGGGTACTAGGTTGTTGCCTGGCGTCTAGTACTATTTTAGGAGTTTGCACCCATGAACGAGTCGATATAAGCTTTAGGAAGTTCCTATTACCAAATAGTCGATTAGAGGGGCGAAAGTATTCAATTGGATCATGATTTGGCTATGTCTCTTTCTCCATTTATCTCTCCTTTAAATATCGTTTTACTATAATCAAAACTTGAACGCACTTGATTAACCTAAACTAAGTATGAGAATGACTTTGGTACTCGATTGATTCTTCGAGGGATACGACCTTGCTCTCCACTATAGTGCTTCCGACCCGGTACTCTGCCGGTTAAGGTAGGCCTTTACTATTTTGTTCATCATAAGACATCAAGTGTAACCACTGTTGTACACACACCACAACAAAATGGTGTAGCGGAAAGAAATCATCAGCATATTTTAAATGTAGCTAGAAGTTTGAAATTTCAGTCAGGTCTACCTGTCATTTATTGGACTTATGGTGTTATTCATACTGTCAATTCGATTAATGTGTAGCCAACACCTATCCTAAATGAAAATTCAACCCATGAATTGCTTTTTGGTTCTGTACCATCATACAACAACATTAGGGTATTTTGGTTGTCTGCTTTATGCCTATAACTTACATACTGATGGCAATAAATTAGCACATAAAAGCATAAAATCTGTTTATTTTGGTCATGCTCTGAATGTCAAAGGGTATTGTCTACTAAATCTACAAACTAGGAAGATATTCATTAGTAGAGATGTAACCTTTCATGAAACGGTACTCAAAATTCAGGTGATATTGACAACTTTTCCTTGCCTTTACCATTTATAGGGGAACAACATTCTGAAACTATAGATTTACAGGAGCAAAGTGAGCAGGATCATTCACCTAATCCTGAGCCAGAACAACAAAATATTGTGGTTCAGAACCAGTCAATGATCCTGTCTACAATCCTAATCCTGACAATGGATAGAATCCTTCAAATGGAGATGTCGCTGAGGCATGCAAGGATGAGGCCTGGAAGAAAGCAATGAAGGATGAGCTTGATGCTTTGCAAAAGACTGCTACATGGGAGATTGTCCCTTTACCTTAAGGGAAGACTCCTATAGGTTGTAAATGGGTCTATAGAATCAAAAGACATGCTGATGGTTCAATAGAAAGGTTTAAAGCCAGGCTTGTTGCCAAAGGCTACACACAATAGTTGGGATTGGATTATCTAGACACATATCCTCCTATGACAACTCACATCAGTAAGAACTTTACTTGCCATTGCTGCTGCTAAATGAGGGAATTCACAACAATTAGCTGAGAATAATGCATTCCTACATGGGGATCAAACAGAAGAGGTTTACAAGTTTATACCTCAAGGTTGCACTTCTGCACCAGGCACTGTATGCAGACTCAAGAAATCCTTATATGGATTGATACAAGCTAGCAGACAATGGAACATAAAGCTTACCCAAGCTTTTACTAATAGGGGGGTTTAGGCAGTCAAAGCAAGACAATAGCTTGTTCATAAAAGGAAAGGATGAAGACTTCATTGCCTTACTTGTATATGTTGATGATGTGCTGGTTACCAGTCCTAACTTGGAGCAGATAAAAGACTTAAAAGAATTCTTAAATTCAAGGTTTGGAATCAAGGATTTAGGAGATCTTAAATACTTCATAGGGTTGGAAGTTTCTAGATCCAAAGATGGAATAGTGTTGTCACAAAGGAAATACTGTCAGGAACTTCTGGAAGACTATAGGTACATATATTGCAAACATGTTCAAACTCCAATGGACACATCTCATAAGTTGCATAGTAAAGACTCACCAAAACTGGAATCTAATAGTTACTATAGAATTCTTGTTGGAAAGCTATTATATTTTGGTATAACCAGACCTGATATCATCCTAGCAACAAAACAGCTGAGTGAGTTTCTTGATTCTCCCTCTGAATTACAACTTACGGCAATCTCCTCCAGGTAACGCGAAATTGGCTTGTTTGGGTTTTATCCATCTTTATTATCTTTCGAACTAATGTTCAGAATCGCATTTCCGAAAATGTATATGCGGCTTCCCAGAAAGTGTATGGGAAATATCCCGTGCTCCCGAATTTTCAATTCAAGTTCATGACAATTTGGTGGAAGCAATAACCATGGTAAGCGTCTGGAAATACAACCCTAATAGCTCCAATGATGCATGGCCCTCTGTCTGATAGGAAAACCAAGTCACTACGTTCTCCGATTATCGACTTCACACCTCTCATGAAATACGTCCACGCAAAAAGGTTCTCTCCGTCGGTCACGGAAAACGCTAACGGAAATATACGGTCGCCTGCGTCTACACCGACAGCTACTAACAATGTCCCATTGCATTTTGTTTTTAGATGTGTACCCTTCACAACTAAGATAGGCTGACAGTACTTAAACCCCTCAATACTTGAACCCAAAGCCATGAAACAATACTTGAACCTACCAAGCGCATCAGGAACAATGTATGTGGTGGTTCCAAGATTTTCTTGCTTCAACATGTAAAAGTAGGCGGGTAATTTAGAATATGACATTGTTATGTTTCCACCGATTAATTCCAAGGCTTTCTGTCTACATTGATACGCACATTGATAATTAAGGTCTATGTTGAATGTTTTTTTGACCTCAGCTTGTAATACTTTTGTCGTGAAACCGCTGCCAAGTTTTATGAGACTATCCCTTATGAAACGACCAACAGGTCCGGGCCTGGCTTATGACTGTCAGTTAATCGCTCCAATCCACAAGTGTGAGTTTCATAGTATGCGGTTATCTCAAAGTTCATGCAACTTTGTTTGTCCCTAGCGTCCACATTCGAATCAACAACCTTTCATTCGCATTTTTCCGAAGTATAACATCGTAGTTTTAACTTATCCTTGTCAGACCTAACAAGTTTCCACATGTAGTCGTGTTTAAATGTGTGGTAACTCGTTTTATCCTTCATAGCCTCCTTGTCTATATACTTTATAATAATACACAATACTTCTGGATTATCGGTCTGAAACGTCCCAGCAAGTGGACATGAAGGAATTTGGGAAGACTTGATTAAAGACCCAAAATGAGCACCTCTATGGCGATTAAAAATTGCCATACTAAATGTGTGACCAGTGTCAGGGTTCTATTCCAAAGGTGCTGTCAGTTAACTCATGAAAGATCCGCTGATAGTGAGTCCCGCTTGCATCGCTGTTTACGTAAATTGAGGTGGACAGTGAAACTGCTGGCTTGTTCCATCTATGTGGACATTATGACTAGTCCGACCAAAATTATTCCAACGTGTCATAGCTTCAGTCACTGGTTCACACCTCCTACCACTAGATTTCTAGATGTACGGTGTGTGCATGGTCTGAACTACATTATGCCGAGACGTTCCAGCTTCATTCATAGATGCCAACATTCTAGCCATATGTTTTTTCACTGTAAGGTATATGCAATGGTTGACTAATCATATTTGCAATAAATCCCCAATCATAGCCACGTTCACTTGACAAGTCAATGACATGATCACCTAAAGTTGTATTCGGTTGGATGGCAATTTCATGAGGGGCTGAGACTGATGGAGTACGTACAACAGGCTCTCGGGAATTCCGATTACAATAAAGTTCGGGTGTAAAATCCTCAATCCCTGTATCATTTTCTCAAACTATTGGTTGTTCAATTAAGTCAAATGCGTTGTCATTCATGTCTTCCTAGTGATCATCAGCAATAACCGGTTCAGCGTTAACACATAGTTTGACGGTTTCTAGTCTAAGAAAATCATCAATGTACCCTAGTCATGTCTCACCTTCTAAAAATCAATCGGCCCCTCGTATTTTTTGTACAAAAGTTTCATGACCAATGTATTTTCTGATACATCAATTCCTACTTTCCCACACACTTTCTGCTTAACTTCATCCAATGTCATATCGGTTTTCACATTAATCAAATAAAATTTTCCTTTTCTATAAGACCATCTGCCGCTTCCTTTATAGTATATCCACTCTCCACCAAATTCAAACTTAAAGGACACTATGTTCTTATCTGTGAAAGATTTATAAATTTACATCAGTATATAGTAGGAATATTAATATAGAATAATATATAAACAATGAATATATAATATGTTTGTATATACGTCATTATATGTCTGTGTGATACACATATATGTAATAAGTACAAGTATATATATATATATATATATATATATATATATATATATATATATATATATATATAAGATGATGTGTGTGTGTGTGTTTGCAATGTTTTTGAAATACATATATAACCGGAATATGTTTTGTGTTTTGTTGTGTTGTAGCGTTAGAAGGGGGTAAGAGAAGAAGATAATAGTATTTTTACTGTAATAGAATACTTGATGATGGCGAGAGAGAAGAGATGCCGGACGGAGCCGGCAGAACAGAACTTATATTTTCAATCTAACGGGTGCCTCACTTCCGGCTGACGATTAACCAGGCTGCTGGGGACAGGAAAAGATGCTCTATTGACAAAACCTAATGAAATTTTCGACTAGGTACCTACCTGGAGCCCCAATACAAATCCCGGGGATTGTGCATGACACAGCGGATCAAAAGGAATAGAAAACACCCTAAACAAAGCATGCAATTCTACGAACCTCATCAGGCCGAGGCTTACCATGGAATTCAGTTTGAGATTTTTGTTATTGTAATTTCAAACAACATTAATTTGACGTCTCTTTCAATTTTTTATTTCACATACTTGTTACCGTTAATTTCAAGAAATGTTCCTATACTATCAAAAATACGTAATAAAAAATAAAAACATTTGAATTGAATTTTCATCTTCCACAACAACAACAACATAATCAACTTATAACCAAACCAATAAAACACATTCGGTACACATGTTTTGTTTATTACTACGAGCGATCACATTTACATCAACCAAAATAAGAATGTATCATTGACTACCCTAATTATTCAATGAATGTCAATTCCATTATCGAAAGATATCATCAAAATTAATCACTTCACTACCCTAAAAATGCACATACTACGCTAAAAAACGAAAATTTATAAGTTTAATATACTCTATTGATGTGTACAAATAACAATAAAAACAAACACGATAAATAAATTTATTCAAAATAAAATATAATCATAAGTAAATGCTTACCCATTTGTTTAAAAATACAACACGGGTGAAATAAAATCAACGCAGCACAAAACCCAGTTTTGTTTTTTTGGTATCAATGGTGATTTTTGGTGTAGTAATGGTGATTTTTTTGGTAGCAATGGTGATTTATTTCTGTGCTGGAACGGTGGAGACAAGAGGCTGAAAGAGTACGTAGGTGAAAAGAGTAAAGTTTGACAGTATAAGGGTTTCAAATTTGACAGATCCGTCATAATTAGGAAGAGGTGTCCTCCATTTTGACGAGGCTACCAAATGGATCCGTCAAAATTTGGATGGATTCACTCACTGGCCAATAAGGACGGAAACCGTCCAAAATTTGGACGCTCCGTCAATATTCTGACGGAATTCATCACAATTTGGACGAAGCGTCCAAATTTTGGATGGTTTCATCCTTTTGGCGATGAGTGGATTTGGACTGAACTGAATGAATATTCTGACGGTTTATCTATATGTGGACGAAATCGTCCAGATTTGGACGCGGAATCTGAAAAAAAATGTCAGAAAAACTTTGACCAGAAACGAAATGTCAGAAGATACAGTTACATGATTTACCAATTTCCCTCTTTAGGGAAGAATAAAACTTCTTCCACGTGTCTTTTCATCACAAAAATTATCTTTAGTCTGAATAAAATAATTCTCCCAATGATAAAACTATTTTTCTAGCGTCCTCTCAGGTTGTTCCCTCCGGCGCCGGCGGCTTTGGCTACCGGCAGCCTTTCTTTTCTTCTATTTTCTTTAGATCTTTTAGGGATTTTGTTCGCCGATCTGTTTCCGTGGGCTAGCCTTTGGACCCTCTTTTGTTTTCTCGCTACCTGCCTTCCGGCGATGGCCTTGCATGCTAGTTTTTCCAGAGATTGTTGGCTTCTTTCCCCTCCTGGTTGGGTAGTTTTGTTATTCTATGTAGATCCAAGGTGGCGGATGTCATTTGTTTTCTAGATCTTGCAGTTGTAGCAGCCTTAATGGTGCCGGCGGAGGTGCAACGGCGGTGAGGTCGACCTAGTGGTTGAAAGGGCGGTGCTTTTATGCCCCAATTTTGATGCTATCTCCCCCAGCTTAGCTCTGTTCGTAGGCTATTATAAAATATAAAATATAAAAAATTGTCAAATCCGGCGTTTGGTGGGTTTTGGCTCCGTCTTGGTGGTTACGCTGTTGTCCCGAGGTGGTGCTTCACCATTTTTTGTTGAGGTGCTATAGTATCTTTTCCCATCGTCTTCTTCGGGATCTCTTGTCCTGTTTGGTGGTGAGTGCCAGAATCTTAGTAGCCGATGGTGGTCCTCCGGCATCTCTTGTGGTTTGTTGTCTACTTATTCGGGAGGCTAGCAATCTTTCAGATTTCTCTATACCGTACGGTGGCAGCGAACGGTGGAATTAGGCTTCCGGGGCTTTTTGTTGTCTTCTTCAATTCTAGGCTTTTTTCTTTTAGTAATTTCTAGTTTGTTGCTTTTCTATTGTTTGTTTTTGTTTTGTTTTGCCAAGAAATGAGTTGTTATGGAAGCCTTGTCTGAGCACACCTGCTGTAATGCAACTTTACAAAGTTTTTTACTCCTCGGCTTAGCACGCCCCAAGCGATTCATTGCTTGGCTTTGTTTCGGGGTTAGTTTTTTGTGTGTCTAGTTTCGTAGGTATTTTTATCGTTTGGTCCACCTTATGGTGGCTTTGTCCGGTTGTATTTCCGGTGTTAGTCCGGTTTTAATAAACTTTCGTTTGTGAAAAAAGAATCCGTATATGAAATCTTGCATTAATTGGTCCAATTACAACAAACATTAAGTATAAGTGTCGAAACTCAATTATACCACGAAACTAGAAAGTTCACCCATCGGACTCAATTAATTTGTTAAAATGACCTTCCTTGATAGGTCTAAAAATGGAGGATATAAGTGACTTATGAGCCCGGATGACCACGAAACTAGAGTTCACCCATCGGACTCAATTATACCACGAACTAGAAAGTTCACCCATTGGACTCAATTAATATGTCAAACTCAATTAAAAAGTTTTCTACTCCTCGGCTCAGCATGCCCCGTGTGATTCTTTGCTTGGCTTTGTTTCGGTGCTAGTTTTTTGTGTGTCTAATTTCATAGGTTTTTTTATCGTTTGGTCCACTGTATGGTGGCTTTTTCCGGTTGTATTTTCGGTGTTAGTCCGGTTTTTAATAAACTTTCGTTGTGAAAGAAAAAAAAACGTGTATGCAATCATGCATTAATTGGTCCAATTACAACAAACATTAAGTATAAGTGTCGAAACTCAATTATACCACGAAACAAGAAAGTTCAGCCCTCGCACTCAATTAATATGTTAAAATGACCTTCCTTGATAGGTCTAAAAATGGAGGATATAGGTGAGTTATGATCGGTATGTGTTTGAATGTTGTGATGCAGGATATATGTGACTTATGAGCCCGGATGACAAGGCATGATACTTAGATTGGCATAACCGAAGCCCGAGAATGGAAATGGATATAAAATGGTTGATGTTTTCACCTTACATTCACTTTATCTGCACTTTGAGCATTGTTGGAGGTATTTTCTGGACTTTTGGTCTTCATGAACGTTGTAGACAGTTGAATGAGCTTTCCAACGCACTTTGAATCACTCAAATTAAAACTCTACACGCAAAGATATTGCTAAATTACTGAAGGCCGTCAATGCGGAAAGCTTTAACAGGGCAATGCGCACGCTTTCACTCGAGTGCGTACGAAATGCCAGAGCAGAATGTGGCATTTTGAGCAAATCGTACGCATTCACCGGAATGCGTACGCATTCGGACGTTCTTGGGCACCTATATACATTTTTACACAGATTTTCATTATTCTTCACTCTCTTAGAACCCTAACTTTTAGCATAGCTCGACCCCTTCCCTTTTAGCTCCTCTAAACTCTTTCTTACTTTAATTTCCCTTGTATTAAACTTAATATAGCTTAGACTCTTGCTTAATTCTCTTGGATTATGCATTTTGTGTTCTTCTTCTTCCCCAAGTGACATGGGTGTGGATGAAGCTTGATACAACTTCAATTTCCTGTGTTTTTGGGAACTAATCATTCCTCTTTTCAATTTTATGGCTTTAATATCTTCTTTGATTGTTATTTATTGCTTTATGATGAGTAGCTAATTTATTACATATTCAAATCTTGTGAAGGTTGAAGAAATCCTCCTCTAATTGATGAAAGGCAACTCACATCAGTAAGAACTTTACTTGCCATTGATGTTGCGAAAGGAGGGAATTCACAACAATTAGATGAGAATAATGCATTCCTACATGGGGATCTATCAGAAGAGGTTTACAAGTTTATACCTCAAGGTTGCACTTCTGCACCAGGCACTGTATGCAGACTCAAGAAATCCTTATATGGGTTGATACAAGCCAGCCGGCAATGGAACATAAAGCTTTCCCAAGCTTTTCCTAACAGGGGGTTTAGGCAGTCAAAGCAAGACTACATCTTGTTCATAAAAGGTAAGGATGAAGACTTCATTGCCTTACTTGTATATGTTGATGATGTGCTGGTTACCAGTCCTAACTTGGAGCACATAAAAGACTTAAAAGAATTCTTAAATTCAAGGTTTGGAATCAAGGATTAAGGAGATCTTAAGTACTTCTTAGGGTTGGAAGTTTCTAGATCCAAAGATGAAATAGTGTTGTCACAAAGGAAATATTGTCTGGAACTTCTGGAAGACTATAGGTACATATATTGCAAACATGTTCAAACTCCAATGGACACATCTCATAAGTTGCATAGTAAAGACTCACCAAAACTGGAATCTAATATTTACTATAGAAGTCTTGTTGGAATGCTATTATATCTTGGTATAACCAGACCTGATATCATCCTAGCAACAAAACAGCTGAGTGAGTTTCTTGATTCTCCCTCTGAATTACAACTGAAGGCAGCACACAGACTTTTAAAATACTTGAAGAATGCTCCAGGACAAGGAATACTATTTTCTGCTCAAGTATCATTGGAACTTTGAGCCTATGTGGATATGCAGATTGGGCTGGTTGTGAAGACACCAGAAGATCTATAACAGGGTTCTCAGTTTTCCTAGGCAATTCCTTGATAAGTTGGAGATCCAAGAAGCAAACTACAGCCTCTAGAAGCTCTTCTGAATCAGAGTATAGGGCCATGGCCATGGACTCATGTGAATTACAGTGGCTAACATACCTGTTAAAAGAATTCAACTTAAGACAAGAAAGGCCTATACCTATGTTCTCTGATAGTAAAAGTGCTCTACACATTGTGGAAAACCCTATATTCCATGAGATAACCAAACACATAGACATAGACTGTCATGTGATAAGAGACAGTTATCAATCAGGTTTATTAATACCTTTACCTATCTCTACACACCTACAACTGGTTGATCTGCTTACCAAGCTATTAGACAGAAACACATTTCAAACACTACTTTCGTTTTGTCCTCTATGCAACATATACAAGGTCAAGTAATTTCATCTTGAGAGGGGGTGTTGCAGCATTACATCACAAGATGAAATCACTACATTATTCCAGAAGCAGAGAAGCTAGTTAATCTGTTAGAAAGTCAGTTAGCAATCAGTTAATTCAAGTCACATTGTAACTGCCTAAAGCACTAGTATATAAGGTGCCAAAGTGCAGAGCTGAAGTTTAGTTAATTCATAATATTTCCTGCAACATAAACTTTGATTGTACAATTTTTCTTCTTCTTGTTCTTCATTGATGAATTAACAAGTTCCAGTTTCAGTTTTCTACTCTATAGTTTCTTGCAAGGACGGAGACAGGATTTGAACTTGGGGTGGCTAATGGACTATGTCGAGTTCCTCGGGTGGGATGGATTAAGAATATTTTATGGATCAAACTGGACTATCTAGAATTTTTAGTGTAATATTTTTTGTTCGGGTGGGCTTAGCCCCCTACAAATACACATAGCTCCGTCCATGGTTTCTTGTTATTGATTTCTTGGTGAATTCATCAAGAAGAGAGGGCTTGATAGGCCGGATGAAATATGAATGTGTTTAAGTGATGTGGAGCGAAGAAGATAAAGGATGCAATCCAATTTTTATGGTTTCTGAACAATTGGAGTAGCAAAACCGTAGAGCAACTACCTTGGAAGACTGAAGTGGTGTGTCCCCAAGCTTCTGTGCTAGCGTTGTACCAGTGGGTTGCCTGCGCTAAGCCGGTGGTTCCCGGTCATCTGGGGTCCACTAGGTATGTTTTAGAGGTATTTATGGTATTTCTGATATATTGGTAGATGTATATACTGAGATATGATGTTTGTATGATATCATCTTTGACCCGTACGTGATGCAAGTTGACAAATTATATTTGAAATAATACAACATCTTTATACCAAATAAAATGGAGATGATTAAAAAAGAATTAATCAAGAAATCAATCGATCAATGTCTCTTGTTTCTTAGAAGGCAGCAAACAAATTCTTAGGCAAAAGAAAAATTAGAAGTAAGAGGACGGATGATTCGATCTTTTTTTAATATATATGGAAGAATAAGATATCAATTTTTTTAGAAGCTTAAGAATTTGACGGTTACGTTTTTAACGCTCCCCCTGTCTATATTTAATCAGGTTGACCTGGCAATATGTAAAAACAAATCAGCTCTTAAAATTAACGTTGAAACAAAACTCATTACATAAGTCAAACACATTTTTTAACAGTTAATTGTCAATTAGAACACATTTTAAAAGATGTCAAGACTTTAAGATAATAAGAAAAGATTTTTGTCATAAAGGTCATTTCACTAGTGATAGTGAATATGATAGTAAATTTGAAGTGAATTACGTTGGTTTTGTGCTGAAAATCAACGTAATTCACTTTCGCTTTCACTTTCACTAGTGACATGTCCTTTTTGACAAAAATAAATTTTTATAGTACTTTTGCCTGAAATTTTTCATATTTTATAATTTAGTACCCTTATCCCATTTTTTAATGCACAAACAAATCTTTTTGAATTTATTAATTACATTGGTAAGTTTTAGGTCTTCTTAATCCAATTCAATACTTAATCTTAACGTATTATATTAAGGGAATTTTTTTTTTTTGTCAGAATAAGGGATATTAAATTTAGGAGTGTTTGATAATATTTTATAACATTACTTAATAAATTAAGATGTTTTGAATCGTAATACAAAATTCTTAAATGTCAAACTTATAACAAAATTGATACAGTCAATGACACAATCTACATTATACACTACTACAAAAAAGCATAAAGATCACGGTTTTTATGTGTGATATATTTACATTAGTCACGGCTTCCAAAGTGTGGCATATTGAGGTGTGACATAAAATATTTTTAACTCAATCACGATTCTAATTGTGATCTATTATAATAATTATCACACTTAAAACCCGTGATCTATTATAGTTGGTATCACACTTAAAACCCGTAATCTATTATAATTTCATCACATTTAAAAGCGCGATCTATTATAGTTGTTATCATAGTTAAAAACCGTGATCTATTATAGTTGTTATCACACTTAAAAACCGAGATCTATTACAATTAAAACACATTTAAAAACTGTGATCTATTTTAGTTGTTATCATACTTAAAAACCGTGATCTATTATAATTTGAATCACACCAATAAAAGTGTTTTTTTTCAAAGACAATATATAAGCACACATATTTTTGTCTTTGTTGGGACTCGAACCCTGATACTCAGGATTAACGAGCCACACTTATTACCACTAGACCGATGTTTTCTTTCTTCTAATTTTCGACCACACTAAACTAAAATCTCATTATAAAATACCTTATTATTTTAATCACGATCAAAAGCGTGATTGATTGATTTTTTGTCTCATTTTTCCTAAAACCGTGATAATAAAATTGTGATATATTTTAGTTGTTATCACACTTAAAAACCGAGATCTACTATAATTTCAACACATTTAAAAATCGTGATCTATTTTAGTTGTTATCACACTTAAAAACTGTGATCTATTATAGTTGTTATCACACTTAAAAACCGACATCTATTATAATTTCAACACATTTAAAAACTGTGATCTATTTTAGTAGTTGTTATCACACTTAAAAACCGAGATATATTATAATTTCAATCACATGTGATCATTCTTTTTTTTTTCGAAAACGAAATAAACGCACACATATCTTTTGTTGCCACTACGACTCGAATCCGGGTACTCTGGATTAAGGAACCACACTAATTACCACTGGGCTGATGCCCACTATATTATCATTTTCAACCACACTAATCTAAGATATGATTATAAAATATCATATTTTTTTAATCACAGTTAAAAACCGTGATTGATTGATGTTCTTGTCTCAGTTTTCTTAAAAACCGTGATAATAAAAACTATGGTCTATATTAGTTGTTATCACACTTAAAAACCGAGATCTATTATAATTCAACAAATTTAAAAACTGTGATTTATTTTAGTTGTTATCACACATAAAAATCGTGATCGATTATAATTTCAAAGACATTTAAAAGCGTGATCTATTTTAGTAGTTGTAATCACACTTAAAAGCTGAGATCTATTATTATTTCAATCACACCTAAAAAGTGTGATCATTCCTTTTTTTCACACCTAATAACTGTGATAAAAAATTTAAGTGTGATATATATACATTTTACTTGCCTCGGTTCTTTTAAAAGTGTGATCCTTATCTTGAGATAAGTGTGATCTATATCTCTTTTCTTATTTGTGGATATAATTTGTCTCACTTTTTCTATAATTGTGACAAAAATATCATGAATTCAGTCACAGTTTAAAAATGAGATTAATTGATATAATTTATAGTTTATCTCGCTTTCTCAATAACCGTGACAAAAATATCATACCAATTTAGTCACAGATTAAAAGTGTGATAGTTTGGTATAATTTATCTCATTTTTTCAATAACTGTGATAAAAATATCATATCAATTATGTCACAGTTTTATATGTGAGATTGATATATATAATTTATCTCGCTTTTTTAGAAACTGTGACATTAATATCATATCAATTCATCCACGCTTTAATAATGAGATTAATTGATATAATTTATCTCGGTTTTCAATAATCGTGATGGAAAAATCATATCAATTAAGTCACACTTTAAAAATGAGATTGATTAATATAACTTATCTCGCTTTTTCAATAAGTGTGATAGAAAGCTGTAAGTGTGATATATATATTTTCGTTGTCTCGGTTTTATTGAAACTGTGATTGTTTTTATATCTTAAGTGTGACCTATGTCCAATTTTGTAGTAGTGATATATGATTAATGATAATGTCGCATTGATTGTGTCAGTTTTGTCATGGTTGTGACATTTCTCAAAATATAGTATCATCATCACTCTCCATAAAGAGTCATAAAATGGGATTTTGACTATTTCTTAGCTTGTGACTTGGTTAAGTGTTTACTTTAGTTAAATGATTATTCTTAATCGTATGCATTACACTATAAATGCAGATGAATCAAGTTTAACTTCATACACAAATTGGAGTCATGGGGAAATCGGCAAAGTCAATGTTTTTTCTTTTGCTTCTAACAATTTGCTATTTCCATGAATACCCTCCGGCTACTGCCTATTTCTTCGAGGGGGTCACAGCTCATGAGATGGCTACTTTCGTCCATGACAAGGAAATTCATGAAGATTCTGAAGGTACATAAGAAATATAATTTGTCATGTATCACAAAACGCATGTGATTTGCATTGTGTGTCATAGTAATCGTAACAATATCACTACCGTTGATGTTTATACATGATTATTGTCTACCTACAACATTACCCTCCATTTTCTTTCAACACTTTTCATCTTCATAAAATAACTTAAATAAGTATATAAGTAGCTAGGGGTATAAATGAAAATTACTATTTTAGTAAATAACTAGATGCTCAAACTTTCTGCAGATAAAGCTTTCTATTCAAGGAGGGCAATGACTCATTATACAGAAAAAACATTGGCTTCAATTAGACATATGCTTCAGTTGGGGCCCTGCTATTGCTGTACTGGCTGTTGTGCAGAGACGACTTGTAATACGTTTTGCTGTGGACATTAACGAATAATCCTTTTGCCATATATGTGGACGATGAAGAGGAATTTGCAAAGGGAAGTGGAACGAGAAGACGAGAAATATTATATAATATGGATGTATCTTTCTCTTATTATATATTTGGTATAATGGTTATGCTTTAATATAATTTCATATACGTATGACAGTGATATATATATATGGTTATAATATAATAAGATGCAAATTACCACAAAAAAATGAGGCATTGTTATGTGTTATTTTCATGACGAGTCCCATTCGCTATATATGGGAATGGTAATACTAAGGCCTAAAAATTTCTTTGAAAGACAACGAAGAACACTCTTTTGCTACATTAGATTTTACCACATTAAAAAAGTGAAATTATATACTTACTTTATCCAGTGGCGGAGCAACATACAACCAAGGGGACAACTGATCCGGAATAATTACATTAATATATGTACAAATCACATCGTTTGCCCCCCTTAACTTTGAAATGTGTAATATGACAAATTAATGTTGTTTGAAAATACAAGAACAAAAATCTCGAACTGAAATCCATGGTACGACTCGGCTTGATGAGGTTCTTAGAATTGCATGCTTTCCCTGTGGTGTGTTTCGATTCCTTCCGATCCGTGTGTCATGTCTAATCCCCGTGCTTTGTATTGGGGCTTCAGTGAGTAGCTCGTAGAATATTTCATTAGAGTCTCGCTCAATATAGCATCTTTCCTGTCCCCAAGAAACTGGTAAATCCTCAGCCGGAAGTGAGGCACCCGTTAGATTGAAAATATAAGTTATGTTCTGCCGGCTCTGTCCGGCATCTGTTCCCCTTCGTCATCATCAAGTATTCTATGTCGTTGGTAAAAACACTATTCTCTTCTTCTCTTACCCCCCCCCCCTAACGTTACAACACAACACAACACAAGACAACGACATTCCGAAAAATAAAAACAAATGATAAGACATTTCGATTATATATGTGTGTGTGTGTGTGTGTGTGTGTGTGTGTGTGTGTGTGTGTGTGTGTGTGTGTGTGTGTGTGTGTGTGTGTGTGTGTGTGTGTGTGTGTGTGTGTGTGTGTGTGTGTGTGTGTGTGTGTGTGTGTGTGTGTGTGTGTGTCATTCCATTTGACAGACAATTATAAAAGGTATTGTGTGAAAGCATATATTCACCTTGTCTATGGTGATAAAAAAATATGAAGTCATTTTCACATATACTTGCAGAAAATATCATATCTTAACATCACAAAACACACGCACACACACACCACCACAAATCCTATTTACTATTTTCTGAAACAATCCTATTCACTTTATATATATACCCACACGTACAAATCCTATTTAGTATTTATTTGAAACAATTATATTTACTTTATATATATATATATATATATATATATATATATATATATATATATATATATATATACATATTTCCAATGTCTTTTGTCATAAAAATGTCAAGTCATTTTCACATCTGCTTACGGAAAATATCAAATCTTAACATCGCAAAAACACACGCACACACACACACACACACACACACACACACACACACACACACACATACACACATATATGTTACAATTAATTAATCATGTGTATATTCATTAATCATGTGTATTTATAATCACTCGTAGCTTTCCACAGCTGGGACACACGGATAATATATTCACTACAAGAAAATTGACATTTTGTGACGAAATAAAATGTGACGCTTAGAAATCCATCACAGTTTCATAGGTTGTGTGAGGATCCTAATAAAGTCTTCACAAATATGTAATTTGTAATCATTTGAATATTTTAAAAAATGATTCGTCACATAAATGTATCTTTCTGTCACAAATAAAGTAGCGGGAATTTTTTGGCGCCTTATTTAATTTTCTTTGGTGAGGAATGTAAACAATATGCCACAAATTTTTTATGGAAAATTAGGGATAAGAACACAATCTGAAATATTTTTAAGAATGAGACAACTACATATTTTTATAGGAGAAGACAATTGCGTAATTTTATATAATGCGAGAAGAATGACAGTGACTCTAAAATCGGTGAATCTCCTCAGTGAATCCCAAATCGGTGAATTTCGACGTTGAATTCGACGATTGAATCCCTTAAAATTAGTGAATTTAAACGATGAATTTTAAAAATTAGTGAATTTAAATAATGAATTTCAATCGGTGAATTTAAGCGTTGAATTTGAACACGTGAATTTCGACAGGTGAATAAATAGTTTTGTCGCTTTATCGCAAAGTTTTCAAAACTGTCCCTTCTACTCGATTGATGAAATATTTACGTCCTTCTCCTCATTCCCGATTTTTAACGTGATGAGTATACAAGTAAATGTGATGAAAAATTTATGTCACACTATCTGAAGAAAATAATATGCTTACGCCTCTTCTCTCCGCGCTAATTTCGATCCGGTAAAAGAAAATCAACTACCGCAAATACTTTCTGCCCAAAAAAATAAAATAAAAATAGTTCTGCAAAAATACAGAGCTACTTCTTAGGCATAAGAAATCTCTTCGTCTTGTAAGTTGATAGTTTCACTCACAAAAAAATTTCTACTGGGTGATGCATGAATAATCAATAATTTTTCTTTCTTGTGTGACTGGAAATGGATTTATCTCATTCTCCGAGTAATTTCTCTCTAGGGTTTCATTCTTGTGCCTCATCGCAGAATCCGTGTGTAGATAGTCGGACTCAAATCACCGATGATTTTTTTTTTTTCAATTTGATACAAGAATTAGGGATCCATCGATTTCGGTGCCGTCGATTCCTCTTCAATTGATGGAGCCACAAACCGGAGTTCACACGGATAGGGTTTAAAACAGGGAAAGGAAATCGAGGGTGAGGAAAGTGTGGAGGAGTTTCGCATTTTAGGTCATTCAATGTGCTTGAAGAGGAAATGCGATCCTGATTCGATTCCATTGTCGAATTCTTCTTGTTTTTCTAAGAGCGGGAGTGTTTCGAATGACCATGAATTGCAAAGAGATGCTGTTAGGGCGTGTGGGAATCAGAGCCTAAGAACAACAGATCCTGACGAGTTTTAGACGATGAAGAAGGAGAAGCAGCGGCTGTATAAAGGCATCCAGTTGATAGCTTTAGAGAAATTCGTTGGCCAAGTAGTCATGAAGGCTCTGGGAATCCATTTGACCAATAAGTACTCTGAGAGGATGCCAGGGTCCAGGTATTATGAATGTAATCAATATATTGACTAGATTGAGATGCTCTGTTGTCAACGTGCATGGCTGCTTTTGGACTTGACCCAGATAATTGGGAGGTGAATGTGTAGCCTTATCCATGCACATCTACAAAATTTTTTGTTTATACTTGTCTATTGTTTCCTGGGGATATGATAATGGGGCTGGATACACCCTCTGGTGGGAATACAAGTCGTGGGTATTACTTATGAAATGAAAGATAAGTTTCGGTGCCTCAATTTCTTTGAAAGCTTACCTTATAAGGTGGACGCGCAGACTGGGTGAATTGATTTTGATAAATTTGATGAGAGAGCTGTTGATTTCCATCCAAAAATACTTATATGCATGGGTAGTTCATATCCCCGGGAGTGGGATTATGCTAAATTTAGAAAGATTGCTGATATGTGCAGAGCGGTCTTATTGTGTGATATGGCTCAGATAAGTGATCTTATGGCTGCAAAAGAACGTGAAAGTCCATTTGATCATTGTGATATTGTTACACAATGCATGAAAGTCTTCGAGGTCCAGGGGGAGGCATATATTTTATTGGAAGGACTCAAAGTTAAGTAAAAGAGGCAGTCTTCTGAGTCAAGGTGAAAGTTGTGGTATATATGATTTGCAAGAGAAGATTAATTTTGCTGTTTTTCCTGTGCCGCAAGGTGAGACTCACAACAATGATGGACAACTTTAACACGACCCCAGTTTGATATTTTGATGAAATAGTCATTTGATGTTAGTGAAGCCATGTTGGTGTGCTCATATATAAATTTTTGGCTAAATTTT
Source organism: Gentiana macrophylla (assembly GCA_026214975.1). Lineage (NCBI taxonomy): Eukaryota > Viridiplantae > Streptophyta > Magnoliopsida > Gentianales > Gentianaceae > Gentiana > Gentiana macrophylla. The sequence goes on along the minus strand of CM047810.1, from coordinate 113,971,812 downwards.
GCCATACATATAAAGTTTTCAGAGCTTGTCATACTTTTTTTTTTGAGTGGAGAGCTTGTGATACTTATATTAAGCTATTTGGGGGAAGTAAAACATCCAGTATTAATCTTTTTGCTCCTCTGCCATGGTTCTTTCTACAAGTCTAAGTCAGTAGTTTTTGTCGGTTTCACTTGATCATGTCTTCTATGTGCCTGTGTTACTTGTGTACTTCTCGATAAAGATGAGTAGCAAGCCGATTCCATGTTTTTCCCTCCTATTTTTTTCGATTTGATCCTTTAATATTATTGCTATGAAATCCAGTCCTCCAATTCAAACCTCCGAATTATCTTATGTTTTTCTTGAATCAGGAATTAAAATAAAAAAAATTCTATCGGCTTGAAACATTCGCTTGGAAACACATGTTATGCACATGACGATTTTTACAATTTATTTATCAACCGGTGGATCGATCAATCCCTTTGCTCTGAAAGGTAAATCTTGTTTTGTTATTTAATTTTCTTAAATAATCTTTTAAGATTATTATCATCCAAGGAATTTTAGGGCATATGGATTTCAATTTGGGCGTTATTTTCCTCAGGTTTGTTCATGGATTGTTATATGTGGCAGGACTAAAATCAATTTTCATCTCTGCTCCGTCCCTTGAGCGGTAAATTGTAATGGATTACCGATATTACCACCATTGTCTAGGGTATCAACGTGCTTGTTGTTTTTTTTTTGGAATTTGATAAAAAAAAATATTGTTTTAATTTACAGCTACCAATGGATTGCAATTGGGATTTTGGCACTAGTCACTTGACATAGATGTGGCCTTTATAATCATTTAATAGGTATGTGTCTCTTTCTTTAAAGTATTTCTAATTTTCAATCATGTTGTTACTTGTAGTTTAGGGTGGCCAGACGAAGGAACTGAGATATACTCTTTTGTCTATTTGAGATTTTTTTTGTTTTGAATTCAGCCAAAGCTAATCATGTTGTTACTTGTTGCCAAGAGCAGGCGTTTTGTAATGTATTTCGTTATTTCTACTTGTATCAGAGCTCTTTTCTTGTATCTGTTTATTTATCATAATCCCTTTGTGATGAACTAATGATATATATGGTGTCTAGTTGAGTTAGTTAATTGTTTCTGCCATTCTTCTGGTGCATATTTGTTTCAATCGTTTGTCTAGTGCGTATTTGTTTCCATGTATGTGAGTTTATTTGTATCTAAAGAAAAACCTCTTAGATTGAAAGCTGACCACATGGATACTTAGCTTTGATGGAAATTACTATTTTGAAGCATAGCATATTGCATGTATTCTTTATCTTATTTCTTGCCTATTTGATGTTTCTTATATTGAGATCTGTTTTGTGTTCTTTCATTTTGAACACTACTATTACCTTTTATATTTTGGGTCTCATCCCCTTTACCTACACATTACTAAGTAGGTTTGTGTTCCTCATGTAAAGTAATTGAACCTTAGAAACTTTCAGCACATTGACGAACACTTTTAATTGCTTTTTAACAGTAGTGTTTGCTGATGTAGCTGTAGGATTTTCTGTTAGAAATAAACATACAAGAAAACACGTTTCTGCAGACAATCTGGTCACCCTTTCCGTCTCCATATCTTTTCCTGGAATGGGATGACACGTTAATAATCGTGTGGCTTTTTGCATGGTTTTAAGTGTGATTTGTCAATGACAGTTATACTATTACCTTTTATATTTTTGTGTTGTAGAGGCTTATGACATATTTTTGAGAAGGCTTATGACATTCCGAGAAGGTAAATGAAGAAGGCGTCCATTATATGATTGAATCTATTAACTAGAAGAAAGTACTTGGTGCTTGAAGTCCCCGAAAAGATCAGACATCTCATATCTAGAATTGTTAGAACTTTGTAAATTTTATTTTATTGAACTCTTTAATGTTTGTATTTTTGAACTTCTGCACGGTTAATGAATATCTTCATTATCAAGTTATTTGTTGTCATTGTATTCATAACCATATAATTGACATCAAGTTAATACTGTATAATATGAACTTGTGACATTAAATTCAGCAAACTTTAAAGTAAGAACTTTGGGTGACGTATGCTTTATTCGTATCTAACCATAATAAGTCAAGAAGTACTCATCACATATAATATTAATATGTGATGAATTGGTGGTCACATATCGTATATTTTTTGTATTTTTCTCTTAGTTTTGGTGACTAATTAGTCGTCACTTAAATGTGTAATACGCGAGGAAAGATGTGGCTAATTTAAGAAATAAGTGACGACATTGGTGTCACTAATTGATATAAATGGACCAAGTGTACAATGTAATATGTGATGAGGTGTTCGTCATATATTCAACAAAAATGTGAAGAATGATAAAGTCGTCACAAAATACATTCTGTGACTTGTGATAGGTGACGACCCTAGTGACGCATGATTTTCGTCACATATGACTAAATGTGACGAAATTTACTACATATGTGACGAATGTTGGTCGTCACAAAATCCCAATTTTCTTGTAGTGATTCATCCGCGTGATAGGGTGTTTGATACCCAACTGAGGTTCCATACGGAAAAAGCAATCTATGAAAAACTAACATCCGAGTTGGTGCAGTATCGTCACGGCAATGGTACCTTGTTATCTAGATTGAAAGAATCAGTGTTTGGTCAATTTATTACTTTGTATCGTGATAACTGGGCATACAAAGGGCGGCTAATAGCATTCTTATATTTCCAAATGGTTTATCCCGACCGCGACGACGAATTTCATTTTAAGATTGGTGAAAATAGAGTGAAGTACGGTGAAAGAGAGTTTGCAATGACAATGGGGTTTAGATTTAGAGATACAAACGTTGAATTGCGTTGAGTCTCAAGGTGTTTTGAATTTCCTTGTCAATGAAGTAAGTACACCGCGACTGTCACGTTGACAAAAATCCTAGCAGTGATCAAGTCAAGGCAATGCGACAACGAAACCGTATATCGGATGGCTTTAGTGTATCTTATTTTTGGCATATTAATCGGATCGACAAGACCCTTGAACAGTAATACCGAGCCAGATATTTTATATCGTCGATACCTAGAACGGGTTAGAACTTATCCACGGGGGGAGTATCTCTTTAATTACTTCATGTGGAACTGGTGTAAACAAGTACAACACCTACGATTACTTGGACCGAAAAGCGAGGTGAAAGCACTTAAGCCAACGGTATCCCGTTGTCCATATAATATTCTGATTGTGGGCATTTCATGCCATTCCACCATCGTTTAGAAGGGGAATTGCGCATTATTGGGTGAGGACATGATAACGATCATCCCAAAGATGTTGAGATGGCAATGTTCGACGGCGGTGCATTCCATGAAGCGGCCTCAAAAGAGTTTGCTTTATGGGTAAATATCGTATTATCGTTTTTATCAATCCACATTTTAAATATATTGTATCTAAAACCGTCTTTTTTCTTTTATTCGGTAGGAATGCCCGATGATGTTCTCGAGAACCGCGAGAAGATAGGCGTTATGTAATTTCACTAGGGTTGCCGGCGGTGGATGTTACGGCTCTAACTTCGTTAATTACCGGTCCCTCCCATCGAAACACACCGGCCCGTGCCTCTCTCGTCAAGCCAACGAGCGTGGCGTCCCCAAATTGATGAAGAGGATGCTCGACGTAGCGATCCACAAATCTGATTATGCGTCTACATCCATGAAACACGTAAGGCGATGGCATTATACCTATTGTTGGCGGTGTGCGGTTGGAAGGACTGAGCCCAATAATTACTCAAATAATCCAATAATTACTGGAAAAAACTAACTCCGAGTTATGTGTTGAGAAGAATGAGTTAGAAAAAACCAACTCCGAGTTAAGAGATGCGAAGACCTTCCGAGTTAGGAGATGTGAAGGCTCGGTTAAGTGAAATGATGTCTGGGTTAGCTCAAGTTAATTCTGAAGTGGGACGCATGAGAGGTGAACATGAAAATATGAAGGCTGAATTGGGATGTTTTAAAGGTGAACATGCAAAATTTGTCAAATGGTTAGCAAACCATATCAGTAGACAGGTCCGAATTATCTTGGACATACGAATTTGACAGCCATATTTATATTGTTAATTTATGAATTTGAATTATCAATAGGCAGGAAATCCGTCATCCCAGTCCCTGGCTGGCACACAGCCACGAGTCTCTTAGGGTGTCGTGTCAATTCTACAAGGTATCCTCGAGACTAATACACCTCAAGGCCACGATACAGAACCTGCTCAGAATCAGGTTTGAATGAGCTTGTAAATACGAACTTTATTGAGTTGTTTTGTTACCCTAAATTTAAACTCATATCATTCCATTTAATTTTTAGGCGACTCATAGTAATGTTGAGCAGTCATCACAGTTCCGGGGTGGGACACATACAGGATGCTCTCAGACCGAGGCCGAGCCAATCAAACCCAAACCTCTTGGCCCAGGTGAAATGAGTGATGACACGTCGTTGTCGTGTGGAGAACTAGATCTGCCTGGTCGAGAATTCGATCTTGGTAGCTATCCTGAGACTGGTCGGTTAAGTGAAGTGAATGTTGATTTGAATCCGGAGATCCCAAGCACAGGCACATGCATGCCTTTAGGCCAACAAGAAATGCAAAGTATAAGGAGGGGGTTAAAAGGGGAGATAAGAGACCCGTGGGAAGAGAGGCAAGGCATATAAGGATGAGATCGACCTCACAACGTTCTTCTTTATGGGAAAGTAATGTGGCATGTGGGAAATTCCTAAGAAAGTAACACAGCTACAAGAATCAAGGGATACTCCGAGTAGGAAGCTTGACAGCGAAAAGCTTAAATATTTTGAAGTTTGGGTCGCTAACGAGATGATAATATATGAAAAGATTAAGAAGGAGAAAGAAGAAGCGAAGGAACGGGGGGACCGGTGCCTAAACATTTGCCTAAACTAGCGACTAAATCAAAACCATGTGGAATTGATGTTGTTGGAGGCATGCCTCTCGGGTATCCAGCTGATGTTGAGTTTTGGTATATATTGAGGACCCCACTACAATCACTGTTGACAGATGTAAGCGACTATAATTTTACATATTGTTTTTCATGCCTTACTGTTACTTTGAATAGCTTATGACTAATTCATATATTTTCACGTGTAGCATGTCGATGCCTTTATAGATATATTGAAGCGTCGTATGTTGTTACGTCTGGATTGCTATAAAAAGAATATGAAGGTGGCTTATACCGCTTGCACTCAAATCTTTTACCATGTTATATCTGAATGGATAAAAAAGGCCATTAGTATTATTCAGATGGTGCCCGAAGGTCTGAAAGATCTTACCAGATCTTGGACACTACAAAAAATGGTACTTTTATCATGGCATATTGTCAGTGTAGATCATTACCTTCTCTTGGAAATTGACATTCCCGCATGGAAGATAACAACGGTCGATTGTCTCTACGGAACTGTGAATGAAGACAATGTTGATGACATTATAAGACACTTAGCAAGGTTTCTAACTATGGTTTTGTTTGAGAACCCTAAATGTCGTAAGCAACCAATGGTGAAAAAGGGCAACACGTCATCATTTGAAGTAAAAAGGATGGACCAAGAGTACATTCCACAGAGGCCAATCAGGGAGGTTAACGTTGCGATTAATTAAAAATTTCACGATTTTTATCTTTTTACTATATACATATATCTAAGTACTATTGTGTTTTTGTCATGCAGCGGCGATTGCGGGGTGTACATGTTGAAGCACATCGAATTCTCTGTGATGATCTCTGGCAGCTTGAAAGACATGGTCCCTGAGCGGATTGAGGACTTTAAGAAGAAAATGTGTGTAGATTTATTTGATCAGAATGTATAAGCACACGGTATTTTGGCGCAGTTGGTGTGAATCTTGCGTTTCTTGTTCTGTCGTCTTCTCGATCCACTTATTGTATATTACTTGTATTACTGTTAAATTTTTCTATTTGTAGTTTCTAGTTATTTCATTACTCTTTCTTTTTAAGTTTGTAAGCCCCGTATGTAAGCCAATGTATCGTTACTCTTTCTTTTTATGTTCTAAATTAGGTTTGATTTTACTACTTATCATTTCATATCGACGCTCCATGCAAATTGTGAGGTATTCCGTCACAATATTTAATTTGTATATTAAACGTATAGCGGTTAATTATTATCAATTCGAAGATTATGAATATAATTAAAACAATAATAAATTACATATTTTGGCTCGAAGATGTTCAAATAAACTACATTAATAATAAGAAATAAATATTTTGCCTCTTTTATTGATTGAATAAGAAGATGAAAAGACTATATAATAAAGGAAAGTAAACATAAAAAAAGTAGTGATACATTGAGATAACAATACTATAACGCTAAAATAAACCAAGGGTGATCATAAAAGGAAAGAAGTAATGATACATTGCCTTATATACGGGGCTTACAAGCATAAAAAGAAAGAGTAATTATACATTGAGATAACAATAAGATGACGCTTAAATAAACCAAGGGTGATTATTAAATACGATCGGTGGGGTTTGCCAAACAATGTCATCCGTGTCATTTTCCGGTACCCCAAAGCTTCTGGACATAGCCGTGATAAGAAATGGGAAAAGAATATAACCATCACCATGTCTCCCCCACGCTATCTTGTTAACCCTATCCACAATGTATCTTCCGACGTTAACTTGATGATATAAAAACTGTGTATGCAAGGATGTACATATCCAAGTTATGTTGAACGTGATGTAAGGTACCGTGGACGCGATTCGCAAGAAACATAAGCATGACACGTACATACTCGGCATTTAATCTTGTAGGAATATATTCAACCAAACCATCATTTGTCCTTTCGTTAGGACCTCAAAGGTGAGTCCCACCAATTGCATCAGCTAGTTCAAACATCAAATCCATCCCATTGTCCAGCACAATCCTAGGATGATACCTGAAAAATTCTTCATCGTCTGGGACTTCTGCAAGGCCATAGTAACGGTTGATCCAACCCATATCCAAACTGAAGAAAACGCCTCGCAGTCTTCGCGGTGTGATTGCAGTCCTCCACCAAAGTCTCCCACTCTCAAGAATTACATAGTACTCACGAACGATATACCAATTCATACTCACTGTTCCATCAGAGGTGTTTGTGAAACCAGACCACCCAATTATGAGTAATCTGTCTCTCAAGAGTGTAGGAAGACTATCCCACGATAACCTCCTCTCTGCAACTACAACTCTACCAATCCAGTTTGCCTAGAAATAATGTCTATCCCCTTCATCAGGGAACCTAGTTAAGCGTGTCTAATCGTCATTGGACACATCTTCCCTACCCTCATAATCAAACACATAGGCATGCGGGTCCATGTAATAGATAATCCGAGTTAGACATTTCGATGAAAACCAGTGTCTATTCCAAGAATGTTTTGATCTTAATCAAGCGAAATGTTTGCTTGAAGAGACAAAGAAGAACTTGAAAAAGAAAGAGAACTATTGCAAGGGAAGCTAGAATTGAAGGAAGAAGAAGATATGTTCTTGGAATATATAATCCGAGTTAGACATTCAGATGGAAGAAAATAAACAAATGTATTTGTAAGGAGATTTTGACTGAACAATGTGTTCGTTCTTATATGAATATAGGGGATGTCTCATAGTATATGTTGAGAGAATGAGGTGGGACTGAATATGTACAGTGTCAGAATGGGGATGTCATGTGTGGTCGCTATCGGCGTGTCCCCCGCGTCAGGTGGTGGTGAGTTATGACCGTCCAAATCAGACGATCCCATCCAAATTTTGGACGCTCCTGTGAAAATTTGTCACTACCTCCACGTGAAAATATGTGCCCTGACTCCATGATGATACAACCTGAACCCTAATGACCCCTTGGACATATGACATCGACTGGACAACATTGCTAGTCAAAACAAGCATCGATTTGAAATCTCGGTGTAGTTGAAACCCGTTCAAATTGGACGATTCCATCCAAATTTTGGACGCTCCCGTGCAAATTTGGACCAATCATAAGTTCTCTCCTCTCACAATACCAACGCTGCAACACTCCTCTGATGTGGTCAAAGAGATTCACGATACTCATCTTACGTGCATCCCTGGTGACGTTGTTAAAGCTTTCAGCATAGTTGCTTGTCATTATTGCGTAATGTGTACTCAGAAATTACGATCGTGTCCATTTGTCAATTCCAATCTCCTCCAGGTAACGTGAAATCGGCTTGTTTGGGTTTCTATCCATCTTTATTATCTTTTGAACTAATATTCATAATCGCATTTCCGAAAATGTATATGCGGCTTCCTAGAAAGTGTATAGGAAATATCCCGTGCTCCCGAATTTTCTATTCAAGTTCATGACAATGTGGTGGAAGCAGTAACCATGGTAAGCGTCTGGAAATACAACCCTAATAGCTCCAATGATGCATGGCCCTCTGTCTGATATGAAAACCAAATCACTATGTTCTTTGCTTATCGACTTCACACCTCCCATGAAATACGTCCACGCATAAAGGCTCTCTCCGTCGGTCACGGAAAACGCTAACGGAAATATACGGTCGCCTGCGTCTACACCGACAGCTACTAACAATGTCCCATTGCATTTTGTTTTTAGATGTGTACCCTTCACAACTAAGATAGGCTGACAGTACTTAAACCCCTCAATACTTGAACCCAAAGCCATGAAACAATACTTGAACCTACCAAGCGCATCAGGAACAATGTCTGTGGTGGTTCCAAGAATTTCTTGCTTCAACATGTAAAAGTAGGCGGGTAATTTAGAATATGACATTGTTATGTTTCCACTGATTAATTCCAAGGCTTTCTGTCTACTGTTAAGGGTGATTTTATATGATTTATATCGTTATATTTTATAATGATTTCCTCCATATTCGTATTATTTGCATAGAAATTAAGGGTTTAATCGAATTATTGAGAAAATGAGTTTTAAAAGTATTTAAGTGTAAACTTGAGCTAATTTCGTGATTTTATTGGTAATTATCTATGGTTTTACACTTTGCATGTCTTTGTGGTTTTGTAGGTGCATAAACATGTCATAATTGGAGATTTAATGGAAGGAGGAAGATGTAAGTTGAGGATTGGAATGAAGATTTGAAGAATCAAACGAGCATTCACTACCCATGCAGCCTGGACTGGCGTCTGAAGTATTGAACTGGCGTCTAGGGTGGACGGACGTCTGAAGATATGGACGAGCGTCCAGGAGAGGAAATTTGATTCAGAGTTTTGAAGATTTCAGTGGACGAGCGTCTCATTTTACATAAGACGGGCGTTTGAGAAGACTCGGCCCGACTCGAAGAGTTTACACCATATGAACTGGCGTCCAGAGGTATCGGACGGGCGTCCACGGCCGACATCAGCATAACCGACTTACTTTTTCTATATATAGCCATATTCTCAACCCTAATTATCATCATATCGACTGCAGCCGCCAGAGAACCCAAAATTCTAAGCAGAGGCAGGCTCGGTCGGCAGAGCCTTGTGCTCTGTCAACCGAGGTTAGTTAGGTTTTCTTTATTTTATGTCGTTTCTTCTTGTTCGATTCATGAGGATGGCTTGAAGCTGATCAAACTTGGAGCAAGCGTGTAAAGCTTTTCAGCATCGTTTTTATTTCTTCCTTTGGATGATTTCGTGAGTTTTAATTAAGTTGTTTCTTTTCTATGATTATGTGTTATGCAAATTTAAATCTAGAGATGTTTTGCTATTGATGTTTGCCATATGATGAGAATCGGTGTAAACACTAGATCACCATAGGAAAGAATAGATCTTTTTTAACCTAAAAATACGAGAGTTGCTAGGTTAGAATATCTAGATTGTTAGATTGAGAAATCTTATACCTTGGTTTGAAAGCGTTAATCTTTAAGATCGAGAGATAAAAGATTGATAGGCGAACTTTTCTAAGAGATTAGGAGTTCATACCTTTGATAGGTGAATCACAATTTTAGTTAAATCATCATAAGATAATCTAGAGAAGAAATTAAGGGTTGCAGGATGGTGGATCATTGCTTGTTCTATGTTTAATCGCTATAGTCATTATCATGCTTTTATGAGTTTTATTGTTTATAGTTTAGTTATGTTCGCAACGATCTTTCCTGGCTTTGGACTGACAATCCTCTGTCTAGTTTATCTTTTCATTTTGTTATTTTAGGCTTTAATAATAATGGTATCAAACTTAGGAAAATTAATGAACTAGATACCCCGATTCCCTGAGATCGACTCCGGTATTAATCGCTATACTACGATCCCTACACTTGTGGTATACCGGATTTATAAATTTATTACTTGTTTATTTTCATTGCAAAAATCCGTGACATCTACATTCATACGCACATTGATAATTAAGGTCTATGTTGAATGTTTTTTTGACCTCAGCTTGTAATACTTTTGTCGTGAACCGCTGCCAAGTTTTATGAGGCTATCCTTTATGAAACGACCAACAGGTCCGGGCCTGGCTTATGACTGTCAGTTAATCGTTCCAATCCACAAGTGTGAGTTTCATAGTACGCGGTTATCTCAAAGTTCATGCAACTTTGTTCATCCCTAGCGTCCACATTCGAATCAACAACCTTTCATTCGCATTTTTCCGAAGTATAACATCGTAGTTTTAACTTATCCTTGTCAGACCTAACGAGTTTCCACATGTAGTCGTGTTTAAATGTGTGGTAACTCATTTTATCCTTCATATCCTCCTTGTCTATATACTCTATAATAATACATAATACTTCTGGATTATCGGTCTGAAACTTCCCAGCAAGTGGACATGAAGGAATTTGGGAAGACTTGATTAAAGATCCGTAATGAGCACCTCCATGGCGATTCACACTTTCCATACTAAATGTGTGACCAGTGTCAGGGTTCTGTTCCAAAGGTGCTGTCAGTTAACTCATGAAAGATCCGCTGATAGTGAGTCCCGCTTGCATCGCTGTTTACGTAAATTGAGGTGGACAGTAGAACTGCTGGCTTGTTCCATCTATGTGGACATTATGACTAGTCCAACCAAAATTATTCCAACGTGTCATAGCTTCAGTCACTGGTTCACACCTCCTACCACTAGGTTGCTAGATGTACGGTGTGTGCATGGTCTGAACTACATTATGCGAGACTATCCAGCTTCATTCATAGATGCCAACATTCTAGCCATAGGTTGTTCACTGTAAGGTATATGCAATGGCTGACTAATCATATTTTCAATAAATCCCCAATCATAGCCACGTTCACTTGACAAGTCAATGACATGATCACCTAAAGTTGTATTCGGTTGGATGGCAATTTCAAGAGGGGCTGAGACTGATGGAGTACGTACAACATGCTCTCGGGAATTCCGATTACAATAAAGTTCGGGTGTAAAATCCTCAATCCCTGTATCATTTTCTCAAATGCGTTGTCATTCATGTCTTCCGAGTGATCATCAGCAATAACCGGTTCAGCGTTAACACATAGTTTGACGGTTTCTAGTCTAAGAATATCATCAATGTACCCTAGTTATGTCTCACCTTCCAAAAATCAATTGGCACCTCGTATTTTTTGTACAAAAGTTTCATGACCAATGTATTTTTTGATACATCAATTCCTACTTTCCCACACACTTTCTGCTTAACTTCATCCAATGTCATATCGGTTTTCACATGAATCAAATAAAAATTTCCTTTTCTATGAGACCATCTGCCGCTTCCTTTATTGTATATCCACTCTCCACCGAATTCAAACTTAAAGGACACTATGTTGTTATCTCAGAAAGATTTATAAATTTACATCAAGATATAGTAGAATATTAATATAGAATAATATATAAACAATGAATATATAATATGTTTGTATATATGTCATTATATGTCTGTGTGATACACATATATGTAATAAGTACAAGTATATATATATATATTAAGATGTGTGTGTGTGTGTGTGTGTGCAATGTTTTTGAAATACATATATAACCGGAATATGTTTTGTGTTTTGTTGTGTTGTAGCGTTAGAGGGGGGTAAGAGAAGAAGATAATAGTATTTTTACTGTCATAGAATACTTGATGATGGCGAGAGAGAAGAGATGCCGGACGGAGCCGGCAGAACAGAACTTATATTTTCAATCTAACGGGTGCCTCACTTCCGGCTGAGGATTAACCAGGCTGCTGGGGACAGGAAAAGATGCTCTATTGACCAAACCTAATGAAATTTTCTACGAGCTACCTACCTGGAGCCCCAATATAAATCCCGGGGATTGTGCATGACACAACGGATCAGAAGGAATAGAAAACACCCTAGGCAAAGCATGCAATTCTACGAACCTCATCAGGCCGAGGCTTACCATGGAATTCAGTTCGAGATTTTTGTTATTGTAATTTCAAACAACATTAATTTGTCGTCTGTTTCAATTTTTTATTTCACATACTTGTTACCGTTAATTTCAAGAAATGTTCTCATACTATCAAAAAATACTTAATAAAAAGTAAAAACATTTGAATTGAATTTTCATCTTCCACAACAACAACAACATAATCAACTTATAACCAAACCAATAAAACACATTCGGTACACAAGTCTCGTTTATTACTAAGAGCGATCACATTAACATCAACCAATATAAGAATGTATCATTATCCAAATATATCATCAAAAATTATCAACCAAAATAAGAATGTATCATTGACTACCCTAATTATCCAATTAATGTCAATTTCATTATCGAAATATGTCATCAAAATTAATCACTTCACTACCCTAAAAATGCACATACTATGCTAAAAAAATGAAAATTTATAACTTTAACATACTCTATTGATGTGTACAAATAACAATAAAAACAAACACGATAATAAATTTATTCAAAATAAAATATAATCATAAGTAAATGCTTACCCATTTGTTTAAAAATACAACACCGGTGAAATAAAATCAATGCAGCACAAAACCCGGTTTTGTTTTTTTGGTATCAATGGTGATTTTTGGTGTAGTAATGGTGATTTTTTTGGGTAGCAATGGTGATTTATTTGTGTGCTGGAACGGTGGAGACTAAAAGAGTACGTAGGTGAAAAGAGTAAAGTTTGACAGTATAAGGGTTTCAAATTTGACAGATCCGTCATAATTAGGAAGAGAAGTCCTCCATTTTGACGAGGCTATCAAATGGATCCGTCAAAATTTGGACGGATTCACTCACTGGCCAATAAGGACGGAAACCGTCCAAAATTTGGACGCTCCGTCAATATTCTGACGGAATTCGTCACAATTTGGACGAAGCGTCCAAATTTTGGATGGTTTCCGTCCTTTTTGGCCAGTGATTGGATTTGGACGGAACTGAATGAATATTCTGACGGTTTATCTATATTTGGACGAAATCGTCAAAATTCGGATGCGGAATCTGAAAAAAATGTCAGAAAAAGTTTGACCAGAAACGAAATGTCAGAAGATACAGTGACTTGATTCACCTATTTCCCTCTTTAGGGAAGAATAAAAATTCTTCCATGTGTCTTTTCATCACAAAAATTATCTTTAGTCTGAATAAAATAATTCTCCCAATGATAAAACTATTTTTCTAGCGTCCTCTCAGGTTGTTCCCTCCGGCGCCGGCGGCTTTGGCTACCGGAAGCCTTTCTTTTCTTCTATTTTCTTTAGATCTTTTAGGGATTTTGTTCGCCGATCTATTTCCGTGGGCTAGCCTTTGGACCCGAAACTCAATTATACCACGAAACTCAATTATACCCGAAACTCATTAAGTATAAGTGTCGAAACTCAATTATACCACGAAACTAGAATCTTCACCTATCGGACTCAATTAATTTGTAAAAATGACCTTCCTTGATAGGTCTAAAAATGGAGGATATAAGTGACTTATGAGCCCGGATGACCACGAAACTAGAGTTCACCCATCGGACTCAATTATACCACGAAACTAGAAAGTTCACCCATCGGACTCAATTAATATGTTAAACTCAATTAAAAAGTTTTCTACTCCTCGGCTCAGCATGCCCCGTGTGACTCTTTGCTTGGCTTTGTTTCGGTGTTAGTTTTTTGTGTGTCTAGTTTCATAGGTTTTTTTATCGTTTGGTCCACTGTATGGTGGCTTTTTTCCGGTTGTATTTTCGGTGCTAGTCCGGTTTTTAATAAACTTTCGTTTGTGAAAGAAAAAAAAAACATGTATGAATCCATTCATTAATTGGTCCAATTACAACAAACATTAAGTATAAGTGTCGAAACTCAATTATACCACGAAACAAGAAAGTTCAACCTTCGCACTCAATTAATATGTTAAAATGACCTTCCTTGATAGGTCTAAAAATTGAGGACATAGGTGTGTTATGCTCGGTATGTGTTTGAATGTTGTGATGCAGGATATAGGTGACTTATGAGCCCGGAAGACAAGGCATGATACTTAGATTGGCATAACCGAAGCCCGAGAATGGAAATGGATCAAAAATGGTTGATGTTTTCACCTTACATTCACTTTATCTGCACTTTGAGCATTGTTGGAGGAATTTTCTGGACTTGTGGTCTTCATGAACGTTGTAGACAATTGAATGAAATTGCCAACGCACTTTGAATCACTCAAATTGAAACTCTACACGCAAAGATATTGCCAAATTACTGAAGGCCGTCAATGCGGAAAGCTTTAACAGGGCAATGCGCACGCTTTCACTCGAGTGTGTACACATTGCTAGAGCAGAATGTGCAGATTTGTGGCATTTCGAGCAATGCGTACGCATTCACTCGAATGCGTACGCATTCGGACGTTCTTGGGCACCTATATATTCATTTTTACACAGATTTTCATTATTCTTCACTCTCTTAGAACCCTAACTATTAGCATAGCTCGACCCCTTCCCTTTTAACTCCTCTAAACTCTTTCTTACTTTAATTTCCCTTGTATTAAACTTAATATAGCTTAGACTCTTGCTTAATTCTCTTGGATTATGCATTTTGTGTTTTTCTTCTTCCCCAAGTGACATGGGTGTGGATGAAGCTTGATACAACTTCAATTTCCTGTGTTTTTGGGAACTAATCATTCCTTTTTTCATATTTATGGCTTTAATCTCTTATTTGATTGTTATTTATTGCTTTATGATGAGTAGCTAATTTACTACATATTCAAATCTTATGAAGGTGGAAGAAATCCTCCTGTAATTGATGAAATTGAGAATGGGTAGTGTTTAATTGTTGTTTTATCGACGAATTCATGTCTTAAAACTTGTTCTTAATGCTTGAATTAGCTTGATCACCTAGTTCATGAGCTCACACACCACTTCTTTAAATTTATGTTGCGAAGGGGTGTGGGAAGATGGGTTTTAAGATCGTTATTTACAATTGACTGAGTTGTTTAGATCGATTGGATAACGAGGTTTGTCGATGTAAATCGAGCGGCTCTAGTTCTTAATCTTGTTTCGGTCAGTTAAATCCTTAAAGTCAGACTGTTGAACCGGGAAAAAGGTACTAAGTTGTTGCATGGCGTCTAGTACTATTTTAGGAGTTTGCACCCATGAATGAGTCGATATAAGCTTTAGGAAGTTCCCATTCCCAAATAGTCGATTAGAGGGGCGAAAGTATTCAATTGGATCATGATTTGGCTATGTCTCTTTCTCCATTTATCTCTCCTTTAAATATCGTTTTACCATAATCAAAACTTGAACGCACTTGATTAACCTAAACTAAGTATGAGAATGACTTTGGTACTCGATTGATTCTTCGAGGGATACGACCTTGCTCTCCACTATAGTGCTTCCGACCCGGTACTCTGCCGGTTAAGGCTGGCCTTTACTATTTTGGTCATCATAAGACATCAAGTGTATTCCTAAAACTGTTTATCATATTTGTCCTCTTGCCAAGCAGAAGAGTCTTACTTTTCCATTAAGTCAATCTAGTTCCCAACATTGTTATGATCTTGTACACATGGACATTTGGGGTCCATATAGGGTTATAGGGGTACACGGGCATAGATACTTTCTTACTATAGTAGATGATTTTAGTAGGTATACTTGGGTATATTTGTTGAAGTCAAAATCTAAAGTTAGAATTCTTGTTCAAACTTTTTGTACATTGATTGTAACACGGTTTAATAAGAGAATAAAAGTTCTATGATTTGACAATGGTTTGGAGTTTGATTTACCAGTTTTTTTATGCATTTAATGGCATTATTCACCAAACCACTGTTGTACACACACCACAACAAAATGGTGTAGTGGAAAAAATCATCAGCATATTTTAAATGTAGCTAGAAGTTTGAAATTTCAGTCAGGTCTACCTGTCATTTATTGGACTTATGGTTTTATTCATACTGTCAATTCGATTAATGTGTAGCCAACACCTATCCTAATTGAAAATTCACCCCATGAATTGATTTTTGGTTCTGTACCATCATACAACAACATTAGGGTATTTTGGTTGTCTGCTTTATGCCTATAACTTACATACTGATGGCAATAAATTAGCACATAAAAGCATAAAATCTGTTTATTTTGGTCATGCTCTGAATGGCAAAGGGTATTGTCAACTAAATCTACAAACTAGGCAGATATTCATTAGTAGAGATGTAACCTTTCATGAAACGGTACTCAAAATTCAGGTGATATTGACAACTTTTCCTTGCCTTTACCATTTATAGAGGAACAACATTATGAAACTATAGATTTACAGGAGCAAAGTGAGCAGGATCATTCTCCTAATCCTGAGCCAGAACAACAAAATATTGTGGTTCAGAACCAGTCAATGATCCTGTCTACAATCCTAATCCTGACAATGGACAGAATCCTTCAAATGGAGATGTCCCTGAGGCATGCAAGGATGAGGCCTGGAGGAAAGCAATGAAGGATGAGCTTGATGCTTTGCAAAAGACTGGTACATGGGAGATTGTCCCTTTACCTTAAGGGAAGACTCCTATAGGTTGTAAATGGGTCTATAGAATCAAAAGACATGCTGATGGTTCAGTAGAAAGGTTTAAAGCCAGGCTTGTTGCCAAAGGCTACACACAATAGTTGGGATTGGATTATCTAGACACATATTCTCCTATGGCAACTGTTGATCCCTTGGAAAGGCTGACACAAGTTTAGAGGGGGGGTGAATAAACTTGTCACCAAAAACTGAATTTTAAATAGATTAGGATTCAGATAAAACTTGTGTGGAGTTGAACTGACTAAGCTGAGATTAAATCAAACTGACTTAAGCTGAAACTGAGTCAACCGGCAGCGGATATAATTTTAGCCTTTATATTGATCTTGTTGTTCTGTTATGAAAACTGAGTGTTGTGAACTGAATTCTGGTGAATGTCAGTTGTGACTGTGAGATGTATAACAATCAAGTATCACAATGCTGTAAGTAAATACTAAATAAATAAGTAAATGCGTAAAGTAAATAAGGCAGATGTTATAGAGGTTCCAGGTGGTGTAATCCTGTACGTCCTCTCTTCCCCTGTGGTGCGGAGGAAAATTCCACTAGAACTTCTTGAGGTGAACTGTTACAAAAAGTCCTAAACAATAGTCCTTGGCTAATCCCTAGCTTCACTATCTAAACAATTGTAGAACAGGTAGAATTGCTGCTCTCAAATGCTTGAACCACTGGTCCTTAGAGGGTAGGATTGCCTCTTCACCGCTACCACCACAAACACAGTCTACCCATTTGCTTGTCACAACTCGGCCTTGACAAAACCTTCCCGGTTTGCTTCACAGTCTAAACCTTTGAAATAGAATCAAAGTTGGGCTGAGAATCAATAAATTGATTCTTGTTTGTGGTTTTTCAGAGTGTTGAATTCTTGATAAATTCTTTGTTGCTTTTAACACTTGAAGAAATACTAGATATGATCTTGTTATAGTTCAGTGATGACAATTCAAATAGTGCACAAATTGCTTGTTGATTCTTGAATATGTTTTTTTTTTGTTTGTGCAAAGTCTTCTATTTATAGTGTGAAGTCCAACGTTCATCTGACTTTGATTTGAATTGTATCAACGTATATCTTGCAACGGTTATATTTTCTGACCGTTCCTGCTGTGTCAGTGATTCATCCAATGAAATTTCTTTCTTTACAACGTTCGATTGTACTTTCAGTTTGTTGGATGGCTGACTTATAAAACTGAGTTTCCTTGTCAGTTTCCTAACTGACTTGGAGCATTAAGTGAGATTTTATTCTTCTTAAAAAAATCAGTACTCCAGTTTTTATCTGATTATAATTGACTTAATCAGAGTACACCATGATACATTTATCATCTAAGAATTCATTGTCCTTATGATTCTTAGGTCTTCATACAAGATCCATAAAGTAAGTTCGAGTCACCACAATCTTGCACAAGTCCAACTTTCTGATCTCGACTTTAATCTTCATAACGAGTTTGTGCCTCGGTTCTTGATCTTCAATAATCGAGTCTGTGTCCTCGGCTTCTTCAATCTTCAAGATAAGCCAACCGAGTCTCAGAACTCTCGTGAACTTACCTTCTTCAGTGTATATCCTGAAAATGTCTATGTTCTGTTGTGGATCTATGATACAAGGTCACTATATGACTTAGTCTTGTGAGGTAGCAGTGAGAGAGTAAGGGAGCTAGTTTCCTCTTATTTGATCATGACAAAGAGGGAGAAGTTGAACATGTACACATGAAAGAGGGAGATGTCATGTACACATGAAAGAGGGAGATGTTGAAGACAGAGGGAGAATATAAAGAATTCGTTGACATACATGTCTTTATGGTTGTCATCATCAAAAAGAGGAGATTGTGATACCCTAGGTTTTGATGATAACACCATAAGGGTCAAAATGGTAAAGTCAACTTTGGTCAACATAAGTCAACCTTGGTCAACTTTGATCAAACAATGTCAAACAGTTGAAATGAGCTTAATTACATCAAACATGTTTAATTGTACCCTATTTATGCTGAGAATTGATCCAAGTTGGAAAAAGGGAAATTAGGTCACATTAAGAAATTTTGGGAATTTTGGGGGAAGTGGTCCAAACTCACCCAAATGATGTGAAATCTGTTTGATTACATTAATACACTTGGAATTAACCCTAATCATGCTTTAAGTTATTTAATTTGATCAAAATTGAATTAGGTTAAAATTAGGGTTCATGTGATGAAATTTTGAGAAATTATTCTAAGTGTTGGACTGTTTTTCACCCATGTTTAAATCCCCATATCTTGCTCAATATTGAACCAAATTGCATGATCTTTATATGGTTGGAAATCTCAGAATTCAAGCTACAAAACGCATATATAATATCTCATTTTCATGCAACACAGAGCACACACCATTCTGAACAAAAACGCATCAGATTGTGAAAGTCTGTGTTACAGCTTTCTGATGTGCTGATGTGTCACACTTTTGAGTACCCTATACTACTTGGAATGAGTTGAATTTTTTATATGTTATAGATTGCATATAGGGGTACATTTTGTACCAAGAAACTTTTGTGATTTAAGGTCTTTATCATAGCTAAAAGTTGACCACAAAATGCTTCAGTAAAACTGTCTGTCTGTGAGATAGTTGACTTGTGGTGTCTTTTTGAGTGACGGGTTCAACTCCAAATTAGCTGAAAATTTGAGGGATTATAGTTGACAATTTTATGAGAATATTTAATTCTTTGATCATCTTGATTTGGGCACGTGATCATATAGAAAATTTGAAGATAAACTTGTATTTATTTAAACTGTTTCCAAAAATAGATAATTGATTTGATTGGGTTAATTAATTGAGATAAATCCGGTTGTATCAATTTGAATTGATTGGAAATAATGCTATTATCTATATATTACACGTTCTACTCAAGATTTATAGGGGCACAAGAGGTATTTTACAAGAAAAGAGGCTGCAACCCTAAAAATAGCTATATATGGGGCTGTTTGGTGTTAAACTTGTAGTGCAGCAGAAAAGTCGAGTATTCCTCACATAAAATCACTCCAATTCGTTCATACACATAGTAGAGAGGATAATCAACAAATTTACAAGAGGGATCAAAGGCTGAATCGAAGCAAAACTGATCAACAAAGTTGAAATTCATCAAAGATGCTGTTTATGGTGCTGTCAAGTTGCTGATGCATGATCAGGCTGTTTTGCTGCATGTTTCTCATTGAAGATCGTAAAACAACTCAGTTGGGAAGTTAATTTATAGTTGTTATATGTTTTAACACGTTTATATAGCTTCCATGTGCTTTAATTTGCTGAATTGAGTCTGTAAACGCTGTTTGCATACTCTTGTTGTGTTTGTCTGTTTTGAGACGTTGTTTTGAGAGGTTTGTCTTGTGTAGCAACTCTCATAGGTGCTGTGGTTCCTACTTACTTGTGTAGGGGTAGGTTCGCATGTTTTAGGACTGTTTTACAAGGGTAAAACAGTGAGGTTTACAGTTTCTTGTGTAGGGCTGTTTAAGTGTGGGTTGTGTCTAGTTTAGGTAGAGTCTTGTGTAGCATACCTTAATAGAAAACCCCCCAGACGTAGGGCTGAATACATTGGTATTCAGTTTGGCCGAACTGGGTAATCATTCCTGTGTTTTATTGCTTTAATTCACATTAACACACACTTACCACAGTTTTGCTGTTTTGTTTAATTTCTGTCGCATTGCAAGCACCGTTTGAACTTATGTTTCATATGAAAGACGTTGATTAGCATGGTATAAACTTAATCAAGTTAATTGAAAGTGTTCATTGCCTTAGTAATCACTTGAATAAGGTGTTACAACCTAGGTGTACTAAAAGGGTTGAAATTGAGAGCCATCTTGCATTAAAAATAACTCGAAAAATTTAAAAGCACATCCAACCCCCCCCTTGTGTGCTTATACACCTAGTATACGATCCGTAGAGGACTCCACAATTGGTATCGGAGCGTGGCTGGCTTGAACACTAGGGTATATTGATTGACCAATTTGCTAAGTTTGGAACCATAAATCTTAAATTGTGTTCTGTCGATTTTTTTGCTAAAGTGTCTTGTGATCACTTTAAAGTGTCTCTAAGTGTAATATCTGTGTTTATTGCTCTATTTCAAATTCACACTTGATTTTGGCTTCTTGAGTCATTGTTGCAGGTTACAGAAAAATGTCTGAACTAAACATGGCACTGGCCACAGGTGCATCTACTGTGAAGCCACCTCTGTTTGACTCCAATAACTATGCCTTCTGGAAGTTCAGGATGGAGAATTACCTTAAAGGTAATGACATCATGATATGGAGTGCCACTGTGAAAGGTCCACTGGAAGTGCCAGATACTGACCCTGAATCGATGAGTAATGGGGATAAAAGGAGATTTAAGTACAACCATCAAGCCCTCAACATCATCCTTTGTGCTTTGACAAATGCTGAATACACTCAAGTCATGGGACTGACTACTGCTCATGAGGTATGGAAGAAACTGGAGGTACTTTATGAAGGCACAGCTCAGGTACAAAAAGCTAAACTCCAACTTTTAGTTCAAGAGTATGAAAATTTTGTTATGCTTCCTTCTGAGTCAATAAGCTCAATGATGACTAGGTTTATGACCTTAACTGTAAGTTGACTGCTTTAGGCGTAAAAAATTACTGAGGAGGACAAAGTTACCAAAGTCCTAAGATCCCTCCCCAGTAAGGCCTGGAAACCAAAGATTACAGCCATTTATGAGGCTAAGGACTTATCTGTCCTCAAGCTTGATGAATTGGTAGGTAATCTTTGTACCTATGAGATGAGCCTGTCTAATGAAGAAAAAGGTATGTCTAAAAATGCAGGACTTATCACTTTTGAGGATGATGCTGATAGAGAGGGATTTGCCCTATACATCAACAAAAAGTATAGGAAGTGGCAAAAGAAAGGAAGATTCACTGGAGAAAGACCTGCACCTGAAAATATTGGATCTAAAACCATGAGAGGAAAGTGTTACAACTGCAACCAGTTTGGTCATTATTCCAAGGATTGCAAAACAAGGAAAGAAGAAAAAGCTGAGGTTGCCCAACCTAGGGAAAGGAAAGAAAGAAAGGAAAGAAGAGAGAGAAGAGGCAGAAATGAAAGAAGAAAAGGAAAGAAAAAGGTTCTGGCTGCTAAGGAGTCAGAAAATGAGATGGTCTGTTGGGATGCTATGGGAAGTGCAGACTCATCCACTGACTCTTCATCTTCCTGCACTGACAGTTCAGATGAGAGAGGCCTGATGGCCAATGAGGTATGTTCTGAAAGCTCTAAGCTAGCCTTGTTTATGGATTCACCAATAAAGAGCATGAATCGCATAACACCGTTGAAAATGAATCCAAACCTAGTTCTCGTGTCAATTAACACTATCACTAATGCATTGTATGATATCGAATCGAAACCAAAGAAAGTGATAACTCTCATTCTCGAACCTTATGTGTCACTCAATGCGTAAGAAATGTTGAATAAGATGTATGTTGATTTTGATGCACTAGAACTTGAGCACTTTAAATCCTTGAAATTAATTGAAGAATTGCATGCTAAGATAAAAGAACTTGAAAATGAATTAAGTAAGCATAAAATGTGCATGGTAAGCTTAAGTCAAAGTCAGACAACCCTTGAAAAGATCTCTGAGAATACTAGGAGACCTAATGATAAGTCAGGGTTGGGATATGCTGCTCACCATACACATCAGACTGCTGAGATACCTGTTAGGCATGCCACACTCATTCCTGTGAAATCTCATGTTCAATGCATCATATGCTTAAGATTGAAACATAATAGAAATGAATGTAAAATGAGGTTTAAACGTTGGGTTCCTGTTAGAGACTTTAATAAAAGAAAGTCAGTTATGCTTGATCATTCAGTCAAAAGTGTTAAACCTACTCATCATGCTTCACCTGTTAAGTTCATGCATTCTGCCATGCATGCTCATTCTGCTCAACATGTTAAATTTGTTTCTCATGAAAATTCTAATACAAGTCACATGCATGCTGGAACTCATCCTTCTATGAATCCTGGTGTTTATTTTATATCAGATAGAGGTCAGGGATATGATATCTGTGACCCTAATCAGACAGGATCCACATATAGGATACCTCATCCTTCTTTGATTGCAGGATGTGGGACATCTAGAAGAAGGTGAAAGCTCAAGGAAGCTTGGCACCCCTGGTGAAATCTGGTATATTGACTCTGGGTGCTCCAAGCATATGACAGGGAAACAAGGAGCTTTTGATGCTTTGGACTTGAAAAGTGGAGGTAAGGTAAGCTTTGGAAATGGATCAGGTATTATAGAAGGAATTGGTAATATTAAAATCTCTCGATTCACCACCATTGATAGAGTCTTATTTGTCCCAGGCCTGAAATTTAATTTACTTTCAGTAGGACAGCTGTGTGATATTGGCCTTAGCATTAGGTTCACTAAAAAGGAATGTTTAGTAACTAAGGATAAACAACTCGTGTTTAAGGGGACTAGAAGGGATAATATCTATGTGGCTACATTTGATCTACCCTCTAGTTCTATGCCCGTGTGCCTAACTGCCAATGTTGATCTCACTCAACTCTGGCATAGAAGGTTAGGACATGTGAACATTAAGTTAATGCAGAAACTATCCTCCAAGAGACTGGTAGAAGGCCTACCCTCTTGTAATTTTGACAAGAAAGCCATATGTGATCTTTGTGTTAAATGTAAAATGACCAGAAGTTCATTTCATTCAAAGACCTCAATTTCCACATCTAAAACTCTAGAACTCTTACATATTGATCTCTTTGGAAAGGTGGAACCTCAAAGCCTAGGACATAAGTCCTACTGTATGGTCATTGTGGATGACTATTCTAGGTACACCTGGATCCTGTTCCTAAGGTTGAAATCTGATGCTACAGAAGAATTCTCCAAATGGTGTAGGAAGATTGAAAGGAAATTGGAACTTAAGGTTAGAAACATAAGATCAGATCATGGTGGTGAGTTTGTAGGAGATTTTGAGGAATTGTGTGATGAACAAGGATATAACCACAATTTCTCAGTTGCAAGGACTCCACAACAAAATGGAGTAGTTGAAAGAAAGAATAGAACCCTACAAGAAATGTGCAGGACTATGCTTTTAGAATCTGGTCTCCCTAAGCAATTCTGGGCTGAAGCAATATCATGTGCTTGTTGGATTATAAATAGAACATATTTAAGACCTAAATTGAAAAAGACTCCTTATGAATTGCTATCCAAAAGAAAGCCTGTGATCAACTACTTTAAAGTATTTGGATCAAAATGTTTTATTCTGAATACTAAGGATCAGTTGGACAAACTTGACCCTAAAGCTGATGAAGGCGTGTTCTTAGGCTACTCAAACAACATGAAAGCCTATAGGATCTGGAATAAGAGAACTCAAACTGTTGAGGAATCTTGCCATGTTAGGTTTGATGAAGTTGAACTGAAAGAAAATGAAGGATCCGACCCTGAGCCTGAACTAGAACCTAACCAAGAATCTCATGACCAACCTGGAATAGAAGAAGAAACCATTGATCTTAAAAATCCTTCCATTCCCAATGAGAGAAAGTTTAAGAAGGATCATCCTAAGGAAAACATTGTTGGAAATTTGGAGACAGGCATCCAAACTAGAAGACAAAAGGAAGCTGCTAATGCTGAAGCAGTCTTTGCTGAAGCTGCATTTGTCTCATTATCTGAGCCAACATCAGTTGATGATGCTCTTGCAGATGCAGATTGGATAAATGCAATGCATGAAGAGCTTAATCAGTTTGAAAGAAACCAAGTGTGGACCTTAGTTCCTAAAACTAAAAACACCAAGGTCATTGGAACAAGATGGATCTTTAAGAACAAGCTGGATGAGTCTGGCACAGTGGTAAGAAATAAAGCCAGACTTGTGGCTCAAGGATATAGACAGGAGATGGGAATTGACTTTGATGAATCATTTGCTCCTGTAGCTAGGCTTGAATCTGTGAGGATGCTGTTAGCTTTTGCCTGTCACATGGACTTTAAGCTATACCAAATGGATGTTAAGACTGCATTCCTAAATGGAATCTTGAATGAGGAAGTGTATGTCTCACAACCACCAGGTTTTACAAGTTCTGAATTTCCACACCATGTGTACAAATTGAAGAAAGCTGTCTATGGACTTAAGCAAGCTCCCAGGGCTTGGTATGATAAACTGTCAAGCTTTCTGTGCTCAAATGGATTTAAGAGAGGATCCATAGATCAGACCTTGTTTCTGTTGCATGAAGGAAAAGATGTTTTAATAGTCCAAGTTTATGTTGATGATATCATTTTTGGATCTACAAGTCAACACTTATGTGAAAGGTTTTCAAACCTCATGCAATCTGAATTTGAAATGAGTATGATGGGTGAACTCACATACTTTCTAGGTCTGCAAGTGAAGCAATGTGAAGAAGGAATTTTTGTTAGCCAATCCAAGTATGTCAAAGAACTTCTGAAGAAATTTCACTTGGACTCTGCCCGACATGTGACAACCCCTATGGCCTTAAATGCCAAACTCCGACAAAGATGAAAATGGGACACCAGTGGAAAATTCCCTCTACAGAGGCATGATAGCATCCCTATTATACCTGACTGCCTCAAGACCAGACATCATGTTTGCAACCTGTTTGTGTGCTAGGTACCAAGCTGCACCTAAAGAATCACACCTTGCACTGGTCAAAAGGATCTTTAGATACCTATCTGGTTGAGTACAATTAGGGCTTTTCTATCCTAGAAAGCAAAGCTTTGACCTTCTAGGATATTGTGATGTCGATTATCTTTGGAAATCTGACGATAGAAAAAGCACATCCGAACCCGCCAATTCTTGGGAAACTCATTAGTGTCATGGTCTTCCAAGAAGCAGAACTGTGTAGCCCTTAGCACTTCTGAGTCTGAATATATAAGTGCTGCCTTGTGCTGTGCTCAAGTCCTCTGGATGAAAACTACATTGTCAGATTACTCCACTGTGCCTATATGTGTTCCCATTCTATGTGATAATACAGCTGCCATTGACCTGTCAGATAATCCAGTACATCATTCTAGGTCAAAACACATTGATGTCAGGTATCACTTTCTGAGAGATCATGTATCTAAAGGGAACATCAAGTTAGTATTTGTGTCCACTGAAGATCAGTTGGCTGACCTTTTCACCAAACCTTTGCCAACTGATAGATTTCAAAATCTAAGACACAAACTTGGCCTCATAACTGTCCCTTCCTAAGCATACATCTCTTCTGTGTTCCAAGCAAGATCATACATTGTAGTTTCCTAGTATTGTAGTTTCCAACTAAGGTACACATTGATGGTGTATATAGTCTATTTAGTAGGTCAGATATTTCACTCTATATATCTTCACAGAGCCACGTTAGATGATGAGCTAAAATATAAAGCTGTCCTCATTAAGATTAGATGCATTTAAAGCAATCAGAAGAATATTGTGTTTAGGCAAATGTAAGTGTCATGGGAATCATAATAGTTCATTTTTAGAATCAAAGTATGACATACTGTGAATGCCTAAGGTTTGAATGTGATAAGAAAAGCAAAACTATTGTACTTGGGGAAATGGTCTTAAAACTAAAATAAATCATGTAACTAATAAGTAAGTCAAAAGCTGGTTGATGATTTGAGTGAGGTAGGGCAAATCTTGATTGTCCTATACCACTATGATGACCAATAGCTCATGACAATCGTAACATAGTCGCCTCTATGATTTGGGTAGGTAGGGTATACCACGTATGTCCTATTCTACTATGATGGGCCATAGCTCAATTCGATATGCTTATACATGCAAGGTTCCGTGATAAAAGACCAATGCGAAAAAATAAAATAAAATTTTCTCAACCACCTAATCCTTGCATAACTTATCCCCAAAGATAAACCGAAAGGCATGTTGTAGGGATAATCCTCTAAGTATGTCAGAAAGACTCTGATCAAGTTCTATCATTCTTTTCATGACATGATACATTTAGTTGAAGCACTTAGTCTAATGATCGTTAAATGTTTCTAGTTGCTATGGGTATTGGCTAGTGGCTTGAAAAATTTCAAGTATGGACTTAGTGGAAATTTAATTTGGCTCCACACACGCACACATAGGGTGATTCTCAAGCTTGCTAAATCTACGGTGTATATCCTGAAAATGTCTATGTTCTGTTGTGGATCTATGATACAAGGTCACTATATGACTTAGTCTTGTGAGGTAGCAGTGAGAGAGTAAGGGAGCTAGTTTCCTCTTATTTGATCATGACAAAGAGGGAGAAGTTGAACATGTACACATGAAAGAGGGAGATGTCATGTACACATGAAAGAGGGAGATGTTGAAGACAGAGGGAGAATATAAAGAATTCGTTGACATACATGTCTTTATGGTTGTCATCATCAAAAAGAGGGAGATTGTGATACCCTAGGTTTTGATGATAACACCATAAGGGTCAAAATGGTAAAGTCAACTTTGGTCAACATAAGTCAACCTTGGTCAACTTTGATCAAACAATGTCAAACAGTTGAAATGAGCTTAATTACATCAAACATGTTTAATTGTACCCTATTTATGCTGAGAATTGATCCAAGTTGGAAAAAGGGAAATTAGGTCACATTAAGAAATTTTGGGAATTTTGGGGGAAGTGGTCCAAACTCACCCAAATGATGTGAAATCTGTTTGATTACATTAATACACTTGGAATTAACCCTAATCATGCTTTAAGTTATTTAATTTGATCAAAATTGAATTAGGTTAAAATTAGGGTTCATGTGATGAAATTTTGAGAAATTATTCTAAGTGTTGGACTGTTTTTCACCCATGTTTAAATCCCCATATCTTGCTCAATATTGAACCAAATTGCATGATCTTTATATGGTTGGAAATCTCAGAATTGAAGCTACAAAACGCATATATAATATCTCATTTTCATGCAACACAGAGCACACACCATGCTGAACAAAAACGCATCAGATTGTGAAAGTCTGTGTTACAGCTTTCTGATGTGCTGATGTGTCACACTTTTGAGTACCCTATACTACTTGGAATGAGTTGAATTTTTTATATGTTATAGATTGCATATAGGGGTACATTTTGTCTCAAGAAACGTTTGTGATTTAAGGTCTTTATCATAGCTAAAAGTTGACCACAAAATGCTTCAGTAAAACTGTCTGTCTGTGAGATAGTTGACTTGTGGTGTCTTTTTGAGTGACGGGTTCAACTCCAAATTAGCTGAAAATTTGAGGGATTATAGTTGACAATTTTATGAGAATATTTCATTCTTTGATCATCTTGATTTGGGCACGTGATCATATAGAAAATTTGAAGATAAACTTGTATTTATTTAAACTGTTTCCAAAAATAGATAATTGATTTGATTGGGTTAATTAATTGAGATAAATCCGGTTGTATCAATTTGAATTGATTGGAAATAATGCTATTATCTATATATTACACGTTCTACTCAAGATTGATAGGGGCACAAGAGGTATTTTACAAGAAAAGAGGCTGCAACCCTAAAAATAGCTATATATGGGGCTGTTTGGTGTTAAACTTGTAGTGCAGCAGAAAAGTCGAGTATTCCTCACATAAAATCACTCCAATTCGTTCATACACATAGTAGAGAGGATAATCAACAAATTTACAAGAGGGATCAAAGGCTGAATCGAAGCAAAACTGATCAACAAAGTTGAAATTCATCAAAGATGCTGTTTATGGTGCTGTCAAGTTGCTGATGCATGATCAGGCTGTTTTGCTGCATGTTTCTCATTGAAGATCGTAAAAACAACTCAGTTGGGAAGTTAATTTATAGTTGTTATATGTTTTAACACGTTTATATAGCTTCCATGTGCTTTAATTTGCTGAATTGAGTCTGTAAACGCTGTTTGCATACTCTTGTTGTGTTTGTCTGTTTTGAGACGTTGTTTTGAGAGGTTTGTCTTGTGTAGCAACTCTCATAGGTGCTGTGGTTCCTACTTACTAGGGATGGCAATGGGTCGGGTAGGGGACGGGTTTAGCTCCACCCGACCCATACCCACTCCTAAATTTTTTTACCCATACCCGACCCATACCCGAACGGGTATAAATAAAATCCCCCCATACCCACCCCCAACGGGTAACGGGTAGGGTACGGGTACATGAACATGTATAAATAATTTTTTAAAGTACAAAATGAATTTGATTTTAAGTACAAGTTAAGACATTTTGCAAATGAATGTCCTATTAGAACTAATGTTTTTAGTTTTTTATCATTCTTTTCTACTAACAGTAACGTTAGGTTTAGTTCTTTTCTAATTTCTACTAACCTCAAAGAAAAAGCAACGGGTAGGGTAGGGTACGGGTCGGGGAATGGGTCGGGGACGGGTAGGGTAGGGTTTTATGCTATACCTGATACCCGACCCGATACCCGAACGGGTATAGAAATTTTACCCATACCCGACCCATTACCCGAATGGGTAGTTGAAAATCATACCCGAACGGGTAGGGTAACGGGTAGGGGCGAGGTCGGGTTGGGCGAGATTGCCATCCCTACTACTTACTTGTGTGAGGGTAGGTTCGCATATTTTAGACTGCTTTTACAAGGGTAAAACAGGTGAGGTTTACGCTTTCTTGTGTAGAAATTTGTTTAAGTGTGGGTTGTGTCTAGTTTAGGTAGAGTCTTGTGTAGCATACCTTAATAGAAAACCCCCAGACGTAGGGCTGAATACATTGGTATTCGGTTTGGCTGAACTGGTAATCATTCCTGTTTTATTGCTTTAATTCACATTAACACACACTTACCACAGCTTTGTTTGCTTTTGTTTAATTTATGTCGCATTGCAAGCACCGTTTGAACTTATGTTTCATATGAAAGACGTTGATTAGCATGGTATAAACTTAATCAAGTTAATTGAAAGTGTTCATTGCCTTAGTAATCACTTGAATAAGGTGTTACAACCTAGGTGTACTAAAAGGGTTGAAATTGAGAGCCATCTTGCGTTAAAAATAACTCGAAAAATTTAAAAGCACATCCAACCCCCCCCCTTGTGTGCTTATACACCTAGTATACGATCCGTAGAGGACTCCACAGGTCTCTCATCCATTGATGTGTGTGAGTTTGTATTGGTTGATTTGTACTTTGTTCAACTGATTCTTCAAAAACTGGTTCTTGAATTTGTTCAACTGAGTCTGATTGATGTTGTTCAAGTTGTTGAGTAGTTGGAAACTGAGGCTGATCTTGATCTGAACATTCTGAAATTTGTAGTCTTCCAACATCAACTGAAACAGGTTCTGGTGTGATTGGTAACTGAGACTGTGGAACTGGTTCTGGTCGGTCTTCAGTTGTTTCACCAGGAAAATTTGGTTCATCAAATACTACATGTATTGACTCTTCATGCTTGAGTGTCCTTTTATTCAATACTCTGAATGCTTTGCTGACACTTGAATATCCTAGGAAAATTCCTTCATCAGCTTTGGGTTGAAAAACGTGAAGTTGATCTTTTCCATTATTGTGTATGAAACATTTGCTCTCAAACGCATGAAAGTATGAAACATTTGGTTTTCTTCCATTCCAAATTTCATAAGGAGTCTTTTCATGTCTCTTGTTCATGAGAGCCCTGTTCTGAGTGTAACAAGCTGTGTTTACTGCTTATGCCTAATATCTTTCAGGTAGTTTAGCTTCACAGATCATAGTCCTTCCAAATTTTTTTGAGCGTTCGTTTCTTCTTTCAAATTTACCATTTTGTTGAGGTGTTCCTGTGGCGACAAGTTGGTGTAAAACACCATTTTCTTCACAATATTCAATAATCACACTGTTGAGGAATTCAGTTCCTTTATCAGATCTTATCTTCACAACTGAAAGTCCTTTCTGATTCTGAAGTCTTTTAAGAAGTTCTGTGAGTTTTTGCTTGGTTTCACTTTTCTTGGTTAGAAAGATTACCTGTATATCTTGAAAAATCATCTACTACCACCAATGTATACTTCTTTCCACGATACATTGATTGGTGTAATAGGTCCAAATAAGTCCATATGTAGCAATTCTAGATGTCCGGTTGTTGAATGCTTGAGACTTAGTCTTGAAACTTGCCTTTGTTTGTTTTCCTTGTTGACACGCATCACATAAGTCGCCCTTCTTATATGATATCTCTCGGTAATCCAATGACTAGTCGCTTAACAAGTGTATTGATGTCATCAAATTTGAGATGACTCGCTTCTTGTGCCACACCCAACCGATTTACGATTTGGTGTGCACAAGCAAACAAGTTTCAGCCGACGGTCGTTGTCCATCTACCACATACATGTTTTCCTTCCTTCTTCCGGCTAGGACAACTTTATAAGCTGATTCGCTGATGACAACGCAGAATTCTTTATCAAAAGTAACTTTGTATCCCATATCACAAAATAGACTTGTCTGAGTAGATTGTAGTGTAGTCCTTCTACATAGGATACATTCTTGATTGTAAGTCCATTTCGATTAAGGTGCCAAAGCCTCTGCAGTGTAACTGGTTTATCTTTACTTCCAAAATTAACTTTTGGTCCATTCTTTTCAACGAAATTATCGAGACAGTCTTTGCTCTTTGTCATGTGTCAGAGCAACCACCACCAAAGTACCATATATCCTGCAGAGTGAAAATTAAAAATTTTTAGGTACCCAACTCATTTGGGTCCATGAGGTCGATTGTCAAGACAACTCGGGAATATATCCTTTTGGAATTCTTCGGATATTGTTGCACTTGTTTTCATATATGTAAGCCACTCTCCCATAGCGTCTATGTTTGGACTATGTCTTATTTATATGATTTCTCGGATCTTCCGATCGTAATTTGTTTCCATGTTGATTTTTGTTATTAAAGTTTGGAGTGGTAACCATCATTCCTTCATCGAGGTCTATATTGACCTTTGTACGTGACTTATCTTGAGAACGAGATTAGTCCTCTCATGAGTTTAGGATCAAAACTTGTGATAAGTTTTCGTCCGGAATGATTGTCATTATTAGTTTTAATAACAAATTCAGTAAAATTCCAATCATCATCAGAGGGATACAACCTTCCTTTCCCCATGAATGTGTGAATCTTTGAATGATTGACATTCTTGGATTTGTTTTGATTGTAATTTTTCTGGTTCCTGACTTCATTGGTTTTTGTGGATCGGTTTCTATTGAATACAGCTGGTCTACCATTTGACTTAGTTTTGTAGGTAGATACAGTTGCCTTTTTAGAAAACTGATTTATCCTGTGTGATATTGGCTTTCTTGGTTTGAAAGAATTTTCTCGGTTTGTGGAACTTGCTCAACTACAAACTTAATACCGCTTTGGTACTCAAATTTCAATGGCTTTGCTAGTTCCATTCTTCGAAGATTGCTTGTGTATCAAATCCTAACCCGCTTTGTCTCCATATGGCTTTCCGATTTGAATCCAATGAATTGAACTTGATTGAGCAAACGATTCGATTCTTTGCTTTCGCGATGATGAGGATCGATCTTTGAATCTTTCCTTTATCGCTTTAGTCGGGCTTTCAACATTTTTAGTTCGCACTTCAATCTTTCAACTTCAAGAATTAGACTTTCTTTCTCACTTTGATTGATTCATAACCTGGTTGTATGGTTACTAGCTGATTCATCAATTCATCAAGAGTTTCTTCTAATTCTAGATTTTTGGATTGGAGTCGTGAAATCGAAAGAACATGCATTCATCATGGAAATCTGAAATGAGGAATATTTAGAGTTTGATTCACATACCTCATTTGGATCTTCCATGTGTGCCATTAAAGTCAGTATCATCCGATAATCTTTCAATGACCGGCTTCATAATCGATTCATCTCCAAAGAAGAAGTGCTCTTCTACCAACTCTCCTTGGTGGTGTCTTCTTGATCGATTCCGACATTCACTTTATAGTGTCCTGGTTTCTTGCGCTTGAAACAGAGGTATTCATCGTCTTTTCTTTTCTCGAGAGTCCTTTTGATGAACTTTTGAGTGACTAGATGTCCACTCTTCATTCTTCGAATTCGCTTCATCATTAGAGCCATTTGTTCTTCCATTTCATCCAATTCAGAATATTGTTAGATGAGTTTTCTTGAATCTCATTTGATGTCAGCTTTGCAAGTGCTTTGTGGTCTTTGGTTCTTCCAAATACTTTTGATTATTGCAAATTGTGGTTGTGAAATCTTCACTTTGAATTCATAGGCTTTCGAGATCTGAAAAGATCTTGAATGAATCTTCTACATCAAGTCTCCTGGATTCTTCCATAGCAGTGGTGACCTTCATTTTCCAAAGACATTGGCAATGCCTTCAATATTCTCGTGTTGATGACTTTATTTGAGTATTCAATCTTGAGTAGATCTAGTTCATCCATAATAGCACTCAATCTTGTCTCCATTTGATCAATGGTTTCTCCGTTTCATCTTGAAATTCTCAAACTTTTGCTTTGCAAATGTAAATTATATTTTCCTTGATTGAATCTGCTCTTCACAAACTAATCAAGTTTGTCCCACATTTCTTTGGCGGTTGTGCATTCTTTCACCTTTAAGTACATGTTGTCGCTCAAGGGTTCCGAGGATAAAGTCCATGGCAACATTGTTGAGATTATTTCGCTTATGCGATCATCACCGTCCATTCAGTTTGGGTTTTGGAACTCGAACTTGTCTCACACCTTCGGTTTGCATGTAGGTGATCCGGATTGGTCCATCGGTGAGTACATCCATCATTTCATCATGAGTAGTCGCTAGAATGCCTCATCATACGACGTTTGTATTCGTCAAATCTGGCCCATGTTGCACATCGAATTTGTCTTGCATATTGATTGTTATCCATTGTGAGTGAGTGAAGATCGATCAGATTAATTTAAAACTTAGCTTTCAAGTAAGAACAACTAGAGGATAACGAGCAAATGATATCTGGTTAAAGAAACACTGCTCCGATACCAATTGTTGGTCCCTTGGAAAGGCTGACACAAGTTTAGTGGGGGGATGAATAAACTTGTCACCAAAACTGAATTTTAACCGATTAGGATTCGGATAAAACTTGTGTGGAGTTGAGTGACTAAGCCGAGATTAAATCAAACCGACTTAAGTCAAATCGAGTCAACCGCAAATGGATATAATTTTAGCCTTTATATTGATCTTGTTGTTCTGTTATGAAAATCGAGTGTTGTGAATCACTTACGTGAATGTCGGGCCAGACTGTGAGATGTATAACAATCAAGTATCACAATGCTGTAAGTAAATACTAAATAAATAAGTAAATGCGTAAAGTAAATAAGGCAGATGTTATAGAGGTTCCAGGTGGTGTAATCCTCGCACGCCCTCTCTTCCCCGTGGTGGTGCGGAGGAAAATTCCACTAGAACTTCTTGAGGTGAATCACACAAAAAGTCCTAAACAATAGTCCTTGGCTAATCCCTAGCTTCACTATCTAAACAATTGTAGAACAGGTAGAATTGCTGCTCTCCAAATGCTTGAACCACTGGTCCTTAGAGGGTAGGATTGCCTCTTCACCAGCTACCACCACAAACACAGTCTACCCGATCGCTTGTCACAATCATCCTTGACAAAACCTTCCCGGTTTGCTTCACGCCTAAACCTTTGAAATAGAATCAAAGTTAATGAGAATCAATAAATTGATTCTTGTTTGTGGTTTTTCAGAGTGTTGAATTCTTGATAAATTCTTTGTTGCTTTTAACACTTGAAGAAATACTAGATATGATCTTGTTATAGTTCAGTGATGACAATTCAAATAGTGCACAAATTGCTTGTTGATTCTTGAATATGTTTTTTTTTTGTTTGTGCAAAGTCTTCTATTTATAGTGTGAAGTCCAACGTTCATCTGACTTTGATTTGAATTGTATCAACGTATATCTTGCAACGGTTATATTTTCTGACCGTTCTCGCTTGGTCGATGATTCATCCAATGAAATTTCTTTCTTTACAACGTTCGATTGTACTTTCGATTTGTTGGATGGTGACTTATAAAATCGAGTTTCCTTGTCGGTTTCTAACTCGACTTGGAGCATTAAGTGAGATTTTATTCTTCTTAAAAAAATCGATTACTCGCTTTTTATCTCGATTATAATTGACTTAATCAGAGTACACCATGATACATTTATCATCTAAGAATTCATTGTCCTTATGATTCTTAGGTCTTCATACAAGATCCATAAAGTAAGTTCAGTCACCACAATCTTGCTCTGAAGTCCAACTTTACGCCTCGACTTTAATCTTCATAATCGAGTTTGTGCCTCGCTTCTTGATCTTCAATAATCGAAGTCTGTGTCCTCGCTTCAATCTTCAAGATAAGCCAACCGAAGTCTCAGTAACTCTCAAATGAACTTACCTTCTTCATAGATGTATTCTCGAGTCGCTTTGTTTGTCTTGATGATTTCCAGCTTTTCTAATTGATTCCCGCTTTGACGACACGACACACTATCAATTACGATTGCTTGTCTGATGTAACTTATACAAAAATCGACTCTAATAAAACTTATACATTCGATTCTAGACATCTTTTAGCTTTCCACTATAACAAATTGCTTCAAAGACTTCATCAATGGGGTTAAGATAACATTATAATAAATAAGATGAATTATCATCAAAACATAAAATTTTATTTCCAACAGCAACTCACATCAGTAAGAACTTTACTTGCCATTGCTGCTGCTAAAGGAGGGAATTCACAACAATTAGATGAGAATAATGCATTCCTACATGGGGATCTATCAGAAGAGGTTTACAAGTTTATTTGCACTTCTGCACCAGGCACTGTATGCAGACTCAAGAAATCCTTATATGGATTGATACATGCCAGCAGACAATGGAACAAAAAGCTTACCCAAGCTTTTACTAATAAGGGGTTTAGGCAGTCACAGCAAGACTACATCTTGTTCATAAAAGGAAAGGATGAAGACTTCATTGCCTTACTTGTATATGTTGATGATGTGCTGGTTAACAGTCCTAACTTGGAGCGGATAAAAGACTTAAAAGAATTCCTAAATTCAAGGTTTGGAATCAAGGATTTAGGAGATCTTAAATACATCTTAGGGTTGGAAGTTTCTAGATCCAAAGATGGAATAGTGTTGTCACAAAGGAAATACTGTCTGGAACTTCTGGAAAACTCTAGGTACATATATTGCAAACATGTTCAAACTCCAATGGACACATCTCATAAGTTGCATAGTAAAGACTCACCAAAACTAGAATCTAATAGTTACTATAGAAGTCTTGTTGGAAAGCTATTATATCTTGGTATAACCAGACCTGATATCATCCTAGCAACAAAATAGCTGAGTGAGTTTCTTGATTCTCCCTCATAATTACAACTTAAGGCAACACACAGACTTTTAAAATACTTAAAGAATGCTCT
Source organism: Gentiana macrophylla (assembly GCA_026214975.1). Classification (NCBI taxonomy): domain Eukaryota; kingdom Viridiplantae; phylum Streptophyta; class Magnoliopsida; order Gentianales; family Gentianaceae; genus Gentiana; species Gentiana macrophylla. The sequence goes on along the minus strand of CM047810.1, from coordinate 113,935,727 downwards.
AGGACAAAGAATACTATTTTCTGCTCAAGTATCATTAGAACTATGGGCCTATGTGGATATGCAGATTGGGCTGGTTGTGAAGACACCAGAAGATCTACAAAAGGGTTCTCAGTTTTCCTAGGCAATTCCTTGATAAGTTGGAGATCCAAGAAGCAAACTACAGCCTCTAGAAGCTCTTCTGAATCAGAGTATAGGGCCATGGCCATGGCTTCATGTGAATTACAGTGGCTAACATATCTGTTAAAAGAATTCAACATAAGACAAGAAAGGCCTATACCTATGTTCTCTGATAGTAAAAGTGCTCTACACATTGTGGAAAACCCTATATTCCATGAGATAACCAAACACATAGACATAGACTGTCATGTGATAAGAGACAGATATCAATCAGGTTTATTAAAACCCTTACCTACCTCTACACACCAACAACTGGCTGATCTGTTTACCAAGCCATTAAACAGAAACACATTTCAAACACTACTTTCCTTTTGTCCTCTATGCAACATATACAAGGTCAAGTAATTTCATCTTGAGAGGGGGTGTTGCAGCATTACATCACAAGATGAAATCACTATATTATTCCAGAAGCAGAGAAGCTAGTTAATCTGTTAGAAAGCCAGTTAGCAATCAGTTAATTCAAGTCACATTGTAACTGCCTAAAGCACTAGTATATAAGGTGCCAAAGTGTAGAGCTGATGTTTAGTTAATTCATAATATTTCCTGCAACATAAACTTCGATTGTACAATTTTTTCATCTTCTTCTTCTTCTGCTTCTTCTTCATTGATGAAATAACAAGTTCCAGTTTCAGTTTTCTACTCAATAGTTTCTTACAAGGACGGAAACAGGATTTGAACTTGGGGTGGGCTAATGGACTATGTCGACTTCCTCGGGTGGGCTGGATTAAGAATATTTTATTGATCAAACTGGACTATCTAGATTTTTTAGTGTAATATTTTTTGTTCGGGTGGGCTTAGCCCCCCTACAAATACACATAGCTCCGTCCATGGTTTCTTGTTATTGATTTCTTGGTGAATTCATCAAGAAGAGAGGGCTTGATAGTCCGGATGAAATATGAATGTGTTTAAGTGATGTGGAGCGAAGAAGATAAAGGATGCAGTCCAATTTTTATGGTTTCTGAACAATTGGAGTAGCAAAACCGTAGAGCAACTACCTAGGAAGACTGAAGTGGTGTGTCCCCAAACTTCTGTGCTAGCGTTGTACCAGTGGGTTGCCTGCGCTAAGCCTGTGGTTCCCGGTCATCTGGGGTCCACTAGTTGTGTTTTAGAAGTATTTATGGTATTTCTGATGTATTGGTAGATGTATATACTGAGATATGATGTTTGTATGATATCATCTTTGACCCGTACGTGATGCAAGCTGACAAATTAGATTTGAAATATTACAACATCTTTATACCAAATAAAATGGAAATGATTAAAAAAGAATTAATCAAGAAATCAATCGATCAATGTCTCTTGTTTCTTAGAAGGAAGCAAACAAATTCTTAGGCAAAAGAAAAATTAGAAGTAAGAGGACGGATGATTCGATCTTTTTTTTAATATATATGGAAGAATAAGATATCAATTTTTTTAGAAGCTTAAGAATTTGACGGTTACCTTTTTAACGCTCCCTTGTCTATATTTAATCTGGTTGACCTGGCAATATGTAAAAACAAATCAGCTCTTAAAATTAACGTTGAAACAAAACTCATTACATAAGTCAAACACATTTTTTAACAGTTAATTGTCAATTAGAACACATTTTAAAAGATGTCAAGACTTTAAGACAATAAGAAAAGATTTTTGTCATAAAGGTCATTTCACTAGTGAAAGTGAATATGATGGTAAATTTGAAGTGAATTACGTTGGTTTTGTGCTGAAAATTAACGTAATTCACATTCGCTTTCACTTTCACTAGTGACATGTCCTTTTTGACAAAAATAATTTCTTATAGTACTTTTGCCTGAAATTTTTCATATTGTATAATTTAGTACCCTTATCCCATTTTTTAATAAGTATATATGTAGCTAGGGGTATAAATGAAAATTACTATTTTTTTCTTCCGGGTTTTCGCAGCTGATCGGAACGGTATTTTAGGAAATAACTAGATGCTCAAACTTTCTGCAGATAAAGCTTTCTATTCAAGGAGGGCAATGACTCATTATACAGAAAAAGCATTGGCTTCAATTAGACATATGCTTCAGTTGGGGACCTGCCATTGCTGTACTGGCTGTTGTGCAGAGACTTGTACTACGTTTTGCTGTGGACATTAACGAATAATCCTTTTGCCATATATGTGGACGATGAAGAGGAATTTGCAAAGGGAAGTGGAACGAGAAGACGAGAAATTTTATGTTACAATCGTTATAGTGAATATTATATAATACGGATGTATCTTTCTCTTATTATATATTTGGTATAATGGTTATGCTTTAATATAATTTCAGATACGTATGACAGTGATATATATATATATGGTTATAATATAATAAGATGCAAATTACCACTAAAAATGAGGCATTGTTATGGTTTTATTTTCATGACGAGTCCCATTCGCTATATATGGGAATGGTAATACTCAGGCCTAAAAATTTCTTTGAAAGAGAATGAAGAACACTCTTTTGCTACATTAGATTTTACCATATTAAAAAAGTGAAATTATATACTTACTTTATCCAGTGGCGGAGCAACATACAACCAAGGGGACAACTAATCCGGAATAATTACATTAATATATGTACAAATCACATCGTTTGCCCCCCTTAACTTTGAAATGTGTAATATGACAAATTAATGTTGTTTGAAAATACAAGAACAAAAATCTCGAACTGAAATCCATGGTACGACTCGGCTTGATGAGGTTCTTAGAATTGCATTCTTTCCCTATGGTGTTTTCGATTCCTTCTGATCCGTGTGTCATGTCTAATCCCCAGGCTTTGTATTGGGGCTCCTGGTAGGTAGCTCATAGAATATTTCATTAGGTCTGCTCAATATAGCATCTTTTCCTGTCCCCAGCAGCCTGGTAAATCATCAGCCGGAAGTGAGGCACCCGTTAGATTGAAAATATAAGTTATGTTCTGCCGGCTCTGTCCCGCATCTGTTCTCCTTCGTCATCATCAAGTATTCTATGTCGTTGGTAAAAACACTATTCTCTTCTTCTCTTACACCCCACTAACGTTACAACACAACACAACACAAAACAACGACATTCCGAAAAACAAAAACAAATGATAAAACATTTTCGGTTATATATATATATATATATATATATATATATATATATATATATATATATGTGTGTGTGTGTGTGTGTGTGTGTGTGAGTGAGTGAGTTTATTAATAATTGTGTCATTCCATTTGACAGACAATTATATAAGGTATTGTGTGAAAGCATATATTCACCTTGTCTATGGTAATAAAAAAATATGAAGACATTTTCACATATACTTGCAGAAAATATCATATCTTAACATCGCAAAACACATGCACACACACACGACCAAATCCTATTTACTATTTTCTGAAACAATCCTATTCACTTTATATATATACCCACACGTACAAATCCTATTTGCTATTTATTTGAAACAATTATATTTACTTTATATTTATATATATTTATATATATGTGTATATATATATATATATATATATATATATATATATATATATATGTGTGTATATATATATATATATATATATATATATATATATATATATATATATATATATATATATATATATACATACATATGTATATACTATACATATTTCCAATGTCTTTTGTCATAAAAAATATCAAGTCATTTTCACATCTGCTTACGGAAAATATCAAATCTTAACATCGCAAATACACACGCACACACACACACACACACACACACACATATATGTTACAATTAATTTATCATGTGTATATTCATTAATCATGTGTATTTATAATCACTCGTAGCTTTCCACAGCTGGGACACACGGAGAATATATTCATCCGCGTGACAGGGTGTTTGATACCCAACTGAGGTTCCATACGGAAAAAGCAATCTATGAAAAACTAACATCCGAGTTGGTGCAGTATCGTCACGGCAATGGTACCTTGTTATCTAGATTGAAAGAATCAGTGTTTGGTCAATTTATTACTTTGTATCATGATAACTGAGCATACAAAGGGCGGCTAATAGCATTCTTATATTTCCAAATGGTTTATCCCGACCGCGACGACGAATTTCTTTTTAAGATTGGCGAAAATAGAGTGAAGTACGGTAAAAGAGAGTTTGCAATGACAATGGGGTTTATATTTGGAGATACAAACGTTGAATTGCGTCGAGTCTCAAGGTGTTTTGAATTGCCTTGTCAATGAAGTAAGTGCACCGCGACTGTCACATTGACAATAATCCTAGCAGTGATCAAGTCAAGGCAATGCGACAACGAAACCGTATATCAGATGGCTTTAGTGCATCTTATTTTTTGCATATTAATCAGATCGACAAGACCCTGGAATAGTAATACCGAGCCAGATATTTTATATCGTCGATACCTAGAATGGGTCAGAACTTATCCACGGGGGGAGTATCTCTTTAATAAGTTCATGTGGAACTAGTGTAAACAAGTACAACACCTACAGTTACTTGGACCGAAAACTGAGGTGAAAGCACTTAAGCCAACGGTATCCGGTTGTCTATATGTGTTACAGTTGTGGGCTTTTCATGCCATTCCAGCCATCGTTTGGAAGGGGAATTGAGCATTATTGGGAGAGGGACATGATAACGATCATCCCAGCATGTTGAGATAGCAATGTTCGACGGCGGGGTGCATTCCTATGAACTGGCCTCAAAAGAGTTTGCTTTATGGGTAAATATCGTATTATCGTTTTTATCAATCCACATTTTAAATATATTGTATCCAAAACCGTCTTTTTTCTTGTATTCAGGTAGGAATGCCCGATGATGTTCTGAGAACCGCAGAAGATAGGCAGTATGTAATTTCACTAGGGTTGCCGGCGGTGGATGTTACGGCTCTACCTCGTCAATTACCGGTCCCTCCCATCAGAAACACACCGGCCCATGCCTCTGGTCAAGCCAACGAACGTGAGCATCCCGAAATTGATTGAGGATGTTCGACGTAGCCAGTCTCGAAGTACAGATTATGCGTCTACATCCGCAAACCTATAAGGCCATGGCACTATACCTATTGTTGGCGGTGTGCAGTTGGAAGCACTGAGCCCAATAATTACTCAAATAATACAATAAGTACTAGAAAAAATTAACTCCGATTTATGTGTTGCGAAGAATGAGTTAGAAAAAACCAACTCCGAGTTAAGAGATGCGAAGACCTTCCGAGTTAGGAGATGTGAAGGCTCGGTTAAGTGAAATGATGTCTGGGTTAGCTCAAGTTAATGCTGAAGTGAGACGCATGAGAGGTGAACATGAAAATATGAAGGCTGAATTGGGATGTTTTAAAGGTGAACATGCAAAATTTGTCAAATGGTTAGCAAACCAGATCAGTAGACAGGAATGAATTATCTTGCACATGCGAATTTGATAGCCGTATTTATATTGTTAACTTACGAATTTGAATTTTCAATAGGCAGGAAATCCGTCATCCTAGTCCCTGGCTGGCACACAACCACGATTCTCTTAAAGTGCCGTGTCAATTCTACAAGTCATCCTTGAGACTGATACACCTCAAGGCCACGATACAGAACCTGCTCAGAATCAGGTTTGAATGAGCTTTTAAATACGAACTTTATTGAGTTGTTTTGTTACCCTAAATTTAAAATCATGTCATTCCATTTAATTTTTAGGCGACTCATAGGCCAACAAGCAATGCCAGGTATAAGGAGGGGGTTAAAAGGGGAGATAAGAGACATGTGGGAAGAGAGGCAAGGCATATAAGGATGAGATCGACCGCACAACATTCTTCTTTGTGGGAAATGAATGTGGCATTTGGGATACTCTGAGTAGGAAGATTGACAGTGAAAAGCTTAAAGATTTTGAAGTTTGGGTCGCTAACGAGATGATAATATATGAAAAGATTACGAAGAAGAAAGAAGAAGCGAAGGAACAGGGGGACCGGTGCCTAAACATTTGCCTAAACTAGCGACTAAATCAATACCATGTGAAATCGATGTTGTTGGAGGCACGCCTCTCAGGTATCCAAATGATGTTCGATTTTGGTATATATTGAGGACCCCACTAAAATCACTCATTGATGATGTAAGCGACTATAATATTACATATTGTTTTTCATGCCTTCTCATTAATTTGAATAGCTTATGACTAATTCATATATTTTCACGTGTAGCATGTCGATGCCTTTATAGATATATTGAAGTGTCGTATGTTGTTTCGTCCGGATTGCTATAAAAATAATTTGGAGGTGGCTTATACCGCTTGCACTCAAATCTTTTACCATGTTATATCTGAATGGATAAAAAAAGGCCATTAGTATTATTCAGATGGTGCCCGAAGGTCTAAAGGATCTTGCCGGATCTTGGACACCACAAACAACGGTACTTTTATCATGACATATTGCCAGTGTAGATCATTACCTTCTCTTGGAAATTGACATTCCCGCATGGAAGATAACAACGGTCGATTGTCTCTACGGACTGTGAATGAAGACAATGTTGATGACATTATAAGACACTTAGCAAGGTTTCTACCTATGGTATTGTTTGAGAACCCTAAATGTCGTAAGCAACCAATGGTGAAAAAGGGCAACACGTCATCATTTGAAGTAAAAAGGACGGACCAAGAGTACATTCCATAGAGGCCAATCAGGTAGGTTAACGTTGCGATTAATTAAAAATTTCACGATTTTTATCTTTTTACTATATACATATATCTAAGTACTATTGTGTTTTTGTCATGCAACGGCGATTGCGGGGTGTACATGTTGAAGCACATCGAGTTCTCTGTGATGATCTCTGGAAGCTTGAAAGACATGGTCCCTGAGCGGAATGAGGACTTTAAGAAGAAAATGTGTGTAGATTTATTTGATCAGAATGTATAAGCACTTGGTATTTTGGCGCAGTTGGTGTGAATCTTGCGTTTCTTGTTCTGTCGTCTTCTCGATCCACTTATCGTATATTACTTGTATTACTGTTCAATTTTTCTATTTGTTGTTTCTAATTATTTCATTACTCTTTCTTTTTAAGTTTGTAAGCCCCGTATGTAAGCCAATGAATCGTTACTCTTTCTTTTTATGTTCTAATCTAGGTTTGATTTTACTACTTATCATTTCATATCGACGCTCCATGCAAATTGTGAGGTATTCCGTCACAATATTTAATTTGTATATTAAACGTATAGCGGTTAATTATTATCAATTCGAAGAATATGAATATAATTAAAACAATAATAAACTACATATTTTGGCTCGAAGAAGTTCAAATAAACTACATAAATAATAAGAAATAAATATTTTGCCTCTTTTATTGATTGAATAAGAAGATGAAAAGACTATATAATAAAGGAAAGTAAACATAAAAAAAAAGTAGTGATACATTGAGATAACAATACTATGACGCTTAAATAAACCAAGGGTGATCATAAAAGGAAAGAAGTAATGATACATTGCCTTACATACGGGGCTTACAAGCATAAAAATAAAGAGTAATTATACATTGAGATAACAATAAGATGACGCTTAAATAAACCAAAGGTGATCCTTAAATACGATCGGTGGGTTTGCCAAACAATGTCATCCATGTCATTTTCCGGTACCCCAAAGCTTCTGGACATAGCCGTGATAAGAAATGGGAAAAGAATATAACCATCACCATGTCTCCCCCACGCTATCTTGTTAACCCTATCCACAATGTATCTTTCGACGTTAACTTGATGATATAAAAACTGTGTATGCAAGGATGTACATATCCAAGTTATGTTGAACGTGATGTATGGTACCGTGGACGCGATTCGCAAGAAACATAAGCATGACACGTACCTTGTCCACGGATTTTATCTATGCAAAACAACAAGTAATAAATTTATAAATCCGGTATTTCCCCAAGTGTAGGGATCGTAGTATAGCGATTAATACCGGAGTCGATCTCAGGGAATCGGGGTATCTAGTTCAATTAATTCTTCTAAAATTGTCACTACTATTTATTACTAACCCTAAAACTGAAACGGAAAATAAATCGACAGAGAGGATTGTCAGTCCAAAGCCAGGAAAGATAATTTCGAACACGTATTAACTAATTCTATTCTAAAAACTAAAACGAAAATAAAATTCTAACTAAGCAACGAAGAACAAGGCACAAAGGTTTTCAATTAATTTAACGAAGAACAAGCTATGATCCATCTTTCTCACAACTCTCAATTTCTACCCTAGATCGTTTAGTGAAGATTTGATAAAGGTTGTGGTTCACCTACCAAAGGTATGAACTTCTACTCTCGTGGATAATCCGCCTATCAATCTCTCATCTCTCGATCTATAAGATTGATGCTATCAAAACAAGGTGTAAGATCTCTCAATCTAGCAACCTAGAAATTCAACCTATCAACTCTCGTTATTTTTAGGTTAAAAGTCCAAACTTTATTATGGTGATCTAAGGTTTAACATGACTATCATCAAAATAAACATCAATAAGCAACAATCTATCGATATAATTGCATAATCTATATAAAAGCATAATAAAGATACAAGCTTTAATAAAACTCACAAAACAAATCCAAAGTCTAAAACGAAACGCCGCAGAGAGGCTTCACATGCTTGTTCTAGGCTTAGCCTTAGCTCATCGTTGGAATAGAAATAACATAGTTGAAAAGAAATTAAAAGATGTTTATTGCGTTGGAAAACGCAGACAAAAGCGCCCCAAAGGGGCTTGTGGCCGCCAGGGTCGAAATATGGTCATTAGGGTTTGAGAAATCGCGCTATTTATAGGTTTTTAGGTCGGTTTCATTGAGTCGGTGCCGTGGGCGCCCGTCCACTATCTTGGACGCCGTCCAACCTCTCTCGAATGGAGCATGAACGCTGTCAGAGTAGCGTCTAAACTCTCTGTCTCAAAATCTTCTCTGGGACGCTTGATTTACTTTTATGGGCGCCCGTCCACTCTTTGACGGGACATGGACGCCGTCCGGTATGTCCGGACTAGATATCTTAATCTTTATCTCATTCTTCTCATCTCTATCTCTTCTCTTCTTCATATAACACTTCCTTATCTCTTATATGTCAAATAAATCCGACTCGTATCATCTTTTGATCCCCTTTTCAGCTCGAAATATGCATATCTACAAACATCAAAACCATTGCAAAGTGTAACATCATCCAAATAATCATAAAACCACCAAGTAAACACATAATTTAATCACTTTTGCAATTAGACCCTTAAAAACATCACTTGCTTAATATTTCAATATAAAGGCCAATTCTTATGCAAATAATATAAATATGGGGAAATCATCGTAAAATATATCGTTATAAAACGTACAAAATCACCCTTAACATACCTACTCGGCATTTAATCTTGTAGGAATATATTCAACCAAACCATCATTTGTCCTTTCGTTAGGACCCCAAAGGTGAGTCCCACCAAATGCATCAGCTAGTTCAAACATCAAATCCATCCCATTGTCCATCACAATCCTAGGATGATACCTGAAAAATTCTCCATCGTCTGGGACTTCTGCAAGGCCATAGTAACGGTCGATCCAACCCGCATCCAAACTGAAGAAAACGCCTCGCAGTCTTCACGGTGTGATTGCAGTCCTCCCCCAAAGTCTCCCACTCTCAAGAATTACATAGTACTCACGAACGATAGACCAATTCATACTCACCGTTCCATCAGAGGTGTTTTCGAAACCAGACCACCCAATTATGAGTAATCTGTCTCTCAAGAGTGTAGGAAGACTATCCCACAATAACATCCTCTCTGCAACTACAAATTCTACCAATCCAGTTTGCCTAGAAATAATGTCTATCCCCTTCATCGGGGAACCTAGTTAATTAAGATGTCTAATCGTCATTGGGCGATCTTCCTCGCCTCTCATAATCAAACACATGGGCGTGCGGGTCCATGTAATAGATAATCCGAGTTAGACATTTCGATGAAAACCGGTGTCTATTCCAAGAATGTTTTGATCTTAATGCAGCGAAATGTTTGCTTGAAGAGACAAAAGAAGAACTTGAAAAAGAAAGAGAACTATTGCAAGGGAAGCTGGAATTGAAGGAAGAAGAAGATATGTTCTTGGAATATATAATCCGAGTTAGACATTGAGATGGAATAAAATAAACAAATGTATTTGTAAGGAGATTTTGACTGAACAATTTGTTCGTTCTTATATGAATATAGGGGATGTCTCATAGTATATATTGAGAGAATGAGGTGGGAATGAATATGTACAGTGTCAGAATGGGGATGTCATGTGTGGTCGCTATCGGCGTGTCCCACGCGTCAAGTGGTGGTGAGTTATGACCGTCCAAATCAGACGATCCCATCCAAATTTTGGATGCTCCCGTGAAAATTTGTCACTACCTCCACGTGAAAAGATGTGCCCTGACTCCATGACGACACAACTTGAACCCTAATGACCCCTTGGACAAATGACATCAACTGGACAAAATGGCTAGTCAAAACAAGCATTGATTTGAAAGGTCGGTGTAGTTGAAACCCGTTCAAATTGGACGATTCCATCCAAATTTTGGACACTCCCGTGCAAATTTGGACGAATCATAATTCCCACCGACCTTCTCAATCAATGCTTTTTTGAAAAAAAAAATCTATATATTGACCAATCCTTTACCAAACCATTCATACCTCTCATTTCTCGTTTATTTCACTCATATAATCTCTTCTAGTGTTCCTTTCAATGGCTAACCCGCAGGCTCCTGTGTTCATTTCCAATGATGTAATTGATTTGTCGTTGGACGAGAAATATCTCATAAGCCATTTCACACAGAAGAGGAGAGGCGTGAGTATGTGACTAACTGGATGGCAAGAGCTGTCGTTCCAAGGAGGCGATTGAATATGGAGAGTCTTCCTAGTTTGATCAGCAACTTGTTCCTAAATAACTGTTGGCATGATGTCCCCCAAAGCCCATTAAGCTTTCATCACGTTAATCGGTCTATTGTGTATGAATTATACGCTTGTGTCGCTATGACAGAGCACAATGAACGGTACGTCACAATGTGTATGCCATTCCAGAATATCCTCAGGGTTTGGATTTCTTTCTATTTCCGGATGTTCCTGAAATACTATAGTGTGACATGCCTGTTTTGTTTGGGGAGACGCATCTGTGGAAACGTGTGAGGCCTCGGTGGCCTACCCGCCCTTCACCCTGGTCCTGGTATGGTCCATTCCTTCCTTTCTTGATTATGTTTCTTGCCACCAGTATGTATACACCGCACCGACATTTGATATTGCTTTTTTATGTTTTTTAATCCAAAATAGGAGTCGTTTCTTAAATTGTGTGTTCATTTTTACCAAACCGTATTAATATCTAAGTTTCCTTTCAACCGGATTACAGATGTTCTTCCAAAAAATGACAAAATTTACGTTAAAACAGTATGGCACGGTCATAAAAAAAATGAAACAAGCGGAATAATAAAACTGTCTGTTACACTCGTGATGGCTAACAAAATTAACATCAACACATGCTAAAATAGAGATTTATTCAATGACGAACAACTACACGAGTCGGACATCTATTAATTCTGTGTCCGGGGTTACCGCAATTCGAGCAATTCCTACCAGAACCTGGGCTTGTCCTCTCACTAGGTATCTTGCTAGTCCTAGCACCAGGAGGCTCGCCTTTAGAAGGAATCCTTAGGGTCCTGGGTAGGCCCCGCCTAACCCCAGTACACTGTGTTTCTCCACCTTCCCTCACTCTAGGCTCAGGAGGAGGAAAATGTTGACTTCTAATCCATGAGGGAACAATCCAATCATCCTCGACTGGAACAGGAAAAATGCATCCTTCATATATACGTTGGAAACATGCAGCTTTGTAGTAATCAGAACAATAAGTGTACGGATTCTCGCAGCGCTGACTTATAGCAGCGCAAGCATGTATGCAAGGTAACTCAAGTCCCTGAAACTGCCCAAAAAAACATTTCTTTGTAATCATATTTACTTTCTCACTAGTATCAATGTCCCTAACTTGAAACTGCTCCCGGTCGATCAAGTACAGGGGCTAACACGGTGCGGCACGAGTCCGTAAGTTCTCTCCTCTCACAATACCAACGCTGCAACACTCCTCTAATGTGGTCAAAGAGATTCACGATACTCATCTTATGTGCATCCCTGGTGACGTTAAAGCTTTCAGCATAGTTGCTTGTCATTATTGTAAACATCTCATCCTCTTCATCTTATGTAAACATCTCATCTTATGTAAACATCTCATCCTCTTCATCAACATTAATACTTAAACAGCCACAATATGTATCCCATCGCCTTCCTGTAACATTGTCAAAGAAAAAAGGTAACAAGCTTAATGCAATGTAACATGATTGAATATAAAAAGAACTCTAAATATTAATACATACAATACCTTATCATGGCAAAGTAGGATTGTCGCTGGTGAGCATTTCTCCACCAATCAAACTCTTACAAGTGGAAGCGTAATGACCATTGACACCGCATTTTCCACAAACATACTTCGCTCTTTCATTCCCGGGCTAAGCGTTTCTCTTTTTATGGCCGTCCACTTTGTCTCTTTGACACCTTCGTGGCAAAACCACATCGTTAAGCACATCATCGGGATACACATTCATCTTCATTTTGAAGTGGATACACAAATTTGGAATAACCTAGCCTCCAACAATTGACGCTTATAATACCAAGTGCAATACTTGGAGGCTTGCTACCCTGCATACTTCAACACAACAGCTGCATGCTCGCATGGATACATATCCATCTGGAATTTTTACATGTACACGTCTTCAAATCCAACTCAACGATGTAAGAAATAACAAATCCTTGTCACTTAACATCATACTTATCTCGAGGAAAGTGTATTAACTGAAAATCGTTTCGCTGACTCGAAGCTTTTGTTCACTTCGATTTCAATTTTAGGAGTAAGAGCATCTTGGCAATTTGTAGATGATTCATTTCTTTTAGCAAACCAATCCTATAACATCTCCCGGATATGTTCAATCAACCCAACAATTGAAAATTCTCGTGCACGCTTTAGCCTAGCATTCACAGACTCGGCATGGTTTGTGGTCATTATGTTGTAACGAAATCCCTCAAATTTAACTCTAGCCCACATAGGGAATTCTGCTTCTTTCAAATATTCGTCAGCTTTCGGACATTTACTACATAAAGTTTCGAATTGCAACTTGAATTCTGCTTCTGTATAGGCCTCTGCAGCTTTCTGAAAGAGCTTTCCCACACCACGTCTGGGATATTTCATCCTCAAATTCTTTTGCATGTGATACATGCAATGCCCATGGTGCACATTCTTAAACACCGCCTTGAAAGATGTTTTAATACTATCGGCACGATCAGAAAGTATCACAAGATCATTCGTGTCCCCAATGATGGGTTTTAGCTTATCAAAAAACCATGTCCAAGACTCTATACTTTTAGTAGCAACAACACCCCAAGCAAGTGGAAATATTTGATGATTTGCATCTTGACATGTTGCCACAAGTAAGGTCCCTTTATAACGCGTTTTTAAATGCGTGCCGTCCACATAAATGACTTTCCGCATCGCCAAATAAAATCCCTCAATACTTTGACCAAGTGCCATGAAAAAGTATTTGAAAACATTACCATCACTTTTTTCAATATGATATACAGTGTCCGGGTTTCTAGCCTTCAGCCTATAACAATATTTGGGTAATTCTCCCCAACTTTTGCTTGGATTACCCCTTATCAATCCTTCTGCATAACCCTTAGCCCTGTACGCCTTGCAATAATTTACATCATATCCAAATTCTTACTGGAAATCATGCATCAAGTCATTTGGTGCATTAATACGATTGGCATCTTTAAACCTTCTAGAAAAGTATGTGCCAATTAGCTTGTGCGTAGAATGCCTATGGTCTTTTCGAGGAGCAATAGGTGGGCAGCTATGCTTATTTGCATACGTTGCCACTACAAATCGCTCAGAAGGTGCTTGAAGTTTGGTGGATGGCAAACGCCATTTGCATCCGGCGGCTTCACATAAAACTGAATAAGCGCTTTTGTTGGAAGTTTGTGTTTTGAATTCAAACTTGTACTTCGTAGCCAACTTCGCAAGTTTGAATACCAAAAAATTTTTGCATTTAAACGGATCATTCACACGAAAGTCTTCATGTTCGGGAATGCACACTAAAGTATCACCTACAGTACGGCTACAACGAAAGTCTTCATGTTCAATTCTTTGCACGTTAACCATAGTTGGGGGTGCATTCAAGGGATCAACAATCTCATTTCTCTCAACAAAGCCATCAAGATTCTCATTTGACAATTCATCAGCCCCGCTCATGCTAATTCTCTGATATGATTCTTCTAAATAAACATCTTCACCCAAATTCAGCAATAAGGAGTCTTCAAGTTGCTCATTAAAGTCCATGTTGTCACCCCCCGTGTTCAAATGAGAATCTTCGACACATGTCTCTATGCTTTCTATTCTTACATCCAACATCTCTTCCATGGCATTCCCAACAACATCCACATCTATCTCTTCATTAACAGTCTTTTCAACATATGTCTCTATGCTTTCTATTCTTACATCCAACATCTCTTCAATGGCATTCCCAACAACATCCACATCTATCTCTTCATTAAAATTCTTTTCAACACATGTCTCCATGCTTTCTCTTCTTACATCCAACATCTCTTTCATCCCATTTGCCAAAACATCAACATCTGTCTCTTCATCTCTTTCAACACATGTTTCTTGACTTTCTGACACATTTACTACTTCACATGTTTCTTGACTTTCATAAACCTCGGTACACTTTTCCTTTTCCTTCAAACATATTAATAAAGCATCTTGTTTTAAATTACAAACATATATAAACCGATTCACAAGCTTATCGCAATCAAGCACCATCGGTCTAGCTTTACTAATGGGGACCATATATTTCATCTCAAACTCATACTTAGTTGTATTGATTTCCAACTCATTTTTCACCATGTCATACAATTCTTCAAATGTAATGTTCTTTTGGACACTCAGAATTGTCGAAACTTCTTCAGATTCACACCCAACATACTTCCAAGACCATAGACCATTGACGTCTTTTTCAATCTCCACAGGGTAAAATATAAAAATACAAACTTTATCTTCCATCACGCTTCACCGAGATCCTGTTTTTATTCAATACAATAATTACAAACCAATATACACATAGACAAAAACCATAATTCCGTTCAAATAGCCATTAAAAAGTTTAAACTTGTGTCACACTATAATCAATCCACCTTGAAATGCAGATAGAAGTTCACATAGCCATTAACAAGTTTAAACTTGTGTCACACTATAATCAATATTTTAAGATTAATACGATTACCATTCACCTGAAATGCAAACTAGATATAACCAAATAGATATATATATATATATATATATATATAGGTAGTCATACCGGGTAATAACTGCACAAATCACAAATTCAACATTTAACCATTTCAATTCAAATCAAATATCCATTTTCAATCAGGGTCGCCCCCATTTTCAATTCAATTCAGAGTTAAACACACGGTTTAAGCTAATCCCGCAGGTAAGTAAACTAACAAACTCAATTTCCTAAATTCACATACCGGTATGGAAAGCCAAGAAACCCTTTCGATTACCACCCACTCGCTCGGACAATGATTGACGGAGAAGAAGAAAATAGTGGGAATTTACATTCGCGAGGACAATGACCTGACACCGATGGAGAGACACATCGAGTTATTCGCTTTTTGCAAAGAGAGGCGAAGCGAGTAATTGGCTCATCGGGTCCGATTTTGGCACGTAAATTAGGGTTGGTTAATTTACCCGCCCTAATTTAGGGGGTCGGATTAAGCAAAGTTTAATGGGATGTTTAATTAAGGGTTAATTACATTTTTAGTGTTAAGTAAATCACCCCAAATCAAGAAGGGGGAGGGCATTAATGGCTTTTCACCCAACTTGGAGAGTCCAAGCTTGTTCATGACATGATTTATGTCATAAACTTATTGTTGCAACAATTTCGGTTGACAAACTTAAATAACTAAAGGCCCCTTATTTTTTCACTAATGAGTACAACTTTTCATGACAACGAAGCTATTTACCTTTTTATGACAATTTTATTATTTGTCACTAAACATTTGTCACCAAAAAAAAACTTTTTTTTGTAGTGATGCAAGCTGACAAATTAGATTTGAAATATTACAACATCTTTATACCAAATAAAATGGAGAAGATTAAAAAAGAATTAATCAAGAAATCAATCGATCAATGTCTCTTGTTTCTTAGAAGGCAGCAAACAAATTCTTAGGCAAAAGAAAAACTAGAAGTAAGAGGACGGATGCTTCGATCTTTTTTTTTTAATATATATGGAAGAATAAGATATCAATTTTTTTAGAAGCTTAAGAATTTGACGGTTACGTTTTTAACGCTCCCCCTGTCTATATTTAATCAGGTTGACCTGGCAATATGTAAAAACAAATCAGCTCTTAAAATTAACGTTGAAACAAAACTCATTACATATAAGTCAAACACATTTTTTAACAGTTAATTGTCAATAAGAACACATTTTAAAAGATGTCAAGACTTTAAGACAATAAGAAAAGATTTTTGTCATAAAGGTCATTTCACTAGTGAAAGTGAATATGATAGTAAATTTGAAGTGAATTACGTTGGTTTTGTGCTGAAAATCAACGTAATTCACTTTTGCTTTCACTTTGACTAGTGACATGTCCTTTTTGACAAAAATAATTTCTTATAGTACTTTTGCCTGAAATTTTTCATATTGTATAATTTAGTACCCTTATCCCATTTTTTAATGCACAAACAAATCTTTTTGAATTTATTACTTACATTGGTAAGTTTTAGGTCTTTTTAATCGATCCAATTCAATACTTAATCTTAACGTATTAAGGGAATTTTTTGTCAGAATAAGGGATATTAAATTTAGGAGCGTTTGATAATATTTTATAACATTACTTAATAAATTAAGATGTTTTGAATCGTAATACAAAATTCTTAAATGTCAAACTTATAACAAAATTGATACAGTCAATGACACAATCTACATTATATATGATTAATGATAATGTCGCATTGATTGTGTCAGTTTTGTCATGGTTGTGACATTTCTCAAAATATAGTATCATCATCGCTCTCCACAAAGAGTCATAAAATGGGATTTTGACTATTTCTTAGCTTGTGACTTGGTTAAGTGTTTACTTCAGTTAAATGATTATTCTTAATCGTATGCATTACACTATAAATGCAGATGAATCAAGTTTAACTTCATACACAAATTGGAGTCATGGGGAAATCGGCAAAGTCAATCTTTTTTCTTTTGCTTCTAACAATTTGCTATTTCCATGAATACCCTCCGGCTACTGCCTATTTCTTCGAGGGGGTCACAGGTCATGAGATGGCTACTTTGGTCCATGACAAGGAAATTCATGAAGATTCTGAAGGTACATAAGAAATATAATTTGTCATGTATCACGAAACGCATGTGATTTGCATTGTATGTCATAGTAATCGTAACAATATCACTACCGTTGATGTTTATACATGATTAGTCTACCTTCTACATTACCCTCCATTTTCTTTCAACACTTTTCATCTTCATAAAAAAACTTAAATAAGTATATATGTAGCTAGGGGTATAAATGAAAATTACTTTTTTTTTCTTCCGGGTTTTCGCAGCTGATCAGAACGGTATTTTAGGAAATAACTAGATGCTCAAACTTTCTGCAGATAAAGCTTTCTATTCAATGAGGGCAATGACTCATTATACAGAAAAAGCATTGGCTTCAATTAGACATATGCTTCAGTTGGGGACCTGCCGTTGCTGTACTGGCTGTTGTGCAGAGACTTGTACTACTTTTTGCTGTGGACATTAACGAATAATCCTTTTGCCATATATGTGGACGATGAAGAGGAATTTGCAAAGGGAAGTGGAACGAGAAGACGAGAAATTTTATGTTACAATCGTTATAGTGAATATTATATAATACGGATGTATCTTTCTCTTATTATATATTTGGTATAATGGTTATGCTTTAATATAATTTCAGATACGTATGACAGTGATATATATATATATATATGGTTATAATATAATAAGATGCAAATTACCACAAAAAATGAGGCATTGTTTCAGGCATTGTTATGGTTTTATTTTCATGACGAGTCCCATTCGCTATATATGGGAATGGTAATACTCAGGCCTAAAAATTTCTTTGAAAGACAATGAAGAACACTTTTTTGCTACATTAGATTTTACCACATTAAAAAAGTGAAATTATATACTTACTTTATCCAGTGGCAGAGCTACATACAAGCAAGGGGATAACTGATCCGGAATAATTACATTAATATATGTACAAATCACATTGTTTGCCCCCCTTAACTTTGAAATGTGTAATATGACAAATTAATGTTGTTTGAAAATACAAGAACAAAAATCTCGAACTGAAATCCATGGTACGACTCGGCTTGATGAGGTTCTTAGAATTGCATTCTTTCCCTATGGTGTTTTCGATTCCTTCTGATCCGTGTGTCATGCCTAATCCCCAGGCTTTGTATTGGGGCTTCTGGTAGGTAGCTTGTAGAATATTTCATTAGGTCTGCTCAATATAGCATCTTTTCCTGTCCCCAGCAGCCTGGTAAATCCTCAGCCGAAAGTGTGGCACCCATTAGATTGAAAATATAAGTTATGTTCGCTGGCTCGTCCGCATCCGCTCTCCTTCGTCATCTTCAAGTATTCTATGTCGTTGGTAAAAACACTATTCTCTTCTTCTCTTACCCCCCCCCCCCCTAACGTTACAACACAACACAACACAAAACAAAGACATTCCGAAAAACAAAAACAAATGATAAGACATTTCGGTTATATATATGTGTGTGTGTGTGTGTGTGTGTGTGTGTGTGTGTGTGTGTGTGTGTGTGTGTGTGTGTGTGTGTGTGTGTGTGTGTGTGTGTGTGTGTGTGTGTGTGTGTGTGTGTGTGTGTGTGTGTGTGTGTGTGTGTGTGTGTGTGTGTGTGTGTGTGTGTGTGTGTGTGTGTGAGTGAGTGAGTGAGTGAGTGAGTGAGTGAGTGAGTGAGTTTATTAATAATTGTGTCATTCCATTTGACAGACAATTATAAAATGTATTGTGTGAAAGCATATATTCACCTTGTCTATGGTAATAAAAATACTATGAAGTCATTTTCACATATACTTGTAGAAAATATCATATCTTAACATCGCAAAAACACACGCACACAATCCTATTCACTTTATATATATATATATATATATATATATATATATATATATATATATATATATATATATATATATATATATATATATATATATATATATATACATACATACATACATACATACATACATACATATATATATACTATACATATTTCCAATGTCTTTTGTCAAAAAAAATATCAAGTCATTTTCACATCTGCTTACGGAAAATATCAAATCTTAACATCGCAAAAACACACGCGCACACACACACACACACACACACACACACACACACATATATGTTACAATTAATTAATCATATGTATATTCATTAATCATGTGTATTTATAATCACTCGCAGCTTTCTACAGCTGGGACACACGGAGAATATATTCATCCGCGTGATAGGGTGTTTGATACCCAACTGAGGTTCCATACAGAAAAAGCAATCTATGAAAAACTAACATCCGAGTTGGTGCAGTATCGTCACGGCAATGGTACCTTGTTATCTAGATTGAAAGAATCAGTGTTTGGTCAATTTATTACTTTGTATCGTGATAACTGGGCGTACAAAGGGCAGCTAATAGCATTCTTGTATTTCCAAATGGTTTATCCCGACCGCGACGACGAATTTCATTTTAAGATTGGCGAAAATAGAGTGAAGTACGGTAAAAGAGAGTTTGCAATGACAATGGGGTTTAGATTTGGAGATACAA
The DNA here is from genome assembly GCA_026214975.1 of Gentiana macrophylla. Classification (NCBI taxonomy): domain Eukaryota; kingdom Viridiplantae; phylum Streptophyta; class Magnoliopsida; order Gentianales; family Gentianaceae; genus Gentiana; species Gentiana macrophylla. The sequence goes on along the minus strand of CM047810.1, from coordinate 113,915,682 downwards.
ACGTTGAATTGCGTCGAGTCTCAAGGTTTTTTGAATAGCCTTGTCAATGAAGTAAGTGCACCGCGACTGTCACGTTGACAAAAATCCTAGCAGTGATCAAGTCAAGGCAATGTGACAACGAAACCGTATATCAGATGGCTTTAGTGTATCTTATTTTTGGCATATTAATCGGATCGACAAGACCCTGGAACAGTAATACCGAGCCAGATATTTTATATCGTCGATACCTAGAACGGGTCAGAACTTATCCACAGGGGGAGTATCTCTTTAATAACTTCATGTGGAACTAGTGTAAACAAGTACAACACCTACAGTTACTTGGACCGAAAACTGAGGTGAAAGCACTTAAGCCAACGGTATCCGGTTGTCTATATGTGATACAGTTGTGGGCATTTCATGCCATTCCAGCCATCGTTTAGAAGGGGAATTTCGCATTATTGGGAGAGGGACATGATAACGTTCATCCCAGCATGTTGAGATGGCAATGTTCAACGGCAGGGTGCATTCCTATTAATTGGCCTCAAAAGAGTTTGCTTTATGGGTAAATATCGTATTATCGTTTTTATCAATCCACATTTTAAATATATTGTATCTAAAACCGTCTTATTTTCTTGTATTCAGGTAGGAATGCCCGATGATGTTCTGAGAACCGCAGAAGATAGGCAGTATGTAATTTCACTAGGGTTGCCGGCGGTGGATGTTACGGCTCTAACTCGTTAATTACCGGTCCCTCCCATCAGAAACACACCGGCCCGTGCCTCTGGTCAAGCCAACGAACGTGAGCGTCCTGAAATTGATAAAGAGGATGCTCGACGTAGCCAGTCACGAAGTACAGATTATGCGTCTACATCCGCAAACCTGTAAGGCGATGGCACTATACCTATTGTTGGCGGTGTGCTGTTGGAAGGACTGAGCCCAATAATTACTCAAATAATCCAATAAGTACTGGAAAATACTAACTCCGAGTTATGTGTTGCGAAGAATGAGTTAGAAAAAACCAACTCCGAGTTAAGATATGCGAAGACCTTCCGAGTTAGGAGATGTGAAGGCTCGGTTAAGTGAAATGATGTCTGGGTTAGCTCAAGTTATTGCTGAAGTGGGACGCATGAGAGGTGAACATGAAAATATGAAGGCTGAATTGGGATGTTTTAAAGGTGAACATGCAAAATTTGTCAAATGGTTAGCAAACCATACCAGTAGACAGGTATGAATTATCTTGCACATACGAATTTGACATCCGTATTTATATTGTTAACTTATGAATTTGAATTATCAATAGGCAGGAAATCCGTCATCCCAGTCCCTGGCTGGCACACAGCCACGAGTCTCTTAGGGTGTCGTGTCAATTCTACAAGGTATCCTCGAGACTGATACACCTCAAGGCCACGATACAGAACCTGCTCAGAATCAGGTTTGAATGAGCTTGTAAATACAAACTTTATTGAGTTGTTTTGTTACCCTAAATTTAAACTCATATCATTCCATTTAATTTTTAGGCGACTCATAGTAATGTTGAGCAGTCATCATCACCCCGGGTGGGACACATACTGAGATGCTCTCGCACCGAGGCCGAGCTAATCAAACCCAAACCTCTTGGCCCAGGTGAAATGAGTGATGACACGTCGTTGTCGTGTGGAGAATTAGATCTGCCTGGTCGAGAATTCGATCTTGGTAGCTATCCTGAGACTGGTCGGTTAAGTGAAGTGAATGTTGATGTGAATCCGGAGATCCCAAGCACGGGCACTTGCATGCCTTTAGGCCAACAAGAAATGCCAGGTATAAGGAGGGGGTTAAAAGGGGAGATAAGAGACCTGTGGGAAGAGAGGCAAGGCATATAAGGATGAGATCGACCGCACAACGTTCTTCTTTGTGGGAAATGAATGTGGCATGTGGGAAATTCCTAAGAAAGTAACACAGCTACAAGAATCAAGGGATACTCCGAGTAGGAAGCTTGACAGCGAAAAGCTTAAAGATTTTGAAGTTTGGGTCGCTAACGAGATGATAATATATGAAAAGATTAAGAAGGAGAAAGAAGAAGCGAAGGAACGGGGGGACCGGTGCCGAAACATTTTCCTAAACTAGCGACTAAATCAATACCATGTGGAATCGATGTTGTTGGAGGCACGCCTCTCGGGTATCCAGTTGATGTTGAGTTTTGGTATATATTGAGGACCCCACTAAAATCATTGTTGACAGATGTAAGCGACTATAATTTTACATATTTTTTTCATGCCTTACTGTTAATTTGAATAGCTTATGACTAATTCATATATTTTCACGTGTAGCATGTCGATGCCTTTATAGATATATTGAAGCGTCGTATGTTGTTACGTCTGGATTGCTATAAAAAGAATATGGAGGTGGCTTATACCGCTTGCACTCAAATCTTTTACCATATTATATCTGAATGGATAAAAAAAGGCCATTAGTATTATTCAAATGGTGCCCGAAAGTCTAAAGGATCTTACCGGATCTTGGACACTACAAACAACGGTACTTTTATCATGGCATATTGTCAGTGTAGATCATTACCTTCTCTTGGAAATTGACATTCCCGCATGGAAGATAACAACGGTCGATTGTCTCTACGGAACTGTGAATGAAGACAATGTTGATGACATTATAAGACACTTAGCAAGGTTTCTAACTATAGTTTTGTTTGAGAACCCTAAATGTCGTAAGCAACCAATGGTGAAAAAGGGCAACACGTCATCATTTGAAGTAAAAAGGATGGATCAAGAGTACATTCAACCGAGGCCAATCAGGTAGGTTAACGTTGCATGCGATTAATTAAAAATTTCATGATTTTTATCTTTTTACTATATACATATATCTATGTACTATTGTGTTTTTGTCATGCAGGGCGATTGCGGGGTGTACATGTTGAAGCACATTGAGTTCTCTGTGATGATCTCTGGCATCTTGAAAGACATGGTCCCTAAGCGGATTGAGGACTTTAAGAAGAAAATGTGTGTAGATTTATTTGATCAGAATGTATAAGCACTTGGTATTTTGGCGCAGTTGGTGTGAATCTTGCGTTTCTTGTTCTGTCGTCTTCTCGATCCACTTATTTTATATTACTTGTATTACTGTTCAATTTTTCTATTTGTAGTTTCTAGTTATTTCATTACTCTTTCTTTTTAATTTTGTAAGCCCCGTATGTAAGCCAATGTATCGTTACACTTTCTTTTTATGTTCTAAACTAGGTTTGATTTTACTACTTATCATTTCATATCGACGCTCCATGCAAATTGTGAGGTATTCCGTCACAATATTTAATTTGTATATTAAACGTATAGCGGTTAATTATTATCAATTCGAAGATTATGAATATAATTAAAACAATAATAAATTACATATTTTGGCTCGAAGATGTTCAAATAAACTACATTAATAATAAGAAATAAATATCTTGCCTCTTTTATTGATTGAATAAGAAGATGAAAAGACTATATAATAAAGGAAAGTAAACATAAAAAAAGTAGTGATACATTGAGATAACAATACTTTGACGCTTAAATAAACCAAAGGTGATCATAAAAGGAAAGAAGTAATGATACATTGCCTTACATACGGGGCTTACAAGCATAAAAAGAAAGAGTAATTATACATTGAGATAACAATAAGATGACGCTTAAATAAACCAAGGGTGATCATTAAATACGATCAGTGGGGTTTGCCAAACAATGTCATCCGTGTCATTTTCCGGTTCCCCAAAGCTTCTGGACATAGCCGTGATAAGAAATGGGAAAAGAATATAACCATCACCATGTCTCCCCCATGCTATCTTGTTAACCCTATCCACAATGTATCTTCCGACGTTAACTTGATGATATAAATACTGTGTATGCAAGGATGTACATATCCAAGTTATGTTGAACGTGATGTATGGTACCGTGGACGCGATTCACAAGAAACATAAGCATGACACGTACCTACTCGGCATTTAATCTTGTAGGAATATATTCAACCAAACCATCATTTGTCCTTTCGTTAGGACCCCAAAGGTGAGTCCCACCAAATGCATCAGCTAGTTCAAACATCAAATCCATCCCATTGTCCAAAGACAATCCTAGGATGATACCTAAAAATTCTTCATCGTCTGGGACTTCTGCAAGTCCATAGTAACGGTTGATCCAACCCGCATCCAAACTGAAGAAAACGCCTCGCAGTCTTCGCGGTGTGATTGCAGTCCTCCCCCAAAGTCTCCCACTCTCAAGAATTACATAGTACTCACGAACGATATACCAATTCATACTCACTGTTCCATCAGAGGTGTTTTGCGAAACCGCACTCCACCCAATTATGAGTAATCTGTCTCTCAAGAGTGTAGGAAGACTATCCCACGATAACCTCCTCTCTGCAACTACACTCTACCAATCCAGCTTTGCCTAGAAATAATGTCTATCCCTTCATCGTGGAACCTAGTTAACAAATGGTCTAATCGTCATTGGACGCATCTTCCCTGCCCTCATAATCAAACACATGGGCATGCGGGTCCATGTAATAGATAATCTGAGTTAGACATTTCGATGAAAACCGGTGTCTATTCCAAGAATGTTTTGATCTTAATGCAGCGAAATGTTTGCTTGAAGAGACAAAAGATGAACTTGAAAAAGAAAGAGAACAATTGCAAGGGAAGCTGGAATTGAAGGAAGAAGGAGATATGTTCTTGGAATATATAATCCGAGTTAGACATTGAGATGGAAGAAAATAAACAAATGTATTTGTAAGGAGATTTTGACTGAACAATTTGTTCGTTCTTATATGAATACAGGGGATGTCTCATAGTATATATTGAGAGAATGAGGTGGGACTGAATATGTACAGTGTCAGAATGGGGATGTCATGTGTGGTCGCTATCGGCGTGTCCCACGCGTCAAGTGGTGGTGAGTTATGACCGTCCAAATCAGACGATCCCATCCAAATTTTGGACGCTCCCGTGAAAATTTGTCACTACCTCCACGTGAAAAGATGTGCCCTGACTCCATGACGACACAACTTGAACCCTAATGACCCCTTGGACATATGACATCGACTGGACAACATGGCTAGTCAAAACAAGCATTGATTTGAAAGGTCGGTGTAATTGAAACCCGTTCAAATTGGACGATTCAATCCAAATTTTGGACGCTCCCGTGCAAATTTGGATGAATCATAATTCCCACCGGCCTTCTCAATCAATGCTTTTTTGAAAAAAAAATCTATATATTGACCAATCCTTTACCAAACCAATCATACCTCTCATTTCTCATTTATTTCACTCATATAATCTCTTCTAGTGTTCCTTTCAATGGGGAACCCGCATGCTCCTTTGTTCATTTCCAATGATGAAATTGATTTGTCGTTGGACGAGAAATATCTCATAAGCCATTTCACACAGAAGAGGAGAGGCGTGAGTATGTGACTAACTGGATGGCAAGAGCTGTCGTTCCAGAGAGGCGATTTAATATGGAGAGTCTTCCTAGTTTGATCAGCAACTTGTTCCTAAATAACAGTTGGCATGATGTCCCCCAAAGCCCATTAAGCTTTCATCACGTTAATCGATGTATTGTGTATGAATTATACGCTTGTGTAGCTACGACAGAGCACAATGAACGGTACGTCACAGTGTGTATGCCATTCCAGAATATCCTCAGGGTTTGGATTTCTTTCTATTTCCGGATGTTCTTGAACTACTACAGTGTGGCATGGCTGTTTTCTTTGGGGAGACGCATCTGTGGAAACGTGTGAGGCCTCGGTGGCCTACCTGCCCTTCACCCTGGTCCTGCTATGGTCCATTCCTTCCTTTCTTGATTATGTTTCTTGCCACCAGTATGTATACACCGCACCGGCATTTGATTTTGCTTTTTTATGTTTTTTAATGCAAAATGGGAGTCGTTTCTTAAATTGTGTGTTCATTTTTACCAAACCGTATTAATATCTAAGTTTCCTTTCAACCGGATTACAGATGTTCTTCCAAAAAAATGATAAATTTTACGTTAAAACAGTATGGCACGGTCATAAAAAATGAAACAAGCGGAATAATAAAACTGTCTATTACACTCGTGATGGCTAACAAAATTAACATCAACACATGCTAAAATACAGATTTATTCAATGAAGAACAACTACACGAGTCGGACATCTATTAATTCTGTGTCCGGGGTTACCGCAATTCGAGCAATTCCTACCGGAACCTGGGCTTGTCCTCTCACTAGGTATCCCGCTAGCCTAGCACCGGGAGGCTCACCTCTGAGAAGGAATCTCGTGGTCCTGGTCGGCCCCGCCCCAGCCCCAAGATTGTCTGTGTTTCTCCACCTTCCTCACTCTAGGCTCGGGAGGAGGAAAATGTTGAGTTCTAATCCATTCGGGAACAATCCAATCATCCCCGACCGAACAGAAAAATGCATCCTTCATATATACGTTGGAAACATGCACTTTGTAGTAATCAGAACAATAAGTGTACGGACTCTCGCAGCGCTGACTTATAGCAGCGCAAGCATGTATGCAAGGTAACTCAAGTCCCTGAAACTGCCCAAAAAAGCTTTCTTTGTAATCATATTTACCTTCTCACTAGTATCAATGTCCCTAACTTGAAACTTCTCCCGGTCGATCAGGTACAGGGGCTAACACGGTGCGGCACGAGTCCGTAAGTTCTCTCCTCTCACAATACCAACGCTGCAAAACTCATCTGATGTGGTCAAACAGATTCACGATACTCATCTTACGTGCATCCCTGGTGACGTTGTTAAAGCTCAGCATAGTTGCTTGTCATTATTGCGTAATGTGTACTCAGAAATTACGATCGTGCCCATTTGTCAATTCCAATCTCCTCCAGGTAACGCGAAATCGGCTTGTTTGGGTTTCTATCCATCTTTATTATCTTTTGAACTAATATTCAGAATCGCATTTCTGAAAATGTATATGCGGCTTCCTAGAAAGTGTATAGGAAATATCCCGTGCTCCGAATTTTCTATTCAAGTTCATGACAATGTGGTGGAAGCAGTTCCATGGTAAGCGTCTGGAAATACAACCCTAATAGCTCCAATGATGCCTGGCCCTCTGTCTGATATGAAAACCAAGTCACTACGTTCTCCGATTGTCGACTTCACACCTCCCATGAAATACGTCCACGCATAAAGGCTCTCTCCGTCGGTCACGGAAAATGCTAACGGAAATATACGGTCGCCTGCGTCTACAACGACAGCTACTAACAATGTCCCATTGCATTTTGTTTTTAGATGTGTACCCTTCACAACTAAGATAGGCTGACAGTACTTAAACCCCTCAATACTTGAACCCAAAGCCATGAAACAATACTTGAACCTACCAAGCGCATCAGGAACAATGTCTATGGTGGTTCCAAGATTTTCTTGCTTCAACATGTAAAAGTAGGCGGGTAATTTAGAATATGACATTGTTATGTTTCCACTGATTAATTCCAAGGCTTTCTGTCTACATTCATACGCACATTGATAATTAAGGTCTATGTTGAATGTTTTTTTGACCTCAGCTTGTAATACTTTTGTCGTGAAACCGCTGCCAAGTTTTATGAGGCTATCCCTTATGAAACGACCAACAGGTCCGAGCCTGGCTTATGACTGTCAGTTAATCGCTCCAATCCACAAGTGTGAGTTTCATAGTATGCGGTTATCTCAAAGTTCATGCAACTTTGTTCATCCCTAGCGTCCACATTCGAATCAACAACCTTTCATTCGCATTTTTCCGAAGTATAACATCGTAGTTTTAACTTATCCTTGTCAGACCTAACGAGTTTCCACATGTAGTCGTGTTTAAATGTGTGGTAACTCATTTTATCCTTCATATCCTCCTTGTCTATATACTTTATAATAATACACAATTCTTCTGGATTATCGGTCTGAAAATCCCAGCAAGTGGACATGAAGGAATTTGGGAAGACTTGATTAAAGACCCATAATGAGCACCTCTATGGCGATTCACACTTGCCATACTAAATGTGTGACCAGTGTCAGGGTTCTGTTCCAAAGGTGTTGTCAGTTAACTCATGAAAGATCCGCTGATAGTGAGTCCCGCTTGCATCACTATTTACGTAAATTGAGGTGGACAGTGGAACTGCTGGCTTGTTCCATCTATGTGGACATTATGACTAGTCCGACCAAAATTATTCCAACGTGTCATAGCTTCAGTCACTGGTTCAAACCTCCTACCACTAGGTAGCTAGATGTTCGGTGTGTGCATGGTCAGAACTACATTATGCCGAGACTATCCATCTTCATTCATAGATTCCAACATTCTAGCCATAGGTTGTTCACTGTAAGGTATATGCAATGGCTGACTAATCATATTTTCAATAAATCCCCAATCATAGCCACGTTCACTTGACAAGTCAATGACATGATCACCTAAAGTTGTATTCGGTTGGATGGCAATTTCATGAGGGGCTGAGACTGATGGAGTACGTGCAACATGCTCTCGGGAATTCCGATTACAATAAAGTTCGGGTGTAAAATCCTCAATCCCTGTATCATTTTATCAAACTATCGGTTGTTCATTTAAGTCAAATGCGTTGTCATTCATGTCTTCCGAGTGATCATCAGCAATAACCGGTTCAGCGTTAACACATAGTTTGACGGTTTCTAGTCTAAGAAAATCATCAATGTACCCTAGTCATGTCTCACCTTCCAAAAATCAATCGGCCCCTCCTATTTTTTGTACAAAAGTTTCATGACCAATGTATTTTTTGATACATCAATTCCTACTTTCCCACACACTTTCTGCTTAACTTCATCCAATGTCATATCGGTTTTCACATGAATCAAATAAAATTTTCCTTTTCTTTGAGACCATCTGCCGCTTCCTTTATTGTATATCCACTCTCCACCGAATTCAAACTTAAACGACACTATGTTGTTATCTGTGAAAGATTTATAAATTTACATCAGTATATAGTAGGAATATAAATATAGAACAATATATAAACAATGAATATATAATATGTTTGTATATATGTCATTATATGTCTGTGTGATACACATATATGTAATAAGTACAAGTATATATATATATATATATATATATATAAAGATGTGTGTGTGTGTGTGTGTTTGCAATGTTTTTGAAATACATATATAACCGGAATATGTTTTGTGTTTTGTTGTGTTGTAGCGTTAGAGGGGGGTAAGAGAAGAAGATAATAGTATTTTTACTGTCATAGAATACTTGATGATGGCGAGAGAGAAGAGATGCCGGACGGAGCCGGCAGAACAGAACTTATATTTTCAATCTAACGGGTGCCTCACTTCCGGCTGAGGATTAACCAGGCTGCTGGGGACAGGAAAAGATGCTCTATTGACCAAACCTAATGAAATTTTCTACGAGCTACCTACCTGGAGCCCCAATACAAATCCCGGGGATTGTGCATGACACAACGGATCAGAAAGGAATAGAAAACACCCTAGGCAAAGCATGCAATTCTACGAACCTCATCAGGCCGAGGCTTACCATGGAATTCAGTTCGAGATTTTTGTTATTGTAATTTCCAACAACATTAATTTGTCGTCTGTTTCAATTTTTTATTTCACATACTTGTTACCGTTAATTTCAAGAAATGTTCTCATACTATCAAAAAATACGTAATAAAAAATAAAAACATGTGAATTGAATTTTCATCTTCCACAACAACAACAACATAATCAACTTATAACCAAACCAATAAAACACATTCGGTACACAAGTCTCGTTTATTACTACGAGCGATCACATTAACATCAACCAAAATAAGAATGTATCATTATCCAAATATATCATCAAAAATTATCAACCAAAATAAGAATGTATCATTGACTACCCTAATTATCCAATGAATATCAATTCCATTATCGAAATATGTCATCAAAATTAATCACTTCACTACCCTAAAAATGCACATACTACGCTAAAAATGAAAATTTATAACTTTAACATACTCTATTGATGTGTACAAATAACAATAAAAACAAACACGATAAATAAATTTATTCAAAATAAAATATAATCATAAGTAAATGCTTACCCATTTGTTTAAAAATACAACACCGGTGAAATAATCAACGCATCACAAAACCCGGTTTTGTTTTTTTGGTATCAATGGTGATTTTTGGTGTAGTAATGGTGATTTTTTTGGGTAGCAATGGTGATTTATTTGTGTGCTGGAACAGTGGAGACTAAAAGAGTACGTAGGTGAAAAGAGTAAAGTTTGACAGTATAAGGGTTTCAAATTTGACAGATCCATCATAATTAGGAAGAGGCGTCCTCCATTTTGACGAGGCTATCAAATGGATCCGTCAAAATTTGGACGGATTCACTCACTGGCCAATAAGGACGGAAACCGTCCAAAATTTGGACGCTCCGCCAATATTCTGACGGAATTCGTCACAATTTGGACGAAGCGTCCAAATTTTGGATGGTTTCCGTCCTTTTTGGCCAGTGAGTGGATTTGGACGGAACTGAATGAATATTCTGACTGTTTATCTATATTTGGACGAAATCGTCCAAATTTGGACGCGGAATCTGAAAAAATGTCAGAAAAAGTTTGACCAGAAACGAAATGTCAGAAGATACAGTGACCTGATTTACCTATTTCCCTCTTTAGGGAAGAATAAAACTTCTTCCATGTGTCTTTTCATCACAAAAATTATCTTTAGTCTGAATAAAATAATTCTCCCAATGATAAAACTATTTTTCTAGCGTCCTCTCAGGTTGTTCCTCCGCGCCAAGTGGCTTTGGCTACCGGAAGCCTTTCTTTTCTTCTATTTTCTTTAGATCTTTTAGGATTTTGTTCGCGATCTGTTTCCGTGGGCTAGCCTTTGGACCCTCTTTAGTTTTCTCGCCACCGCCTTCCGGCGATGGCCTTGCATGCTAGTTTTTCCAGAGATTGTTGGCTTTTTCCTCTCCCGTTGGGTAGTTTTGTTATTCTATGTAGATCCAAGGTGACGGATGTCATTTGTTTTCTAGATCTGGCGGTTGTAGCAATTTTAATGGTGCCGGCGGAGGTGCTACGGCGGTGAGGTCGACTGTGGTGGAAAGGGCGGTGCTTTTCGCGCGATTTTGGATGCTATCTCCCCAAAGCTTAGCTCGTTCAGAGGCTATTATAAAATATAAAAAATAAAAAATTGTCAAATCCGGAGTTTGGTGGGTTTTGGCTCCGTCTTGGTGGTTACGCTGTTGTCCCGAGGTGGTGCTTCAACATTTGTTGCTGATGTGCTATGGTATCTTTTCCCATCGTCTTCTTCAGGATCTCTTGTCCTGTTTGGTGGTGAGTGCCAGAATCTTAGTAGCCGATGGTGGTCCTCCGGCATCGCTTGTAGTTTGTTGTCTACTTATTCGGTAGGGGTAGCAATCTTTCAGATTTCTCTATACCGTACGGTGGCGGTGAACGGTGGAATTAGGCTTCCGGGGCTTTTTGTTGTCTTCTTCAATTCTAGGCTTTTTTCTTTGAGTAATTTCTAGTTTGTTGCTTTTCTGTTGTTTGTTTTTGTTTTGTTTTGCCAAGAAATGAGTTGTTATGGAAGCCTTGTCTGAGCACACCTGCTGTAATGCAACCTTACAAAGTTTTTTACTCCTCGGCTCAGCACGCCCTTAGCGATTCATTGCTTGGCTTTGTTTCGGTGTTAGTTTTTTGTGTGTCTAGTTTCGTAGGTATTTTTATCGTTTGGTCCACCTTATGGTGGCTTTGTCCGGTTGTATTTCCGGTGTTAGTCCGGTTTTTAATAAACTTTCGTTTGTGAAAAAAAAAACGTATATGAAATCTTGCATTAATTGGTCCAATTACAACAAACATTAAGTATAAGTGTCGAAACTCAATTATACCACGAAACTAGAATGTTCACCCATCAGACTCAATTAATTTGTAAAAATGACCTTCCTTGATCGGTCTAAAAATGGAGGATATAAGTGACTTATGAGCCCGGATGACCACGAAACTAGAGTTCACCCATCGGACTCAATTATACCACGAAACTAGAAAGTTCACCCATCGGACTCAATTAATATGTTAAACTCAATTAAAAGTTTTCTACTCTCGGCTCAAGATGCCCCATGTGACTCTTTGCTTGGCTTTGTTTCGGTGTTAGTTTTTGTGTGTCTAGTTTCATAGGTTTTTTATCGTTTGGTCCACTCAGATGGTGGCTTTTTCGGTTGTATTTTCGGTGTTAGTCCGGTTTTTAATAAACTTTCATTTGTGAAAGAAAAAAAAAACGTGTCTGAAATCATTCATTAATTGGTCCAATTACAACAAACATTAAGTATAAGTGTCGAAACTCAATTATACCACGAAACAAGAAAGTTCAACCATTGCACTCAATTAATATGTTAAAATGACCTTCCTTGATAGGTCTAAAAATGGAGGATATAGGTGAGTTATGCTCGGTATGTGTTTGAATGTTGTGATGCAGGATATAGGTGACTTATGAGCCCGGAAGACAAAGCATGATACTTAGATTGGCATAACCGAAGCCCGAGAATGGAAATGGATCAAAAATGGTTGATGTTTTCACCTTACATTCAATTTATCTGCACTTTGAGCATTGTTGGAGGAATTTTCTGGACTTGTGGTCTTCATGAACATTGTAGACAATTGAATGAAATTTCCAACGCACTTTGAATCACTCAAATTGAAACTCTACACGCAACGATATTGCCAAATTACTGAAGGCCATCAATGCAGAAAGCTTTAACAGGGAAATGCGCACGCTTTCACTCGAGTCCGTACGCATTGCTAGAGCAGAATGTGCAGATTTGTCGCATTTCGAGCAATGCGTACGCATTCGGACGTTCTTGGGCACCTATTTATACATTTTTACACAGATTTTCATTATTCTTCACTCTCTTAGAACCCTAACTATTAGCATAGCTCGACCCCTTCCCTTTTAGCTCCTCTAAACTCTTTCTTACTTTAATTTCCCTTGTATTAAACTTAATATAGCTTAGACTGTTGCTTAATTCTCTTGGATTATGCATTTTGTGTTTTTATTCTTCCCCAAGTGACATGGGTGTGGATGAAGCTTGATACAACTTCAATTTCTGTGTTTTGGGAACTAATCATTCCTCTTTTCATATTTATGGCTTTAATCTCTTCTTTGATTGTTATTTATTGCTTTATGATGAGTAGCTAATTTACTACATATTCAAATCTTGTGAAGGTTGAAGAAATCCTCCTGTAATTGATGAAATTGAGAATGGGTAGTGTTTAATTGTTGTTTTATCGACGAATTCATGTCTTAAAACTTATTCTTAATGCTTGAATTAGCTTGATCACATAGTTCATGAGCTCACACACCACTTCTTTAAATTTATGTTGCAAAGGGGTTTGGGAAGATGGGTTTTAAGATCGTTATTTACAATTGACTGAGTTGTTTAGATCGATTGGGTAACGAGGTTTGTCGATGTAAATCGAGCGGCTCTAGTTCTTAATCTTGTTTCGGTCAGTTAAATCCTTAAAGGCGGACTGTTGAACCGGTAAAAGGGTACTAGGTTGTTGCATGGCGTCTAGTACTATTTTAGGAGTTTGCACCCATGAACGAGTCGATATAAACTTTAGGAAGTTCCTATTCCCAAATAGTCGATTAGAGGGGCGAAAGTATTCAATTGGATCATGATTTGGCTATGTCTCTTTCTCCATTTATCTCTCCATTAAATATCGTTTTACCATAATCAAAACTTGAACGCACTTGATTAACCTAAACTAAGTATGAGAATGACTTTGGTACTCGATTTATTCTTCGAGGGATACGACCTTGCTCTCCACTATAGTGCTTCCGACCCGGTACTCTGCCGGTTAAGGTTGGCCTTTACTATTTTGTTCATCATAAGACATCAAGTGTATTCCTAAAACTGTTTGTCATATTTGTCCTCTTGCCAAGCAGAAGAGTCTTACTTTTCCATTAAGTCAATCTAGTTCCCAACATTGTTATGATCTTGTACACATGGACATTTGGGGTCCATATAGGGTTATAGGGGTACACGGGCATAGATACTTTCTTACTATAGTAGATGATTTTAGTAGGTATACTTGGGTATATTTGTTGAAGTCAAAATCTGAAGTTAGAATTCATGTTCAAACTTTTTGTACATTGATTGTAACACGGTTTAATAAGAGAATAAAAGGTTTAAGATTTGACAATGGTATGGAGTTTGATTTACCAGTTATTTTATGCACTTAATGGCATTATTCACCAAACCACTGTTGTACACACACCACAACAAAATGGTGTAGTGGAAAGAAATCATCAGCATATTTTAAATATAGCTAGAAGTTTGAAATTTCAGTCAGGTCTACCTGTCATTTATTGGACTTATGGTGTTATTCATACTGTCAATTCGATTAATGTGTAGCCAACACCTATCCTAAATGAAAGTTCACCCCATGAATTGCTTTTTGGTTCTGTACCATCATACAACAACATTAGGGTATTTTGGTTGTCTGCTTTATGCCTATAACTTACATACTGATGGCAATAAATTAGCACATAAAAGCATAAAATATGTTTATTTTGGTCATGCTCTGAATGTCAAAGGGTATTGTCTAATAAATCTACAAACTAGGCAGATATTCATTAGTAGAGATGTAACCTTTCATGAAACGGTACTCAAAATTCAGGTGATATTGACAACTTTTCCTTGCCTTTACCATTTATAGAGGAACAACATTCTAAAACTATAGATTTACAGGAGCAAAGTGAGCCAGAACAACAGAATATTGTGGTTCAGAACCAGTCAATGATCCTGTCTACAATCCTAATCCTGACAATGGACAGAATCCTTCATATGGAGATGTCCCTGAGGCATGCAAGGATGAGGCCTGGAGGAAAGCAATGAAGGATGATCTTGATGCTTTGCAAAATACTGGTACATGGGAGATTGTCCCTTTACCTTAAGGGAAGACTCCTATAGGTTGTAAATGGGTCTATAGAATCAAAAGACATGCTGATGGTTTAGTAGAAAGGTTTAAAGCCAGGCTTGTTGCCAAAGGCTACACACAATAGTTGGGATTGGATTATCTAGACACATATCCTCCTATGACAACTCACATCAGTAAGAACTTTACTTGCCATTGCTGCTGCTAAATGAGGGAATTCACAACAATTAGATAAGAATAATGCATTCCTACATGGGGATCTATCAGAAGAGGTTTACAAGTTTATACCTCAAGGTTGCACTTCTGCACCAGGCACTGTATGCAGACTCAAGAAATCCTTATATAGATTGATACAAGCCAGCAGACAATGGAACATAAAGCTTACCCAAGCTTTTACTAATAGGGGGGTTTAGGCAGTCAAAGCAAGACAACATCTTGTTCATAAAAGGAAAGGATGAAGACTTCATTACCTTACTTGTATATGTTGATGATGTGCTGGTTACCAGTCCTAACTTGGAGCAGATAAAAGCCTTAAAAGAATTCTTAAATTCAAGGTTTGGAATCAAGGATTTAGGAGATCTTAAATACTTCTTAGGGTTGGAAGTTTCTAGATCCAAAGATGGAATAGTGTTGTCACAAAGGAAATACTGTCAGGAACTTCTGGAAGACTATAGGTACATATATTGCAAACATGTTCAAACTCCAATGGACATATCTCATAAGTTGCATAGTAAAGACTCACCAAAACTAGAATCTAATAGTTACTATAGAAGTCTTGTTGGAAAGCTATTATATTTTGGTATAACCAGACCTGATATCATCCTAGCAACAAAACAGCTGAGTGAGTTTATTGATTCTCCCTCTGAATTACAACTTACGGCAATCTCCTCCAGGTAACGCGAAATTGGCTTGTTTGGGTTTTTATCCATCTTTATTATCTTTCGAACTAATATTCAGAATCAGATTTCCGAAAATGTATATGCGGCTTCCCAGAAAGTGTATGGCAAATATCCCGTGCTCCCGAATTTTCAATTCAAGTTCATGACAATTTGGTGGAAGCAATAACCATGGTAAGCGTCTGGAAATACAACCCTAATAGCTCCAATGATGCCTGGCACTCTGTCTGATATGAAAACCAAGTCACTACATTCTCCGATTATCGACTTCACACCTCTCATGAAATACGTCCACGCATAAAGGTTCTCTCCGTCGGTCACGGAAAACGCTAACGGAAATATACGGTCGCCTGCGTCTACACCGACAGCTACTAACAATGTCCCATTGCATTTTGTTTTTAGATGTGTACCCTTCACAACTAAGATAGGCTGACAGTACTTAAACCCCTCAATACTTGAACCCAAAGCCATGAAACAATACTTGAACCTACCAAGCGCATCAGGAACAATGTATGTGGTGGTTCCAAGATTTTATTGCTTCAACATGTAAAAGTAGGCGGGTAATTTAGAATATGACATTGTTCTGTTTCCACCGATTAATTCCAAGGCTTTCTGTCTACATTGATACGCACATTGATAATTAAGGTCTATGTTGAATGTTTTTTTGACCTCAGCTTGTAATACTTTTGTCGTGAAAACGCTGCCAAGTTTTATGAGGCTATCCCTTATGAAACGACCAACAGGTCCGGGCCTGGCTTATGACTGTCAGTTAATCGCTCCATTCCACAAGTGTGAGTTTCATAGTATGCGGTTATCTCAAAGTTCATGCAACTTTGTTCGTCCCTAGCGTCCACATTCCAATCAACAACCTTTCATTCGCATTTTTCCGAAGTATAACATCGTAGTTTTAACTTATCCTTGTCAGACCTAAAGAGTTTAAACATGTAGTCGTGTTTAAGTGTGTGGTAACTCATTTTATCCTTCATATCCTCCTTGTCTATATACTTTATAATAATACACAATACTTCTGGATTATCGGTCTGAAACGTCCTAGCAAGTTGACATGAAGGAATTTGGGAAGACTTGATTAAAGACCCAAAATGAGCTCCTCTACGGCGATTAAAAATTGCCATACTAAATGTGTGACCAGTGTCAGGGTTCTGTTCCAAAGGTGCTATCAGTTAACTCATGAAAGATCCGCTGATAGTGAGTCCCGCTTGCATCGCTGTTTACATAAATTGAGGTGGACAATGAAACTGCTGGCTTGTTCCATCTATGTGGACATTATGACTAGTCCGACCAAAATTATTCCAACGTGTCATAGCTTCAGTCACTGGTTCACACCTCCTACCACTAGATTTCTAGATGTACGGTGTGTGCATGGTCTGAACTACATTATGCCGAGACGTTCCAGCTTCATTCATAGATGCCAACATTCTAGCCATAGGTTTGTTCACTGTAAGGTATATGCAATGGTTGACTAATCATATTTGCAATAAATCCCCAATCATAGCCACGTTCACTTGACAAGTCAATGACATGATCACCTAAAGTTGTATTCGGTTGGATGGCAATTTCATGAGGGGCTGAGACTGATGGAGTACGTACAACAGGCTCTCGGGAATTCCGATTACAATAAAGTTCGGGTGTAAAATCCTCAATCCCTGTATCATTTTCTCAAACTATCGGTTGTTCATTTAAGTCAAATGCATTGTCATTCATGTCTTCCGAGTGCAATAACCGGTTCAGCGTTAACACATAGTTTGACGGTTTCTAGTCTAAGAAAATCATCAATGTACCCTAGTCATGTCTCACCTTCTAAAAATCAATCGGCCCCTCGTATTTTTTGTACAAAAGCTTCATGACCAATGTATTTTTTGATACATCAATTCCTACTTTCCCACACACTTTCTGCTTAACTTCATCCAATGTCATATCGGTTTTCACATGAATCAAATAAAATTTTCCTTTTCTATAAGACCATCTGCCGCTTCCTTTATAGTATATCCACTCTCCACCGAATTCAAACTTAAAGGACACTATGTTCTTATCTGTGAAAGATTTATAAATTTACATCAGTATATAGTAGGAATATTAATATAGAATAATATATAAACAATGAATATATAATATGTTTGTATATACGTCATTATATGTCTGTGTGTCTGTGTGTTTGCAATGTTTTTGAAATACATATATAACCGGAATATGTTTTGTGTTTTGTTGTGTTGTAGCGTTAGAGGGGGGGTAAGAGAAGAAGATAATAGTATTTTTACTGTCATAGAATACTTGATGATGGCGAGAGAGAAGAGATGCCGGACAGAGCCGGCAGAACAAAACTTATATTTTCAATCTAACGGGTGCCTCACTTCCGGCTGAGGATTAACCAGGCTGCTGGGGACAGGAAAAGATGCTCTATTGACAAAACCTAATGAAATTTTCTACGAGCTACCTACCTGGAGCCCCAATACAAATCCCGGGATTGTGCATGACACAACGGATCAAAAGGAATAGAAAACACCCTAAACAAAGCATGCAATTCTACGAACCTCATCAGGCCGAGGCTTACCATGGAATTCAGTTTGAGATTTTTGTTATTGTAATTTCAAACAACATTAATTTGTCATCTCTTTCAATTTTTTATTTCACATACTTGTTACCGTTAATTTCAAGAAATGTTCCTATACTATCAAAAAATACGTAATAAAAAATAAAAACATTTGAATTGAATTTTCATCTTCCACAACAACAACAACATAATCAACTTATAACCAAACCAATAAAGCACATTCGGTACACAAGTCTTGTTTATTACTACGAGCGATCACATTAACATCAACCAAAATAAGAATGTATCATTGACTACCCTAATTATTCAATGAATGTCAATTCCATTATCGAAAGATATCATCAAAATTAATCACTTCACTACCCTAAAAATGCACATACTACGCTAAAAAACGAAAATTTATAAGTTTAACATACTCTATTGATGTGTACAAATAACAATAAAAACAAACACGATAAATAAATTTATTCAAAATAAAATATAATCATAAGTAAATGCTTACCCATTTGTTTAAAAATACAACACCGGGGAAATAAAATCAACGCAGCACAAAACCCAGTTTTGTTTTTTTGGTATCAATGGTGATTTTTGGTGTAGTAATGGTGATTTTTTTTGGTAGCAATGGTGATTTATTTGTGTGCTGGAACGGTGGAGACAAGAGGCTGAAAGAGTACGTAGGTGAAAAGAGTAAAGTTTGACAGTATAAGGGTTTCAAATTTGACAGATCCGTCATAATTAGGAAGAGCCGTCCTTCATTTTGACGAGGCTACCAAATGGATCCGTCAAAATTTGGATGGATTCACTCACTGGCCAATAAGGATGGAAACCGTCCAAAATTTGGACGCTCCGTCAATATTCTGACGGAATTCATCACAATTTGGACGAAGCGTCCAAATTTTGGATGGTTTCTGTCCTTTTTGGCCAGTGAGTGGATTTGGACGGAACTGAATGAATATTCTGACGGTTTATCTATATTTGGACGAAATCGTCCAGATTTGGACGCGGAATCTGAAAAAAAAATGTCAGAAAAAGTTTGACCAGAAACGAAATGTCAGAAGATACAGTTACATGATTTACCAATTTCCCTCTTTAGGGAAGAATAAAACTTCTTCCATGTGTCTTTTCATCACAAAAATTATCTTTAGTCTGAATAAAATAATTCTCCCAATGATAAAACTATTTTTCTAGCGTCCTCTCAGGTTGTTCCCTCCGGCGCCGGCGGCTTTGGCTACCGGCAGCCTTTCTTTTCTTCTATTTTCTTTAGATCTTTTAGGGATTTTGTTCGCGATCTGTTTCCGTGGGCTAGCCTTTGGACCCTCTTTAGTTTTCTCGCTACCGCCTTCCGCGATGGCCTTGCATGCTAGTTTTTCCAGAGATTGTTGGCTTCTTTCCCTCCCTGGTTGGGTAGTTTTGTTATTCTATGTAGATCCAAGGTGGCGGATGTCATTTGTTTTCTAGATCTTGCAGCTGTAGCAGCCTTAATGGTGCCGGCAGAGGTGCAACGACGGTGAGGTCGACCTGGTGGTTGAAAGGGCGGTGCTTTTATGCCCCAATTTTGATGCTATCTCCCCAAATTAGCTCTGTTCGTAGGCTATTATAAAATATAAAAATATAAAAAATTGTCAAATCCGGCGTTTGGTGGGTTTTGGCTCCGTCTTGGTGGTTATGCTGTTGTCCCGAGGTGGTGCTTCACCATTTTTTGCTGAGGTGCTATGGTATCTTTTCCCATTGTCTTCTTCGGGATCTCTTGTCCTGTTTGGTGGTGAGTGCCAGAATCTTAGTAGCCGATGGTGGTCCTCCGGCATCTCTTGTGGTTTGTTGTCTACTTATTCGGGAGGGCTAGCAATCTTTCAGATTTCTCTATACCGTACGGTGGCGGCGAACGGTGGAATTAGGCTTCCGGGGCTTTTTGTTGTCTTCTTCAATTCTAGGCTTTTTTCTTTTAGTAATTTCTAGTTTGTTGCTTTTCTATTGTTTGTTTTTGTTTTGTTTTGCCAAGAAATGAGTTGTTATGGAAGCCTTGTCTAAGCACACCTGTGTAATGCAACTTTACAAAGTTTTTTACTCCTCGGCTTAGCAAGCCCCAAGCGATTCATTGCTTGGGTTTGTTTCGGGGTTAGTTTTTTGTGTGTCTAGTTTCGTAGGTATTTTTATCGTTTGGTCCACCTTATGGTGGCTTTGTCCGGTTGTATTTCCGGTGTTAGTCCGGTTTTTAATAAACTTTCGTTTGTGAAAAAAAAAACAGTATATGAAATCTTGCATTAATTTGTCCAATTACAACAAACATTAAGTATAAGTGTCGAAACTCAATTATACCACGAAACTAGAAAGTTCACCCATCGGACTCAATTAATTTGTTAAAATGACCTTCCTTGATAGGTCTAAAAATGGAGGATATAAGTGACTTATGAGCCCGGATGACCACGAAACTAGAGTTCACCCATCGGACTCAATTATACCACGAACTAGAAAGTTCACCCATCGGACTCAATTAATATGTCAAACTCAATTAAAAAGTTTTCTACTCCTCGGCTCAGCATGCCCCGTGTGACTCTTTGCTTGGATTTGTTTCGGTGTTAGTTTTTTGTGTGTCTAGTTTCATAGGTTTTTTTATCGTTTGGTCCACTGTATGGTGGCTTTTTCCGGTTGTATTTTCGGTGTTAGTCCGGTTTTTAATAAACTTTCGTTTGTGAAAGAAAAAAAAAGGTGTATGAAATCATGCATTAATTGGTCCAATGACAACAAACATTAAGTATAAGTGTCGAAACTCAATTATACCACGAAACAAGAAAGTTCACCCCTCGCACTCAATTAATATGTTAAAATGACCTTCCTTGATAGGTCTAAAAATGGAGGATATAGGTGAGTTATGCTCGGTATGTGTTTGAATGTTGTGATGCAGGATATAGGTGACTTATGAGCCCGGAAGACAAGGCATGATACTTAGATTGGCATAACCGAAGCCCGAGAATGGAAATGGATAAAAAATGGTTGATGTTTTCACCTTACATTCACTTTATCTGCACTTTGAGCATTGTTGGATGTATTTTCTGGACTTTTGGTCTTCATGAACGTTGTAGACAATTGAATGAGCTTTCCAACGCACTTTGAATCACTCAAATTAAAACTCTACACGCAAAGATATTGCTAAATTACTGAAGGCCGTCAATGCGGAAAGCTTTAACAGGGCAATGCGCACGCTTTCACTCGAGTGCGTACGAATTGCCAGAGCAGAATGTGTAGATTTGTGGCATTTTGAGCAATGCGTACGCATTCGGACGTTCTTGGGCACCTATATATACATTTTTACACAAATTTTCATTATTCTTCACTCTCTTAGAACCCTAACTTTTAGCATAGCTCGACCCCTTCCCTTTTAGCTCCTCTAAACTCTTTCTTACTTTAATTTCCCTTGTATTAAACTTAATATAGCTTAGACTCTTGCTTAATTCACTTGGATTATGCATTTTGTGTTCTTCTTCTTCCCCAAGTGACATGGGTGTGGATGAAGCTTGATACAACTTCAATTTCCTGTGTTTTTGGGAACTAATCATTCCTCTTTTCAATTTAATGGCTTTAATATCTTCTTTGATTGTTATTTATTGCTTTATGATGAGTAGCTAATTTACTACATATTCAAATCTTGTGAAGGTTGAAGAAATCCTCCTCTAATTGATGAAAGGCAACTCACATCAGTAAGAACTTTACTTGCCATTGCTGCTGCTAAAGGAGGGAATTCACAACAATTAGATGAGAATAATGCATTCCTACATGGGGATCTATCAGAAGAGGTTTACAAGTTTATACCTCAAGGTTGCACTTCTGCACCAGGCACTGTATGCAGACTCAAGAAATCCTTATATGGATTGATACAAGCCAGCCGGCAATGGAACATAAAGCTTACCCAAGCTTTTCCTAACAGGGGGTTTAGGCAGTCAAAGCAAGACTACATCTTGTTCATAAAAGGAAAGGATGAAGACTTCATTGCCTTACTTGTATATGTTGATGATGCGCTTGTTACCAGTCCTAACTTGGAGCACATAAAAGACTTAAAAGAATTCTTAAATTCAAGGTTTGGAATCAAGGATTAAGGAGATCTTAAGTACTTCTTAGGGTTGGAAGTTTCTAGATCCACAGATGGAATAGTGTTGTCACAAAGGAAATACTGTCTGGAACTTCTGGAAGACTATAGGTACATATATTGCAAACATGTTCAAACTCCAATGGACACATCTCATAAGTTGCATAGTAAAGACTCACTAAAACTGGAATCTAATATTTACTATAGAAGTCTTGTTGGAATGCTATTATATCTTGGTATAACCAGACCTGATATCATCCTAGCAACAAAATAGCTGAGTGAGTTTCTTGATTCTCCCTCTGAATTACAATTGAAGGCAGCACACAGACTTTTAAAATACTTGAAGAATGCTCCAGGACAAGGAATACTATTTTCTGCTCAAGTATCATTGGAACTTTGGGCCTATGTGGATATGCAGATTGGGCTGGTTGTGAAGACACCAGAAGATCTATAACAGGGTTCTCAGTTTTCCTAGGCAATTTCTTGATGAGTTGGAGATCCAAGAAGCAAACTACAGCCTCTAGAAGCTCTTCTGAATCAGAGTATAGGGCCATGGACATGGCCTCATGTGAATTACAGTGGCTAACATACCTGTTAAAAGAATTCAACATAAGACAAGAAAGGCCTATACCTATGTTCTCTGATAGTAAAAGTGCTATACACATTGTGGAAAACCCTATATTCCATGAGATAACCAAACACATAGACATAGACTATCATGTGATAAGAGACAGATATCAATCAGGTTTATTAAAACCTTTACCTATCTCTACACACCTACAACTGGTTGATCTGCTTACCAAGCCATTAGACAGAAACACATTTCAAACACTACTTTCGTTTTGTCCTCCATGCAACATATACAAGGTCAAGTAATTTCATCTTGAAAGGGGGTGTTGCAGCATTACATCACAAGATGAAATCACTACATTATTCCGTAAGGTAGAAGCTAGTTAATCATTTTAGAAAGTCGATTAGCAATCAGTTAATTCAAGTCACATTGTAACTGCCTAAAGCACTAGTATATAAGGTGCCAAAGTGCAGAGCGGAAGTTTATATAGTTAATTCATAATATTTCCTGCAACAGAAACTTTGATTGTACAATTTTTTCTTCTTCTTCTTCTTCATTGATGAATTAACAAGTTCCAATTTCAGTTTTCTACTCTATAGTTTCTTGCAAGGACGGAGACAGGATTTGAACTTGGGGTGGGCTAATGGACTATGTCGAGTTTCTCGGGTGGGCTGGATTAAGAATATTTTATGGATCAAACTGGACTATCTAGAATTTTTAGTGTAATATTTTTTGTTCGGGTGGGCTTAGCCCCCTACAAACACACATAGCTCCGTCCATGGTTTCTTGTTATTGATTTCTTGGTGAATTCATCAAGAAGAGAGGGCTTGATAGGCCGGATGAAATATGAATGTGTTTAAGTGATGTGGAGCGAAGAAGATAAAGGATGCAGTCCAATTTTTATGGTTTCTGAACAATTGGAGTAGCAAAACCGTAGAGCAACTACCTAGGAAGACTGAAGTGGTGTGTCCCCAAGCTTCTGTGCTAGCGTTGTACCAGTGGGTTGCCTGCGCTAAGCCGGTGGTTCCCGGTCATCTGGGGTCCACTAGGTATGTTTTAGAGGCATTTAGGTAGATGTATATATACTGAGATATGATGTTTGTATCATATCATCTTTGACCCGTACGTGATGCAAGCTGACAAATTAGATTTGAAATAATACAACATCTTTATACCAAATAAAATGGAGATGATTAAAAAAGAATTAATCAAGAAATCAATCGATCAATGTCTCTTGTTTCTTAGAAGGCAGCAAACAAATTCTTAGGCAAAAGAAAAATTAGAAGTAAGAGGACGGATGCTTCGATCTTTTTTTTTAATATATATGGAAGAATAAGGTATCAATTTTTTTAGAAGCTTAAGAATTTGACGGTTACGTTTTTAACGCTCCCCTTGTCTATATTTAATCTGGTTGACCTGGCAATATGTAAAAACAAATCAGCTCTTAAAATTAACGTTGAAACAAAACTCATTACATAAGTCAAACACATTTTTTAACAGTTAATTGTCAATTAGAACACATTTTAAAAGATGTCAAGACTTTAAGATAATAAGAAAAGATTTTTGTCATAAAGGTCATTTCACTAGTGATAGTGAATATGATAGTAAATTTGAAGTGAATTACGTTGGTTTTGTGCTGAAAATCAACGTAATTCACTTTCGCTTTCACTTTCACTAGTGACATGTCCTTTTTGACAAAAATAATTTTTTATAGTACTTTTGCCTGAAATTTTTCATATTGTATAATTTAGTACCCTTATCCCATTTTTTAATGCACAAACAAATCTTTTTGAATTTATTAATTACATTGGTAAGTTTTAGGTCTTCTTAATCCAATTCAATACTAAATCTTAACGTATTAAGGGTTTTTTTTTTTTTTGTCAGAATAAGGGATATTAAATTTAGGAGTGTTTGATAATATTTTATAACATTACTTAATAAATTAAGATGTTTTGAATCGTAATACAAAATTCTTAAATGTCAAACTTATAACAAAATTGATACAGTCAATGACACAATCTACATTATATATGATTAATGATAATGTCGCATTGATTGTGTCAGTTGTGTTGTTTGCAATGTTTATATATAAAGATGTGTGTGTGTGTGTGTGTGTGTGTGTTTGCAATGTTTTTGAAATACATATATAACCGGAATATGTTTTGTGTTTTGTTATGTTGTAGCGTTAGAGGGGGGGTAAGAGAAGAAGATAATAGTATTTTAATTGTCATAGAATACTTGATGATGGCGAGAGAGAAGAGATGCCGGACGGAGCCGGCAGAACAGAACTTATATTTTCAATCTAACGGGTGCCTCACTTCCGGCTGAGGATTAACCAGGCTGCTGGGGACAGGAAAAGATGCTCTATTGACAAAACCTAATGAAATTTTCTACGAGCTACCTACACTGAGCCCCAATACAAATCCCGGGATTGTGCATGACACAATGGATCGGAGGAATAGAAAACACCCTAAACAAAGCATGCAATTCTACGAACCTCATCAGGCCGAGGCTTACCATGGAATTCAGTTTGAGATTTTTGTTATTGTAATTTCAAACAACATTAATTTGTCGTCTGTTTCAATTTTTTATTTCTCATACTTGTTACCGTTAATTTCAAGAAATGTTCTTATACTATCAAAAAATACGTAATAAAAAATAAAAACATTTGAATTGAATTTTCATCTTCCACAACAACAACATAATCAACTTATAACCAAACCAATAAAACACATTCGGTACACAAGTTTCGTTTATTACTACGAGCGATCACATTAACATCAACCCATATAAGAATGTATCATTGACTACTCTAATTATTCAATGAATGTCAATTCCATTATCGAAATATATCATCAAAATTAATCACTTCACTCCCTAAAAATGCACATACTACACTAAAAAACGAAAATTTATAACTTTAACATACTCTATTGATGTGTACAAATAACAATAAAAACAAACACGATAAATAAATTTATTCAAAATAAAATATAATCATAAGTAAATGCTTACCCATTTGTTTAAAAATACAACACCGGTGAAATAAAATCAACGCAGCACAAAACCCAGTTTTGTTTTTTTGGTATCAATGGTGATTTTTGGTGTAGTAATGGTGATTTTTTTTAGGTAGCAATGGTGATTTATTTGTGTGATGGAACAGTGGAGACAAGAGGCTGAAAGAGTACGTAGGTGAAAAGAGTAAAGTTTGACAGTATAAGGGTTTCAAATTTGACAGATCCGTCATAATTAGGAAGAGTCGTCCTCCATTTTGACGAGGCTATCAAATGGATCCGTCAAAATTTGGACGGATTCACTCACTGGCCAATAAGGACGGAAACCGTCCAAAATTTGGACGCTCCGTCAATCTTCTGACGGAATTCATCACAATTTGGACGAAGCGTCCAAATTTTGGATGGTTTCCATACTTTTTGGCCAGTGAGTTGATTTGCACGGAACTGAATGAATATTCTGACGGTTTATCTATATTTGGACGAAATCGTCCAAATTTGGACGCGGAATCTGAAAAAAAAATGTCAGAAAAAGTTTGACCAGAAACGAAATGTCAGAAGATACAGTGACCTAATTTACCAATTTAACTCTTTAGGGAAGAATAAAACTTCTTCCATGTGTCTTTTCATCACAAAAATTATCTTTAGTCTGAATAAAATAATTCTCCCAATGATAAAACTATTTTTCTAGCGTCCTCTCAGGTTGTTCCCTCCGGCGCCGGCGGCTTTGGCTACCGGCAGCCTTTCTTTTCTTCTATTTTCTTTAGATCTTTTAGGGATTTTGTTCGCCGATCTGTTTCCGTGGGTTAGCCTTTGGACCCTCTTTAGTTTTCTCGCCACCTGCCTTCCGGCGATGGCCTTGCATGCTAGTTTTTCGAGAGATTGTTGGCTTCTTTCCCCTCCTGGTTGGGTAGTTTTGTTATTCTATGTAGATCCAAGGTGGCGGATGTCATTTGTTTTCTAGATCTGGCAGTTGTAGCAGCCTTAATGGTGCCGGCGGAGGTGCTACGGCGGTGAGGTCGACCTGGTGGTGGAAAGGGCGGTGCTTTTCTGCCCCGATTTTGATGCTATCTCCCCCAGCTTAGCTCTGTTCGTAGGCTATTATAAAATATAAAAAATAAAAAATTGTCAAATCCGGCGTTTGGTGGGTTTTGGCTCCGTCTTGGTGGTTACGCTCTTGTCCCGAGGTGGTGCTTCACCATTTTTTGCTGAGGTGCTATGGTATCTTTTCCCATCGTCTTCTTCGGGATCTCTTGTCTTGTTTGGTGGTGAGTGCCAGAATCTTAGTAGCCGATGGTGGTCCTCCGGCATCGTTTGTGGTTTCTTGTCTACTTATTCGGGAGGGGTAGCAATCTTTCAGATTTCTCTATACCGTACGGTGGCGGCGAACGGTGGAATTAGGCTTCCGGGGCTTTTGTTGTCTTCTTCAATTCTAGGCTTTTTTCTTTTAGTAATTTCTAGTTGGTTGCTTTTCTATTGTTTGTTTTTGTTTTGTTTTGCCAAGAAATGAGTTGTTATGGAAGCCTTGTCTGAGTACACCTGCTGTAATGCAACTTTACAAAGTTTTTTACTCCTCGGCTCAGCACGCCCCAACCGATTCATTGCTTGGCTTTGTTTCGGTGTTAGTTTTTTGTGTGTCTAGTTTCGTCGGTATTTTTATCGTTTGGTCCACCTTATGGTGGCTTTGTCCGGTTGTATTTCCGGTGTTAGTCGGGTTTTTAATAAACATTCATTTGTGAAAAAAAAAACCGTATATGAAATCTTGCATTAATTGGTCCAATTACAACAAGCATTAAGTATAAGTGTCGAAACTCAAGTATACCACGAAACTAGAAAGTTCACCCATCGGACTCAATTAATTTGTTAAAATGACCTTCCTTGATAGGTCTAAAAATGGAGGATATAAGTGACTTATGAGCCCGGATGACCACGAAACTAGAGTTCACCCATCGGACTCAATTATACCACGAAACTAGAAAGTTCACCCATCGGACTCAATTAATATGTTAAACTCAATTAAAAAGTTTTCTACTCCTCGGCTCAGCATGCCCCGTGTGAATCTTTTCTTGGCTTTGTTTCGGTGTTAGTTTTTTGTGTGTCTAGTTTCATAGGTTTTTTTGTTAGGTGTGATGCCCGAATGACAATTTTGTAATTGTTTTATTTAATAAATGAAATGATATTATTATTCATATTTATTATTCTCATATTCACCGATGTGACAATAGTATTTACACTACAGAAAACCCTAAAGTATATCGTTTATGTAATCACTTAACTCAAAGTGTATGGGATATACACGGAGGATTGAGTTAGTGAAGATGTACTTAAAATACAATTAGCCCGTAGTGAAGTTAATTGAGAGTATCGGGTCTCTCCTTTAACGTGCTATTAATGCGCCCGAACACAATAGGTGTGATTGTCTTATCCGGACTTTCGGTTAAGAGAACCTAGTGGGGCATTTATATATGATAGATATATCATATAGAAATTTGGACCGATTTGATTAGAGTTCACTATATAATTCCGTAATCGAGAAGTCTTATCGAATCAATGGATGATCATATTTATGGATATATCTTAATCTGAGGGTGATCACGATCAACCGCTTGAATCGGTATGAGGTTTGACTTGACGGTTAAGGATTACACCGAGTCAATGGTCCGAATTACCCCATCTTGGCATTGTATTGGATTGAGTGAGTAGTCTTTGTTATCACAGATACGAATCCATTCCTTCCATTTATGGAAGTAGATAAACGATTCCCTTATTTGTTAATCCAAGAAACTGATCGATCGTGTGAGTTAATATTACACCGATTAGCTACCAAAGTGAGTTGTATGAATTAATTGATCACTGTGGGGTTAATGGTAATAATGATAAGAGGTTCTAAAAGGGTTAACGGTAACTTCCCAATTTAGAATGAAACGATCATGGAGGATTAATCCATATGTAATGATTATATCAATGGGCGCTTATTATCATTCTCGTGAGAGATAAATATAATCTCATAATCGTAGGAGTGCGATCACGGGATTATGGTGGCATATTCATGTGATTGATTTATCGAATATAATTATTACTGTTCGTAAGATAATTATTTATTTGATTTATCGAGCACGATTATTAGTCCATGGTCCCCGACGTGCCTCCAAATATAGCATAGCTATTCTCGGACGTCGAATCCTAATAATATTAATTTAGTTTTTGTTGGACTTCATTAAAATGATATGTGAATTAATTGTTTAGTGAACTATTAAATTAGTTGGGCTAAATAATTAAATATGTGGAAAAGACATTTTCCATAATCTTGGCCCAATTATTGTGTAATGGCAAAATTAATATTGACTAGGTCAATATGTGAATTTTCGCCCCATGCTCTTTTTTATGGAACAAGAAATTGTTTTCTTGTGTATTAATAAGACATGTGCATAAAATATTTATTGGATAAATATTTATGGTAAGAAATAAAGATAAATATTATTCTAGATTTGTTCTAGAATATTATGGAATTATCTTTTATTTATTGGATTATTTATTTGCAAAATAAAAATCCTTGGAGGACAAGGTTTACTCTCCTATATAAAGAGAGTTCTCCCAAGCCTTATACACATGTAAAATTCGACTTCTCCTCTTGGAGATGAAGAAGAAAATTTTCGGCCAAGGGGAAATAAGAGGGGAAAATCTTGGAGGTTTTTCCGGGTAGCATATCGAAAGGGTTCGAGTCGAGAATTTCCTTCCACCGGGAGTTGCTTGGATCACACGTACGGAAGATCGTGGTGCTCTTCACACAATCTTTCATTCATCCTTTTGCGGTTCTTCAACTTGGATTTTGAGATCCAAGAGGTATGTTCTACAACCCCCTTGTAGATGTAGATCTAGTTATTTTATTACGTGTATTTTATAGATCTAGATCTTTAAATCGCTTCCGTTGCGGATGATATTACTAACAGTGGTATCGGAGCCATGGTGATCTATATTTATACGTATAAAATATTAGATCAAGGAGTGGAAAACATGTAGTTTTTTTTTTGTCCCAAATTTTTTTTAAAAAGGGGCCGAATTTTTTTTTTTTTATGTTATGAATGTCTTGGTTGAATAGATGGATTGGGGTTGGTACTGTTTACTCGTTAGATATATTTTGTAGCTCCTTTGTTTAGTAACAATTGAGCATAGGAATTGTATTTTATGTCAATTTTCAAAAATTTCATGTAAAAGTAGCATCTTTTATTGTAATTTTGTAATTCCGGGCTCGAAAAGATGAAGATCTTGCTGGAAAATTGAAGATCAAGGCGAAACCCAAGGTATGAACGAGGAGAAACAGCTAAAAACCTGATTTTAATTAAAAATCTGCGCTACATGACTTTCTGCGACGCTGAAAAGCGTCGCTATAAGTCTGTTTGTTAGAAACTAGCTTGCGGCTAGGGTTCAAAAATTGCGGCTGTGTGACAATTTTTTTTGTAACCTAATTTTTTTTAAAAGGCTTCTATTTGGCAGCAAAAAAAATTAAAAAAAAAAATTCTGGGAAATTTTGTAACAGCCGAAAGAAACAAAAAAAAAAAAAAAATATATATATATATATATATATATATATATATATATATATATATATATAAAATTGTTTTTACAGCCGCATATAATAAAAATAAAATTTAATTACAATAAATTGGGTTTATTTAATTAAATAAGGATCTTTCTCCTCACGGGTGTTAAGTGGTTCGTGATCCAAGTGTTCGAGTTCAAGATTCGAAGATCAAGACTCGAAGACATAGATTATGTAATTTACTGTTTTCCTAGGATAGATTAAATACGGGGGTACCAACAATCCATCTCGGTGTTTAAATTTTCCACAATTTATTTTTTATGTGTTTGATCATAAAATAGATATAAAATCGGAATCGCCATGACATGCATCATATCATAAATCCACTCCATGCATACATGTAGAATTTAAGTTTTGGTAATTAAAATAGGCATGTATACAAACTCGCGTAATTAGTTGAAATTTAATTAATACGTGGTAAATAATTAATTTAGTAACTAATTAAAGATCCGAGGACGGGTTATGAAATCGTTAAGCCTTTCGGTGTGTGTTCTAGGTGAACCGCCTTAAAGCCCAAACGAGATCACGTTTTGATTCGTAGTAGCTCACGAGATTGAATGATGGTAAAAGAACAATAAATCTTGGATAAAAGCGGTTCGCTTATAGGTTGGGTGGTCAACTCGAGCTAGGCTCGACCGACTTATCCTCTAGTGTGATGTATGCACGGGGTCCGGCAAGACTAAGCTACACCAAATGAGCGGAGGGTGATTCCTTCTTATCTCAATGGGGCTCTCTTGACCCGACTTCGTCCGATCGTCACATATGTTCCAACGAATAGGGCGGGTAGGCTTGCCTACGTTACCGACACCATTCGGAATCCTTGATTTGATGTACTTTTATGTTAACATCAAAAGGGCGTGGTTAGTTAACCCACCACCACTTCCAAAATATTGAGTGGGAGCGGGAGGCGACAACCAACCCCACGGCCTCTACTATAGATACAAGTAAGTGAGAGAGGGGTGGCGCCTCGCGGCGCTTTGATTTCGTCCCCCTACGGATGGTGTTCACCCCTATCAACATTCATGGCTTGGTCTCCGAAAGGATAGGATTTCCGGGTACTCGTCGGGTCACTGACCTATCCTGCGACGGCATACTCGGGGCGTACCTAAGAGATCCGATATAGTAGGTCACACTCATAAAGGATATTCTTGATAATATCTAGGCTAAAAAAGGAAGGTAGTCAATGAATAAAAGGATGTTCGATTCTCGTGGGATGTTCGATTCTCACAAGTTACTCATTGATGGGATTGTCTCGATTTAACCGTCATCTCTTTGACCTACCCTACGGCGGCACTAAGATGCGAGGTTAAAACCTTGGAATGGTAGAGTAGACTTAATTGTAGTTTACAATTCCTAAAATAAACTTATAAAGTAGTGTTAAACTTGAATTAATATATGTCGTTTTATTTACAGCATTATATCCCTTACTAAATTGCTTAAATTTTATAATTGACTAGTATTGACTTCGTTAAAAAGTGGAAAGTAACTAGGACGTTGAACTAGTTAATCGATAATGCAATTGTTTTTCGAAAGAGATATTTTCTCTTAAGCCTTTTAAAAACCAGAGTGACATATAGGTATGTCACTAGTGTCATTTGTGTCAAACGGTAGACAAACTTAGTTTGATCAAAGGTGATTTCGGACTTTGAAATTCTTCTAGTGAATTTTGAGTGTGTAGTAATTACACGAGTAATTTTCTAATAGAAAAATCAGAAAATCATGAAGTGTTACTAGTTGGATGATATTTGGAATCGATGAACTAGTGGGAGCTTTATGATTTATTGTTTTTCTAGAACATTAGAAAAGTGTAACTGACTACACACGTAACCGTTCTAATTGAAAAACCGGAAAGTCATGAAATGTCGCTAGTTGGACGATACTTGCAATCGATGAACTAGTGGGAGTTCTATGATTTGTTGTTTTTCTGGAAACATTGGAACTATGTACGAAAGATTTTCTAATCGAAAAAAATCGGAAAATCATAAATAAAAAAATAAAGCATTGCTCGTTAGACGGTATTTGGAACCGATAAACTAGTGGGAGCTTTAATGTTATGATTTATTGTTTTTTCTGGTATATTAGAAAATCCGAGAAGTCCCGACGAGTAACACTCGAAATAGACATCCCACGGTTAGTCTACTCAAACGAACCGATGGTTCAAGACTGTTTCCATTCACGGAAAGTCAAGAATGGGAGAATATGCCTAAAAGTGTTAAGTCACCTAAACTGAGAAAACTTTAAGGCTGAACCAAAAATTAATTAACTGAAAATCATAGGATAAGGACAGTGATTTTGGATCACCAACCTATGAATCCTTGGCGATTTTCTCGAGCTAAGTTCTTTGGAAGAACAAAATAGCAGCGCATTTAACGATTAAAAGAGTAAACAACGGGCAGTTAATTTTAGCTAGAATAGTGGGAGTGATATAAGGAAATGAATCTCGGATTCAATCCTTGGATATCGCGGAAAAATTATTTTTTGTTTAGGATTCGTTGGAACAAATGGATTTACCTTCTATTCGATAATTTGTTTGTTGTATAGAAAGTAATTATACCATTTGTAGTACGAATCCAAGACTCGGACTTTTGTTTGATAAAGTCAAAATCACTTACAACTGCTGAAATATGTATACATAACATATCTTAAGAACGATTAAAAGCAATTGGTTTCTATATTTAGAAAAACACTTTTTCATATTCCATAGTTAGTGCATAGTCCCTAAAAGACAAGACCTGAAGACTGGCTCAGGGTGATTCATTTCTCCCAGTCTGGTTATATTGTCTCAAAGGTTCAATGACTAAGTTTCCTTTCAATCGGGAAAGGATAATGGTTATAAAGAAGTAACATAGCTTGTTTATGATGACCTTCGGGGTCTGATGAAAGATACAAGCTAGTAGGAGCTTCCGAGTAGTGACTTCTTGTCTGATAACTATTCAAACACTCCGGAAAGTTTATCCAAAATATTTTGAGGTTTCTCTGTTTTCAACAGAGATAGAGTATTCTATACTCGGAATAGGCCATTCATAGTCCTCGAGACTGATGCTCAGCCTGCCTCATTGTGACATGTTCTCACTAAGTGAGAAACCGTTAAATTGCATTACATATTTTTAGATGTGTTATAATACACTGCTTAACTCAATAAAGATACTGGAAGCAAAATAACGGTTTACATTGAAATGTAAGACCGAGAAGTCTACCTAGAATATGCTTTGGAATTTCCAGATAAGGTGTGGATTCGGTTCACCCCACTTCCGTAAATATAAGCATTTAGCACACGATGCTTGAAGGTAAGACTGGGAATTTCGCACATCCGTTCGGTCAATGACCATTCATGATATATCTTTTAAGCTATTGAGTATAAAGGTTAGATATAGGATTCTTGAAATCGGAAGCGGCGCTTATCTTTATTGCATCCTTTCTCGATAGAGTCCATGAACAAAGAAAACCTTGAACCTTGAAGCACGCGTTTACTCAAGGTAGTTACTAACCGATTAAAATCGACCACATCCAACATTGGTTGTTGGTGATAACACTAAATACTACTAAACTATATCGTAATTTCGATCCACCCAAAAAGTATTGGGAGTATGGTTTATCCATTACCCATTACGGGTTCTCATGGACTTTGAAGTCCGAGGATCGATTGACCTATGGCTCTTTTGTGAGCGGTGATGGGATTACGATAATAGAGGTTGGTTTAATAGCCATAACCCTGTGAATGGAGTTCGGTACTCCGGATTCTGTTCATACTCTTGTAGAACCACCTGAGCGTCTCAGGCCCAGTGGGAGTAATTGGATCTACACGGAAAAGAGTAGAATGAGTTCGGTATTGCATGATTTCGTTCAAAAGCAAAAAGAAAATAGGGGTGATTCCCTGAGACTTTCTTGCCAAACAAACGGAGTCTGGATTCATTCGAAACAAAAGGGTATTGCCTTATGAACTTATGACAGGATGACTGTCAAGGCTTATGTCATTTGTGGATAACAAGAAAACCTCTCGGTCATTGGAAGTCATATATTTCTACAATATATGGATTTGACCAGAATATTGATAAGTCTTTTGTAGACTGGATATCAATTTTTAGTATAGTAGTGAATATATACACATATTAGTGTTTGTGAAGGATAACACTGCACCAGTTGGAATCAACATGGGTGTGTTATCTGAAGTCAGAATCTGACAATGCCACAATTCTTTGCAACAGAGATTTGGACAACATCCTGAAGAGTTTGACTCGGTCGAATTTATTAGAATCAGTCACTGGTTTCCCATCCATCTTATTGGTTAAGATGATGCATCTTGTATGCAACATTCAACGAGGAAGTTCTACCGTATGCCTCAGGAATGACTCTCTAAATCTTCGGATCAAGAGAAATGGGATAGATTCTCTTTCTAGTAAGAGATGGTCAGGTTATTGAACATCAACTTTGATCGAATCTTAGATTCGGCGGTTAACAAAGCAAGTTTAGTATGTCCTTTAGTATCTTGAAGAGAACGAGGAATAATATGCAGACATATTCATGTGTGAACTTGGATATGTGTGATACACTAATTTTGACTTTAAGTCAGATTGAGGATGATCGTTAAGTCGATCGTTAAGTCAGATTGAGCAACGCCAACTCGACTTTAACTAGTTGGGTGATTAGCGGCTTTTGTTGTAGCTATAGAGGCGATATAGCTTAAGGAATTCCTTTTCATATCTGGGAATGATTCTAGATATGGAAGCCGATACCACATCATTGTGCACATGATGAAGGGGTAGCTTATAAGGATTTTCGAAATCACTAGAGGTCAAAAGCATATTGGGAAAGTACCGCATGATTAGATGGACCGGTAACGTTTCGATTCTACGGATCGTCTCGGGCCGACAACCTGACTAATCATTAAGACCCATGACATTGAGATGTAGGTACTCCCCGAGTCACTGACCTATCCTACGACGGCACACTCGGAGTGTATTTTGTCATCTGCAATGGTTATGATATGCTTAATGGGTACTAGAATACGGGATGGGTCTCCATTGCTTTAGAGCAAGTGGGAGATGTAGTTTGTTGTATTTTAAATAATAGGGTGTGCTCTAAAACAATTAATCACATGCTTTCGTGCAAGTGGGAGATTGTTAGGTGTGATGCCCGAAAGACAATTTTGTAATTGTTTTATTTAATAAATGAAATGATATTATTATTCATATTTATTATTCTCATATTCACCGATGTGACAATAGTATTTCCACTACAGAAAACCCTAAAGTATATGGTTTATGTAATCACTTAACTCAGTGTATGGGATATACACGGGAGGATTGAGTTAGTGAAGATGTACTTAAAATACAATTAGCCCGTAGTGAAGTTAATTGAGAGTATCGGGTCTCTCCTTTAACGTGCTATTAATGCGCCTGAACACAATAGGTGTGATTGTCTTATCCGGACATTCGGTTAAGAGAGAACCTAGTGGGGCATTTATATATGATAGATATATCATATAGTATTTGGACCGATTTGATTAGAGTTCACGATATAATTCCGTAATCGAAGTCTTATCGAATCAATGGATGATCATATTTATGGATATATCTTAATCTAGAGGTGATCACGATCAAGCTGCTTGAATCAGTATGAGGTTTGACTTGACGGTTAAGGATTACACTGAGTCTGTGGTCTGAATTACCCCATCTTGGCATTGTACTGGATTGAGTGAGTAGTCTGTGTTATCACAGATACGGAATCCATTCCTTCCATTTATGGAAGTAGATAGACAGTTTCCTTATTTGTTAATCCTAGAAACTGATCGATCGCGCGAGTTCATATTACACTGATTAGCTACTAGTGAGTTGTATGAATTAATTGATCACTAGGGGGTTAATGGTAATAAGGATAAGAGGTTCTAAAAAGGGTTAACGGTAACTTCCCGATTTAGAATGAACAGTCTATTGAGGATTAATCCATATGTAATGATTATATCAATGGACGCTTATTATCATTCACGTGAGGAGATAAATATAATCTCATAATCGGAGGAGTGCAATCACGGGATTATGGTGGCATATTCCTGTGATTGATTTATCGAATATAATTATTCTGTTCGTAAGATAATTATTTATTTGATTTATCGGAGCCGCTGATTATTAGTCCATGGTCCCCGACGTGCCTCCAAATATAGCATAGCTATTCTCGGACGTCGAATCCTAATAATATTAATTTAGTTCTTGTTGGACTTCATTAAAACGATATGTGAATTAATTGTTTAGTGGACTATTAAATTAGTTGGGCTAAATAATTAAATATGTGGAAAAGACATTTTCCATAATCTTGGACCAATTATTGTGTAATGGCAAAATTAATAATGACTAGGTCAATATGTGAATTTTCGCCCCATTCCCTTTTTTATGGAACAAGAAATTATTTTCTTGTGTATTAATAAGACATGTGCATAAAATATTTATTGGATAAATATTTATGGTAAGAAATAAAGATAAATATTATTCTAGATTTGTTCTAGAATAGTATGGAATTATCTTTTATTTATTGGATTATTTATTTGCAAAATAAAAATCCTTGGAGGACAAGGTTTACTCTTCTATATAAAGAGAGTTCTCCCAAGCCTTATACACATGTAAAATTCGACTTCTCCTCTTGGAGAGGAAGAAGAAAATTTTCGGCCAAGGGGAAATAAGAGGGGAAAATCTTGGAGGTTTTTCCGGGTAGCATATCGGAAGGGTTCGAGTCGAGAATTTCCTTCCACCGGGAGTTGCTTGGATCACACGTACGGAAGATCGTGGTGCTCTTCACACAATATTTCATTCATCCTTTTGCGGTTCTTCAACTTGGATTTTGAGATCCAAGAGGTATGTTCTACAACCCCTTGTAGATGTAGATCTAGTTATTTTATTACGTGTATTTTATAGATCTAGATCCTTAAATCGCTTCCGTTGCGGATGATATTACTAACATTTTTATCGTTTGGTCCACTATATGGTGGCTTTTTCCGGTTGTATTTTCGGTGTTAGTCCGGTTTTTAATAAACTTTTGTTTGTGAAAGAAAAAAAAAACGTGTATGAAATCATGCATTAATTGGTCCAATTACAACAAACAGTAAGTATAAGTGTCGAAACTCAATTATACCACGAAACAAGAAAGTTCACCCATCGCACTCAATTAATATGTTAAAATGACCTTCCTTGATAGGTCTAAAAATGGAGGATATAGGTGAGTTATGCTCGGTATGTGTTTGAATGTTGTGATGCAGGATATAGGTGACTTATGAGCCCGGAGACAAGGCGTGATACTTAGATTGGCATAACCGAAGCCCAAGAATGGAAATGGATAAAAAATGGTTGATGTTTTCACCTTACATTCACTTTATCTGCACTTTGAGCATTGTTGGAGGAATTTTCTGGACTTGTGGTCTTCATGAACGTTGTAGACAATTGAATTAGCTTTCCAACGCACTTTGAATCACTCAAATTAAAACTCTACACGCAAAGATATTGCCAAATTACTGAAGGCCGTCAATGCTGAAAGCTTTAACAGGGCAATGCGCACGCTTTCACTCGAGTGCGTACGCATTGCCAGAGCAGAATGTGTAGATTTGTGGCATTTTGAGCAATGCGTACGCATTCACTCGAATGCGTACGCATTCGGACGTTCTTGGGCACCTATATATACATTTTTACACAGACTTTCATTATTCTTCACTCTCTTAGAACCCTAACTATTAGCATAGCTCGACCCCTTCCCTTTTAGCTCCTCTAAAATCTTTCTTACTTTAATTTCCCTTGTATTAAACTTAATATAGCTTTGACTCTTGCTTAATTCTCTTGGATTATGCATTTTGTGTTCTTCTTCTTCCCCAAGTGACATGGGTGTGGATGAAGCTTGATACAACTTCAATTTCCTGTGTTTTTGGGAACTAATCATTCCTCTTTTCAATTTTATGGATTTAATCTCTTCTTTGATTGTTATTTATTGCTTTATGATGAGTAGCTAATTTACTACATATTCATCTTGTGAAGGTTGAAGAAATCCTCCTCTAATTGATTAAAGGCAACTCACATCAGTAAGAACTTTACTTGCCATTGATGCTGCTAAAGGAGGGAATTCACAACAATTAGATGAGAATAATGCATTCCTACATGGGGACCTATCAGAAGAGGTTTACAAGTTTATACCTCAAGGTTGCACTTCTGCACCAGGCACTGTATGCAGACTCAAGAAATCCTTATATGGATTGATACAAGCCAGCCGGCAATGGAACATAAATCTTACCCAAGCTTTTCCTAATAGGGGGTTTAGGCAGTCAAAGCAAGACTACATCTTGTTCATAAAAGGAAAGGATGAAGACTTCATTGCCTTACTTGTATATGTTGATGATGTGCTGGTTACCAGTCCCAACTTGGAGCAGATAAAAGACTTAAAAGAATTCTTAAATTCAAGGTTTGGAATCAAGGATTAAGGAGATCTTAAGTACTTCTTAGGGTTGGAAGTTTCTAGATCCAAAGATGGAATTGTGTTGTCACAAAGGAAATACTGTCTGGAACTTCTGGAAGACTATAGGTACATATATTGCAACCATGTTCAAACTCCGGCCAATGGACACATCTCATAAGTTGCATAGTAAAGACTCACCAAAACTGGAATCTAATATTTACTATAGAAGTCTTGTTGGAAAGCTATTATATCTTGGTATAACCAGACCTGATATCATCCTAGCAACAAAACAGCTGAGTGAGTTTCTTGATTCTCCCACTGAATTACAACTGAAGGCAACACATAGACTTTTAAAATACTTGAAGAATGCTGCAGGACAAGGAATACTATTTTCTGCTCAAGTATCATTGGAACTATGGGCCTATGTGGATATGCAGATTAGGCTGGTTGTGAAGACACCAGAAGATCTATAACAGGGTTCTCAGTTTTCCTAGGAAATTCCTTGATAAGTTGGAGATCCAAGAAGCAAACTACAGCCTCTAGAAGCTCTTCTGAATCAGAGTATAGGGCCATAGCCATGGCCTCATGTGAATTATAGTGGCTAACATACCTGTTAAAAGAATTCAACATAAGACAAGAAAGGCCTATACCTATGTTCTCTGATAGTAAAAGTGCTCTACACATTGTGGAAAATCCTATATTCCATGAGATAACCAAACACATAGACATAAACTGTCATATGAAAAGAGACAGATATCAATCAGGTTTATTAAAACCTTTACCTATCTCTACACACCTACAACTGGCTAATCTGTTTACCAAGCCATTAGACAGAAACACATTTCAAACACTACTTTCGTTTTGTCCTCTATGCAACATATACAAGGTCAAGTAATTTCATCTTGAGAGGGTGTTGCAAAAAGATTACATCACAAGATGAAATCACTACATTATTCCGCGGTAGAAGCTAGTTAATCTGTTAGAAAGTCGATTTAGCAATCGCTTAATTCAAGTCACATTGTAACTGCCTAAAGCACTAGTATATAAGGTGCCAAAGTGCAGAGCTGAAGTTTAGTTAATTCATAATATTTCCTGCAACATAAACTTTGATTGTACAATTTTCTTCTTCTTCTTCTTCATTGATGAAATAACAAGTTCCAGTTTCAGTTTTCTACTCTATAGTTTCTTGCAAGGACGGAGACAGGATTTGAACTTGGGGTGGGCTAATGGACTATGTCGAGTTCCTCGGGTGGGCTGGATTAAGAATATTTTATGGATCAAACTGGACTATCTAGAATTTTTAGTGTAATATTTTTTGTTCGGGTGGGCTTAGCCCCCTACAAATACACATAGCTCCGTCCATGGTTTCTTGTTTTTGATTTCTTGGTGAATTCATCAAGAAGAGAGGGCTTGATAGGCCGGATGAAATATGAATGTGTTTAAGTGATGTGGAGCGAAGAAGATAAAGGATGCAGTCCATTTTTTATGGTTTCTGAACAATTGGAGTAGCCAAACCGTAGAGCAACTACCTAGGAAGACTGAAGTGGTGTGTCCCCAAGCTTCTGTGCTAGCGTTGTACCATTGCGTTGCCTGCGCTAAGCCGGTGGTTCCCGGTCATCTGGGGTCCACTAGGTATGTTTTAGAGGTATTTATGGTATTTCTGATATATTGGTAGATGTATATACTGAGATATGATGTTTGTATGATATCATCTTTGACCCGTACGTGATGCAAGCTGACAAATTAGATTTGAAATAATACAACATCTTTATACCAAATAAAATGGAGATGATTAAAAAATAATTAATCAAGAAATCAATCGATCAAAGTCTCTTGTTTCTTAGAAGGCAGCAAACAAATTCTTAGGCAAAAGAAAAATTAGAAGTAAGAGGACGGATGATTCGATCTTTTTTTTAATATATATGGAAGAATAAGATATCAATTTTTTTAGAAGCTTAAGAATTTGACGGTTACGTTTTTAACGCTCCCCTTGTCTATATTTAATCTGGTTGACCTGGCAATATGTAAAAACAAATCAGCTCTTAAAATTAACGTTGAAACAAAACTCATTACATAAGTCAAACACATTTTTTAACAGTTAATTGTCAATTAGAACACATTTTAAAAGATGTCAAGACTTTAAGACAATAAGAAAAGATTTTTGTCATAAGGTCATTTCACTAGTGATAGTGAATATGATAGTAAATTTGAAGTGAATTACATTGGTTTTGTGTTGAATATCAACGTAATTCACTTTCACTAGTGACATGTCATTTTTGACAAAAATAATTTTTTATAGTACTTTTGCCTGAAATTTTTCATATTGTATAATTTAGTACCCTTATCCCATTTTTTAATGCACAAACAAATCTTTTTGAATTTATTAATTACATTGGTAAGTTTTAGGTCTTCTTAATCCAATTCAATACCTAATCTTAACGTATTAAGGGAATTTTTTTTTTTGTCAGAATAAGGGATATTAAATTTAGGAGTGTTTGATAATATTTTATAACATTACTTAATAAATTAAGATGTTTTGAATCGTAATACAAAATTTTTAAATGTCAAACTTATAACAAAATTGATACAGTCAATGACACAATCTACATTATATATGATTAATGATAATGTCGCATTGATTGTGTCAGTTTTGTCATGGTTGTGACATTTCTCAAAATATAGTAACATCATCATTCTCCACAAAGAGTCATAAAATGGGATTTTGACTATTTCTTAGCTTGTGACTTGGTTAAGTGTTTACTTTAGTTAAATGATTATTCTTAATCGTATGCATTACACTATAAATGCAGATGAATCAAGTTTAACTTCATACACAAATTGGAGTCATGGGGAAATCGGCAAAGTCAATCTTTTTTCTTTTGCTTCTAACAATTTCCAATTTCCATGAATACCCTCCGGCTACTGCCTATTTCTTCGAGGGGGTCACAGCTCATGAGATGGCTACTTTCGTCCATGACAAGGAAATTCATGAAGATTCTGAAGCTACATAAGAAATATAATTTGTCATGAATCACAAAACGCATGTGATTTGCATTGTGTGTCAGAGTAATCGTAACAATATCAGTACCGTTGATGTTTATACATGATTATTGTCTACCTACTACATTACCCTCCATTTTCTTTCAACACTTTTCATCTTCATAAAATAACTTAAATACGTATATATG
The DNA here is from genome assembly GCA_026214975.1 of Gentiana macrophylla. NCBI lineage: Eukaryota > Viridiplantae > Streptophyta > Magnoliopsida > Gentianales > Gentianaceae > Gentiana > Gentiana macrophylla. Next base: position 113,873,482 of record CM047810.1, on the reverse strand, counting down.
TAGCTAGGGGTATAAATGAAAATTACTATTTTTTTCTTCAGGGTTTTCGCAGCTGATCAGAACGGTATTTTAGGAAATAACTAGATGCTCAAACTTTCTGCAGATAAAGCTTTCTATTCAAGGAGGGCAATGACTCATTATACAGAAAAAGCATTGGCTTCAATTAGACATATGCTTCAGTGGGGGACCTGCCATTGCTGTAATGGCTGTTGTGCAGAGACTTGTACTACGTTTTGCTGTGGACATTAACGAATAATCATTTTGCCATATATGTGGACGATGAAGAGGAATTTGCAAAGGGAAGTGGAACGAGAAGACGAGAAATTTTATGTTACAATCGTTTTAGTGAATATTACATAACACGGATGTATCTTTCTCTTATTATATATTTGGTATAATGGTTATCCTTTAATATAATTTCTGAAAGTATGATGGTGACATATATATATATATATATATATATATATATATATATATATATATATATATATATATATTAGCGATAAACCCGTCATAATGCACGGAAATGAAAAAAACTAAACAAATACAAAGGTGTGAACTAAAGATAAAACTAAACAAATACAAAGATGTGAACTGAAGATAAAATCCACGGGAAATGAGAAACTAAAGAATTATTAAAATGTAGGGAAAATTCAGTTTGAATAAGCAACTTCTCAATATTTAACGAACCCATGCACATGGACGGGGTAATACAACATTAAAAGTTGGTTACAAATAAAAATGGAAGTGCACTCATATTTTCTCATAGAGGAAAAAAAATGTTTTGATCATAAAAATTCCATAACTATGCACAAAATCATTTTTATTATTAATTAATTCATAGAGAAGATCAATTTTTTTTTAGGGTGAAGATCAATTGAAACAATACAAAATACAATACACATCATGAGAAAATACAATAAGCGCATAATTTGTGTAACTTAAAATACAATTACATCATTTTTCAAATATACCTTCAGTCATACATACATACATATATATATATATATCCATATAATTGGAAATAAGCAATATATCAATATAAATGCTTTGACGGCATGTACATCTTATGGATTATATTGTCTATCCATATGAATTTATCATGGTGAACTTGAACTTCTAAAAAGAAAACAAAGGGGCAATATCGATAAACTCCACTTTAGCTGTGAAGAAAACATATGGTTTCAATCACCAAAGGACAGTACCGTTTTACATGTTGCAATGGTAATATGTAATAGAACCTGCCATAAAAGAATAAATGCCCTAGTGAGAAACTTCACAAAGATGACTATAAATTCAAAATAGCTAAACGGATGTTTTGTAGGATCAAATAGAAAGTTAAATAATTAAGAAATCAAGGTACTTAAGTGAACATTTCCTAATGATCAGTTAGTTAGTGAGGAAAAGTGATTACCTAATACTCCAGTCTCGTGGCAATTTTTTTTGAGGATATCTCAGTCTCTCTCATGCTATATATTTGATTTTACTATGTACATACGTTGAGAGTGTTTGAAGAGTGAAAACAAAAAGGAAAAAAAGGATCGGAAGCAAACTCCCATTTACTGAATGATCATTCGATTTGTGCTCAATGTACATTTCCACACTGGAACACAAATTTACCTGCTATGTCACAGACATCCACGTGTGATTCTTCGCAGTGCAATTGAAAGACATCAATTTCATTGTTGCAAGCATTTGAAAGCCCGAAGGTATCTGAAAATATCATATATTCATAACATCAGTACATATGAGTCTGAATTGCATTATCACACGTACAAAATATGAGTTGCATCATAGCATAAAGTGTTTCATTATATCACATGAGTTTGAACTGCAGCATAGGAAGAAAAAGAAATGAAGTACTAATAACCACACACACACACACACAAAAAGAAAAACTAAAATTGTGCCTCTTCTTTAACAACTAAAAACATCATTTACCATTTACCTTCCTATACATACAAATCTTACGGTACTAAAATTTCGTAATGCTCCCGTACAGCCTGGCAATAATACAAAAGGAATCATCTCTCTCTCTCTCTCTCTCTTTTTTCACAATATTTATAAAGTCCCCAACGATCTCTGCCTACCAAGTCCTAAGCCCACATTGTTGACCGCATACAAACGTCTAAATATATATATGTATACACATTTACGACATACAAAATGAAGAAAACTTTCATCCGATACCGACTCAACCACATAATCCACAACCTATATACACCAACAATGGAATAGAGGTGTTTTGTTTAATTGACACAATAACATGTCCGTCTATATACAACAACCGCGGAATAGAGGAATAGAGGTGTTTTGTTTTGTTGACACAATAAATGTCCAAAAAAATAAAGAGGAAAAAAATTCAAAAGGGGCTAGAATACAATGCAAATTACATTGAACAACCCTTAAAAAAAGAACTTGAAGCTTATATTCAATATATAAGGTTAGACCGAATACCATGGTAAATTTATATTCAAACACAAACAGAAAGCACAAAGAGCATTATTTTAACAACTAAACCCCCCTCAAAATTGAAAGGAGAAAAAACCGAAAAATAGTACCGGATAGTTAATAGAATTACTTTTGCTGAGGTAGATTGAAATGTATGTGAATCATGAATATAACCGGCGCAACTATCTTCGGCTTCTTCTTTCTTCCTGCCGGTGACTTCGACCACCACTTAAACGTCAAAAAAAATTAAAATTAAAAAATTAAAAAATACAGCCCTAACTTGTATACATTATGAAGAAGGATATCTACAAATACAAAAAATTAATAATAAAAAACAGAAGGAAACTCAGAATTGATATTCATGGCAGACAAATATCACACAACTGTGTAGACCACCACATATGACACGAATCATGAAGTTGCACCAAACACATTATTGTCTTCAGCAAGTTCAATGGCATGAAAAGCATCAGCCACCCTACCTTCTTAATCTTTCTACTTCTTTGAAGATAAGAGAGGCAAGCAAACTCTCCTTTCATGTAAGCGGTTTAAAGCCTCGCCTTGTAAAAACAAATTCTACAAATGTTATATCAGAAAAGTAACAACAAAATATTATTTAGAAAAAATCTTTTTCAGCAATTTTTTCAATCATTGAGATTAAAAATCGTACATTACATACTAAAAAAATTCTTTTGAAAGTAGAGCTCTGGTCCTAAAAAAGTACTGAATGTAAGATGAGTCTGCAATAAAATAAGAGTCTGTCAGAAAATAAGCATTAAGAAGCAAGATTTAAGTAATATAATATTTGATTAAGACACCAACTTACCCAACCATAGTAACAAATGGAAATAGAGTAGAAAGTCATGAGCCGCAAAGCACACCTGTTTAGCTACGATTATTATGTCAATATCGTGCTCATATGCCACAGCGTAATATTTGCGTATGAGTCGCGCGTAAAAATAGCCGGTTTGCCCAAGTAACACAAAGAATTTTGACAAACAAAGAAAATAATTGAGGGAACAAAGATACCAGCTTTGTCAAGAATAGTGAACAACTTTGTTTGACGGTTTCTCCCCCCATTTTTGTCCGGCCACTAATTGGATCCAAGTTGGGCAGATCAATTGGTCTAGCCACTCTTGGGAGGAAGTATGAAGAGATTTCTATGAAATACATAGTCAATCTTTTGCATTAGTGTGTTGAATGATTAATAACTTACCAAGCTAATTTCTTTTTTTTTTTTTGTTAGAATCAGATGTCCATGATGCCAAAATAAGACAATTCACCAGAAATTAAATGCCGTCAAAGCAGGGACGGACCCAACAGCCAAGAGGGGGGTGCATGACCCCCACTGAGATCCGAAAATCGATGCGTTTTTATAGGTAAAAAATATAAAAACACTATTGATGCCCCCACTCGCCTTTCGAATTTACTCCGGTGCCCCCACTGAGATTTTTTTCTGGGTCCGTCACTGCGTCAAAGAGTTCAGGAATTTGAATTGCAGAACTAAACATGTGTTTTTAGGGATTTGTCTCATACATTGATCTCACCCTGAAGAAGCTCATTTAGCAAATTTGGTGTGATATCACCTTCGGTAACAATCTGAATCATTTCTGATATTTTGGCTGAAACACTTCAAGATACTTACATCCACAAATGGTAAGATGCCGGAAGTATCAGTTTGATCTTTATGGTTGACTCCTGAAAAACAAATTTCCCTATTTTTGGCATTTGTCAATCTACCACTTTTGAGGTATGTAAATTGCTCAACTATCACTCCATTTCTTAAATACCACTTTTGAGGTATGTAAATTTCGGTCAAGACTAAATCAAAATGGTATTCTCACAAATAAAGATTCAAAGTAGTGGTATTCTAACAAATTTCCCTATTTTACCACTTGAACAAAATATAGACAAACCAAGTGAAATTTTTATTTTTGAATAACACGAACTATGCTAAGTTGAACTTGAAAAATAGAAAAAAAAAATAAAATAGCAATCCGAGAGAGGGGAATACACGTGAACACAATGGAGTGTATTTTGACCTGGCTGTAGATGCAACGTCATGGGAAGCGAGTGACTGCTAGGACTTATTCTCCTTTGAAAGGTGCCAACCTGAGTGGATGCAGGAGAAGATTCGATCCATATCCATCTCCTTGCCGTCTGTACATCAATAATTATTAAAGTAAAATAAAAGCCTAAACCAAGACCGGATCATCCGGCAAAACAAATGAATTAATGATTAATTAGAACGTGAAACCTGAAGTAGAAGATGATAATTTTGGGCTTCCTCTCCTTGCCGTCTGTGCATCAAAAAAAAAAAAAAATGATCATCTGGCAAAACAAAAGAATCAAAAAAAAAAAACTAAAACAAACCCAGATCATCTGGCGAATTTAATTCATAATTGGAGCTTGAAAACCTAAGGTAGAAGATGATCATTTGGCTTCCTCAGTAATTCATGAAGGGGAAAAAATGATTTACGTGTAGTAGGATTTTAATAATTCTTTATTGCTGCATTAATACACTACAAAAAAACAGCAGTTTTGCGACGGAGTTTTTGCGACGGACCTTATTTCCGTCGCAAATTTACGTTTGCGACGGATGATTTAATGTTTGCGACGGGACACTTGGCGGGACCGATTTTTCCACTTGGCGGGCAATTTTGCGACGGACTTTTTATTATTTTGCGACGGACTATTCAATAAAATTTTATAAAATTATTTTATTATTCAATTTAGATAAAATTTGCGACGAAATTAAATTCCGTCGCAAATCGCTTTACGACGGCATTTTTATTATTTTGCGACGGAATATTTAATACATTTTATTAATTATTTTATTATTCGAATTTACTGCTTATGCGGCGGAATTAGGTTTATTTTACGACGGACATTAAATTCCGTCGCAAATTCTGGATATCAATCGCGTAATCCTTTTTCTTCCTCATTTCTCTTCTTCTCTCCCTCTTCTCTCCCGCCCCCCTTCGAACTGTTTCCGGCGCCACCTCCTTCCGCCCACTCTTCCTCCGGTCACCACTCCTTCAACCACCCGCCCCCTTCCTCCGGCAAGCAAAGCGGCCGCACTAACAACTCCTCCGGCAATAGCCGCACTAACAGTCCTCCGCCATTTGCTCCGCCACCGCCATAGCTCTGGTAAGGATTTTTTTGTCACATTAATTGCTTTTATGTTATTTATTTTGTTATATTTTGCAAACTTTTTTATTTTGCAATGTATATATAGATGCACCTCCACGGCCGCACTCCACTCGATTTTTTTAGATTGAAGAAAGTAGTAAGCAATTACTGTTTGAAAATGTTCCATGTTGATATTGATATTGATATTGATATTGCTATATTGACTTGTTCTTTAACAAACACCTCCACGAGTTTGAAAAATCCACTTAAAACGTGAAATAACCATAAATGTAGTGCTCTTATAGTCCTAAAAATCGTAGTATAAGAGATTATATATTGCCCATGAGGAGGAAAATAAATCAAGTAAGGGATTAGTTCTTACGAATGATTGATGTATTTTACTTGTTGTTTTAAGTTAATAATGTCTAGAGAGGCTTACATGCTTTGAGGTCGAACAACAATGTAGTCAATCATAAGACTACGGGATTTATGATCATCATTTTGGTATCACTTTATCTTAGCTTAGTTTCACCTTTGGAATCTCAAGTGCATCTACTTTATCTTAGCTTACTCGGTTAGCAAACAAAGAAATTGCTTGAGGTCAGTGTAGTTAGAGGTGCTACTGCAAATCTCAATAGTTAGGGGATCTATTGCAAACCCCGTAGTTACGAGATCTCTGAGAAAATCTCACTTTCCTTGCACATATTATTAATTAGTATAAATGCCTTTTTATTATAATTGCATTTAGATTAGTATAAACGTCATTTTCTGTGTCAAATAGATGTCAGGTAGAGGTAGAGGTAAACGTCATTTGTTGAATGCTTAAGTATGTGCAAAGCCGGATGTTGGTTGAAAATGCTTAGTTTAGAAACCGGATGTTGGTTGAATTGGTTTCTTGAAATTGGATTGAAATGATGATAAGTATGTGGTTGAATTGGTTTGTTGAAAAGGGGTCTTGTTCCTACCCGCTTGGAAAATGGTACTGGGGGTACTTTGTTATCCGGCAAAGCCTCCGAATTATTTTGACGTCGAACCTTTGACCATGAATCGAAAATTTAGGTTATAGTGTTGTTAGTTTCATAGTAAGTTGAGTAAAACTGAGTTTGCAAAAGTGTTGAGACAACCTTCAAAGACTATTGTTAGTCTCATATTTTGTATGATATGATGTGTAGGATTGAAAATGAAGAGAATAGAACGGAGTTGGATGTACGAGAGGTTGGATGCTAACAAGAAATTTAACCCGGTATTTGTGAATGGAGTGGAGGAATTCATAAAACATGCAAAGCGATTAGATTCGTTTCGGGCAAATAATGGAATGATGAAGTGTCCATGTAGTAAGTGTAAGAACACTAAATTTTCAATCGAACATGACGTGAGATTACATTTAACTAAATATGGGTTTTGCGCAAACTACTATGATTGGGTGTGTCATGGTGAAGAGTTTCCCATTCCGATCAACGTTCAAAGAAGAACGGAATGTGAACCCTTATCGTGACATGGTTAATGACGCATTACGTGATAGGATTGATCACGTAAGAGAAGAATTTCTTAACCAAGAGGAGAACAATGAGACACCAAACCACGAAGTTGCATCGTTTTTTGAAATCTTTGAAAAGCAGAGGAACTCATGTGATGGAAGTAGTGTCTCCGTCTCGCAGCGGCTTCTAGGTTGCTCACTTTGAAATGTGATCACAACCTCTCTCACAAATGCGTTGACGGGTTACCGGTTTGATAGGAGATATTCTTCCGAAGAATAACTTAATGACCTCGAACTTCTATCAAACCAAAAAGTTGTTAAAGGCATTAGAGCTACCCCATGAGAAAATACACGTGTGTCCCGCGGGGTGTATGTTATTTTGGGAGGAGGACGCGAATCTGGACAAGTGTCGGAAGTGTGACCTTGATCGATATAAACCGAAAACGAACGCAAGAGGTCAACGTGTGCCTAACAAAGTGATGACTTATTTCCCGATTGGACCTAGACTGCAAAGGTTGTACGCCACGAAACATATAGGCAAGGAAATGAGGTGGCACGCGGAAAACCCCAGGACAAGCGGTATAATGGCCCACCCAAGTGACGCTAAAGCTTGAAGCATTTTGACCAAATGCACCCGAGTTTGCTAAGGAGCCTAGAAATGTGCGGTTAGGACTTTGCACGACGGTTTTTTGCACCTTTTGGTAATTTTGGGAAGAACTACTCTTGTTTGGCGATCATGGTTACACCATACAATCTTCCGCCTCAGTTGTGCATGAAAAGACAGTTTATATTCTTATCGATTGCTTGTACCAGGCGAAAAATCGAAGGAAACCTCGATCTTTATTTGCAACCATTGATTAAGGAGTTGAAGCAAATTGTGGGGAAACAGGTTGTTTACTTACGATGTATCCACAAAACAGAATTTTCATATGAGGGCTGCACTAATGTGGACTATCAATGATTTTCCTGCGTATGGCATGTTATCCGGGTGGACTACGGCCGGTGTGAAAGCTTGTCCCTATTGTGGTGATGGAAACAAGTCGCTTACGCTCAAACATAGTGGTAAATGCACTTGGTTTGATTGTCATCGGCGCTTCTCTCTGAAGACCATATTTTTCATGACTGATAAAGGTTTTTGAAGTCCAAACAAGATGAACACGCGACTCCACCCGTAGATTGAGTGGTGAGGAGGTATGGGAATTTGTACAACACCTACCAAGCATCATTGATGGCTCAGTTCGAGACTTGAAACGGCTTAAAAACTCCAAGAATGGTTGGTGGAAAAGAAGCATTTTTGGGATCTTCCGTATTGGAAAACATTGTTTGCTTCGACATTGCCTGGATGTGATGCATATTGAGAAAACTTCTTTGAAAAAGCTGATTGACACGGTTATGGACGTTAAAGGCAAGATCGCTTGTGGTCCAAAATCGCTAAAGATTTGAAAGAGCTTTGCGGCGCCCGATTGTACACTTGTTCTTGACAAGCGAAAAGAAAAGTGTTGTGTGAATGGGTCACCAAGTTGAAATTCCACACGACGGTTATGCTTGGACCTGAGTAGGTGCGTAGATCATGATGAATACATTCTACGTGGTTTGAAAAGCCATGATTGTCACGTTTTATGGAACGTTTGTTGCCGCTTGCCGCCGAGAATTGATTCCGAAAAATGAATGGAATGCATTGGTCGAGATAAGTCAATTCTTTCGAGACTTGTGTCTTTGCTACCCTAAAAATAGAAGACGTGATTCGTTTAGAGAATAACATTGCTGAGATTATTTGCAAGTTAGAGAAGATTTTGCCTCCGGCGTTTTTTAACTCGATGGAGCATTTACCGGTACACTTGCCGTATGAGGTCAGAGTTGGTGGTCCCGTGCAATATCGATGGATGTATCCATTCGAAAGGTTTTGAATCACTTAAAACAAAAGATTGGTAACAAAGCTTTCGTAGAGGATCAATATGCAATGCGTATTTGTTGGAAGAGATTTCAAACTTACGTTTCTATGTATTACGATGATCATATTGAAACAAAAGCAAAGAATCTTCTTTGTTGGTGAGACTTCGGCATCGACAATCGTTTGATTTACCTGAGTTATTCCGTGATCATAATGGTACAACAACTGGGAAGTGCAAGACGAGGTTCTTGGATAATAAAGAATATGACTTTGTGCACAAATGCGTATTGGCTAATCTGAAATCATGAAACCGTATGAACTGTAAAGTACCTCATTACTACATATATACAATGCTTAACGCTTTTTCGAACAAATATACATTAATCGACAAAATGATTCATTCTTAGATTGTTCGAGCAATTTATTCGTGTTCAACGACCTCAATTGACCTCGATGGATATTTGGAATAAACATGAACATGAATTTACCAAATGGTTTGGACAACAAGCATCATTGTTGAATGATGATTTGCTAAAAGCTTTGGCAAGTGGTCCTTCTCGTCAAGTCAAAACTTGGAAACGTTATTCGATTAATGGCTACAACTTTCGGACATTCAACCGGGCAACCGATATTGGTAAATCTTCATCAACAACGGAGTTTGTGTCGGGCTTCCACGGAAGGTGCCGACTATTATGGCACTTTAAATGAAATCATTGAGTTGGTGTATTATGGACATTCGATTGCCTACAAAGCCGTATTGTTCAAATGTGATTGGTTTGATAATTACGAGCGGGGCATGAATGTGCATAAAGATTATAAGATAGTTGAAGTTCATCGTGGTAGGAAATATGGCGCTTATGATCCATTTGTTCGGCTTATCAAGTCGAGCAAGTCTACTATGCTCCATATCCAAGTTTGAAAAAGACAAAGATCAATGGTCGGTTGTTTTCAAAACAAAGGCAAGATCGACTATCGATGCTCCCGTCGAGAAACCGTTTTCCAAGAACAAGTGATCAATGATGTTTCCCGATTATCTGATCCTCTTAACATTGTCCACCAAGATGTTGATGTCGATGTTGACTCCGATGTTGGGGATAATGACTTGGATGATGATGAGATGGAGGATTTCATTCAACAAGAAGATGGAGAGGAAGAAGAATCGGTTGATGATCTAGATATCTTGATGAAGAGGAGGAAGAACTCTTCCATTCTAGTAGTGATAGTGAATAATAATGTATTAAATATTTTATTTTGTCATGATAGTGAATAATAATGTATTAAACATTGTAATTTATTATTAATTAGTATAAACGCCTTTTATTATAATTGCATTTATATTAGTATAAACGTCATTTTCTCGTGTCAAATAGATGTCGGTAGAGGTAGAGGTAGAGGTAGAGGTAGAGGTAGGTAGCGGTAGGGGTAGTTCCCCTCCCCGGAGCGTCTTCCTCCTCACAGCATGCGAGGTTTGGATGATGAGATACACCAGGATGAGCGAGGAGGATTTTGGTGTCATTGTCAATGGTGACCTTGGATTGCCGCTTTTGGATCCCGAGGGAGATGGTAAGTTAATACATATCTTGCTTTAATTTGTTTGTATTTTTATTTATATTTTGATTAACCAAATATATTAACAACTTATTGTTTTCAATATGACGGGTTTACCGACAACTATGTCAAGAAAATGGCCAAGAACGCCATAATCAGTAAGCTTAACACTTTTGCCACCACGTGGCATAATGCCAGCCAGGAGCAGCAGGATAGGTGGTGGAACGCATTTAGGGTACGTCGTTCATATAAATATAACTATATATAAATATAACTATAATTATAACTATACATATAACATATATATATATATAACTATGTTGCAGGGTCATTTCAACTTGAGTTACGCCACGGCGCTGGTTAGTGGAAGCTTTTGAGCGGTATGCTATCAACAGGGTCCCGATTATATGTATCGGGCTCAAACAAACCCCGTGCTCGGCTTTGGATGACCCCGGATATTCTCCGTCGATTCGAGGAGTGGATTGGGAGTCCCGTAAGCAATTATTCAATATTTAATTAACAATACTTGTTATAAATATATATATATATATATGTACTAACTTGTTTATCTTATGTCGGAATAGGCGTTCAGAAACATCTGCGAAAAGAAGCTAAACCGAGCTTACGGATCCGGTGAGAAGGGAAGATCCATGGGACACATGCTATGGGCGACGCGCGTTATCGATTTCGCTCGGGCCATGGAGGACAATAGAGGGCGCCCTATCGATCGGTGATCCGGTGAGTAGTTCGAAGAAGAAGAAGTCGGGCAACTTCGTCTCGAGGAAGTTTGAGAAAATCATGAGTGCGTTATGTATTCTAAATATTATATATACATTATATATATATCATGTAATTATTGTTACTAACAAATTTATATCATACTTTGCAGGACGTCTTCACCTCGAAGAAAGCGAAAAGCCCGGAGACGCAAATGACACCACCCTGCTCGGCGAGTCGCGTCTTTATTACTGCTTGGCTGTGGTTACGACAAGAAGGGAGAGTTTTGGCATGGGGTCACCGCCTCCATACTACTACGACAGCTCACTTCTTTGCTCGACACTCATCCGCCGAGACATACTCTCCGGGCATAATCACCCGTCTCACCCAGAGATGGCGAGAGAGAACAAACTCATGCGAAAACCAGGCGAGGTTGGAGGAGCTAGAGAGAGACGAAAGCGTCGGGATGACGGACTAGCGCAGATGGAGGCGTGGATTACCCAATGTTAAGCGGCATCCTCCGGAGGATGCAACCCGGTACGAGGCGACCGAGAGATGACCATTCTCGATCATGGACCTGGAGGAGGTGACGTGGGTTTAGGTAGTACACCGGTCCGACAGGGTGACATTGTTTTGATACATTTTATTTATTTTGGCTTATCGTATCCCTTTGACATATCGTTTTATTCATTTTTGACATTTCCCTTTGACGTATTTTTGACATATCCCCTTTGATATCGTATTCCCGTTTATATTGTTGTTGTTGATAGCGGTAGCAATTGTAATGCTACCGGGAAAATAAGGTTGTTTTGCAAATGGGTGGTTTGGCGGTGCTCTGCAAAATGCGACCATAATTTTCTGCTTATTTTATTTTTGCGACGGAATATATCCGTCGCAATATGGTATTTGCGACGGAAAAGGCTCATTTTGCGACGGATATGAAAAGATCTAAAATAAATAAATTATTTAATAAAAATAAGTTGCGACGGATTATACATTTTTTGCGACGGATTATACATTTTTGCGACGCAATTTTAGATGTTTGCGACGGAATATTTCCGTCGCTATTTGTTATTTGCGACGGACTATACATTTTTTAAGACGGAAATTATAATTATCAAATAAAATAAAATACGGTAATTATCCGTCGCAAAATCCGTCGCAAACAATTTGCGACGGTTTATCCGTCGCAAAACTGGGGTTTTGCGACTAAAAAATGCGACAAAGAAAAATCGTCGCAAATCCGTCGCAAATCATGGTTTGCGACGGAATAACCCTTGTTTGCGACGGTAATCTTCCGTCGCAAAACTGCTGTTTTTTTGTAGTGATAATCGGTTTGACTTTAGGATTTTAATAATTCTTTATTGCTGCATTCAAAATCGGTTTGACTTTCAAAATGTTGATTGGATCATAAGTTTGGTGATTTTCGCTTGTATAATGATATGGTTTGACTCAGAAAAAAAAGATAGGGTTTGGTAAGATTATTTGTGACAATGTGAGATAAAGAAAGTCACGAAATTGATGGAGTGATTTCCGGAATTTTGTTGTGGTTGGCTATTCACGTCTGTTTGAAGCGGGTGTGAGTCGGGTAAATGGGTGATGTTCCGGGTAATTGGGTTAAATCTGCTCTTCTTTATATATATAGATAGATATTATCATGATATATGAATAATAAATAACAAATCAAGGCCGATGAGGCCTAACTCAACTGGCTAGAGCTGAGGTACGTCCTGAGTCAATTCCCTCTGGAGTGTGTTAGTCCACTATTGTGGTGGTAAATAGTTATGGTTTTTTTCTTTTCAATTATTGGATGTTATTGGATTCATTATGATAGTTATTGTTTCTTCCTTTCAATTGTAATAAAAATAAACAAATCAAGAATTTGGATAAACAATTTTAAATCAAACGAGAAAGTTGAGCTGAAATAGTTATTGGATTCATTATGATATACCACATTATGTGGTTAGTTTTCCTCTTTAGGAAAGTTATATCCACATTATGTGGTTTGTTAGTCCACTATTGTGGTTATAAATAGTTATAGTTTCTTCTTTTCAATTATTGGATTTATTGCATTCATTATGATTGTTATAGTTCATTTCTTTCAATTGTAATAAAAAAAAGAGGGATTGAGGGAAAAGTCTTTTTTTAATTACAAAATAAATAAACATGACACACTTCTTTTTTTAGTAGCAAAAAGGACAAATATTTTCAGACGAACAAAAATACCCTTTCATTCAAGTGACGCGCGTTTCAAATGCTTCAGTTTGACTTTCATCCGCTTCAGCCTTCAGGTTTGAATCGTTTGATATCTTTCTTTCTTTCTTCTTTTTTTTTTTCCAAACATTTGTAACTTTTGATATACAACTCCGATCATCGAAATTTTTTCATCAAAATTCATTTTTTTTTTGCTCTTTAATTTGAGCCCAAATACGATACCCTTCCGACGTATATTTTGAAAGTCGAAAAAATATTTATATTAATCGGAGCGTTTTTTCTTATAAACGACCGTAACTTTTGATTTAGAACACCGATCAACAAAATTGTTTCACCAAAGTTCATATTGTTTTTTATCTTCATTTTGAGACCGCGTTTGATACCCTTTCGACGTAGTATTTGAAAGCCAAATTTTATCGAAGCGTTTTACACTAACACAGTATCAGTATCATTATCCATATCAGTAAACATCTGCATATGAGGTAATCAGTATCATTTAAGGCTTAATTCAATTGACTACTTCAAGGCAGACATATCTGGCTCATATAAGGCTCATTTAAGGCTTAATTCAAGGGACACAATATCATATCTAGCTCATATAAGGCTCATATAAGGCACAAAAAAAAAACCTTCGACAAAACGCTTCTTGCATATTTTCCTCATATTTGCAGTGAAGTAAAGCTCCAATCTTTGCATATCTTTCTTAAATTATCAGCAATAATTGGCAGAAATTAAGGCGCAAATAAACATCAAAAATGGCAAACCATAATGGAAGAAAGAACAGTCCAAAAAAACAGCAACAATGGCAGAAAAATAAAGCTCCAATCTTTACATATTCCACTCAAATTAACACCAACAACAACAGATTCAACAAAGAAAATAGTGATAAGTAATACCCCAAACTTTGTACATTTTTCCCTCAAATCAACACCAATAATAGCGAGAAAACAACAAAAATGGCGAAACTAAAGCCCCAAAAAGAAATGGAACAAAATATGCAACTAATAAAATAAAGAGACTACTTCAAGGCAGGTAATCATTATCATTTAAGGCTTAATTCAAGTGACTACTTCAAGGCACACATATCTGGCTCATATCTGACTCATATAAGGCAAATTCATCGATCTGATCATCGTTGTCTCGATCATCGATCGACATCGACATCGACATCGATATCTGATTTTGAATATCAAACATGGCAAACTTGTTCTAAACTTTAGGCCCAAAACTTGTTCTAAACTTCAGGTCACTTATTTACAACCACATTGCTCAACTTTCCAAACTCCAGGCTGAAATGCAAACATGACATATATTTTGAAAACCTCAAGCTGCTTCAAAATCTCATTGATAATCCACTCATTTCAACTTGATCATTCTTATATGTACTCATAATCCTACTAACACTAAGGAGGACTCCAAAATAGATATGGCTCAACAATATATTCATGGTCCCAAATAGCTTTATCAAATACCAAAGGCTATCTCAGCTATACATGACAACACCCTCCCCTGTAAAGCTTCCATGTCCCTCATGGAAGTGGAAAAATCCGGGAACTGGGACATTCAAAATTCTTCTTATGAAATGATAGAAGGATACAACTAATATAAGCACATAAATGTTGCACAAAAACATCACCGAAACATGTAAATTGTGGTTGTGCTTTTTTTGTGTTTTTATTTTTTTTAGCATTGAAAATGAGTAGTGTTGCAGTAATGGATGTAAATAACATCAATTTCTTGTAGAGATGTAAAATACAGTTAACACAACAATCTCTTGCAAATTAAAAGCTACTGTTCCATAATCTACAAAAATTTAGGAGAAATGCAAACAAAAGCTTTGTCTGAAATTCTACTTTCTTTTGTTTTGTTATAATAAGACAATCCTCACAATCAGAATATGGGATGCTCAATCGAAACACATATGATCCAAGTGTCCAAAGTATTAATCAATGAACACTACAATATTACTCATCGGTTGCTTACAAAAAATAATTTTACTTGTCTATTGGTTACGGACTAAGAACATTGCCCTTTAAAAACAGTCTTCTGGTGAGCATTAGCGAAATTTAATCAAGGCCCTAATCATGATTGATCTTCCTGAATGGCAACCAAATTTTTTTGCACTTAAAATGTCTTGTTTCTTAGTAGTTAAGAAGGGATTATCATTCTATTTCTTCTGTTATGAAAGTAATGTGAAAACATGACAATCAGAGGATTTGATTTCATGTAAAATCCCTCTTTCAAGCATTTGAACATACACCTTTAATGCATTATCACCAAATTCAATTAAAGTATTAAACACAAACAGAAAACAAAGTGTTCCCAATCATCATCCACCAATGGTGCTAATCGATAAATAGCTGAAACAGAAGAGATGAATCAAACTGAAAAGAAAAAAAAATCACCGTAGGGAAAGTATTGCTGGTGTAAGAAATCAAGAGACAGGTCTTGCCAACCGCTCCACCAACCGTTACGCACTTAATGAATCTGGATGAGATGAGAGGAAAGGATACGAATTGAACTCCATCGCCATAATTAAACCAAAATATCAAGAGTTCGAGTCCGTTGCGCCGGAGATGAAGGTGTGGAAGTGAAATCCAAAGAAGATGAAGTCGATGACAACAAGTCGCCGTTGATTGAATGAGTTTTAATTGTGCAAATGACGAAGAATTGGGAGGAAGAAAACAGAGAAAAATGGAAGGATTTTCAAGAGGGTGTCGTGGAGGGTATTTTAGTCCGAACGGAAAATTATTGTCCTTATTACAACTTATAAATTGAATCAGAATTAATACTTTATTAAGGGGGAAAAAAGTGACTTTTACCTACTTTTTCCTAAAAAAAATAACAAATAAAGAATTTGGATAAACAATTTTAAGTCAAACGAGAACGTTGAGCCGAAATAGTTATTGGATTAATTATGAATCAAACAGCGTTATTAGATCCAAGTTTTTCGGTGCCGTAGTACCATAATCGATTATCATACCGTAACTAGGTGTCACACAATGAGATATGATGAGGGCTACGTCTAGAACCTTCTGGTAGGGTCCTAGTGAGAACGTAAATTTCTTAAGAGGGGAGTGTAACATCGCAAGTTCGAAAAATGGAGAAACATTATCAAGTTATAAGGTTGAGGCCGTACCGCCCTGGATATTTTGGGCTTTCGGCGACTTCGCCGAAGGGTCTTTTAGTTCGATTGTTTTTTCGAAACATACTTACAAAAGATTACTTTAACATCGAGTTTAAAATCATGATAGATCTGAAAATTTAAATTCATTGATGCATGTTAGATATTTTCTCATATTTTATTATCGTTTGCATGGGTTGCCATAACAAAACGGGATGCACGTATGAAATTTGAATTGATGCATCTGAGTTATTATTAATTTGGGCCCATAATTTGGTTCTTTCTCAATTTAAGTAAAAAAAATTTAACGCATTATATTAGTTGACCTATAATTTGGTCATTCATCAATTCAAGTAAAATGATGGGATTGAATCTTCAAGATTTTTCTTTTTCCTATACATTTTGATCAATGTCTCCGACGATGGGTGTGGTTGATAATCTGATATCAAAATGTGCACATCATTTTTATTTGGGAAAAAACACGTACTATGGTTTCTAAACTATTACGATCTTAATATTTTTATTAACAAACCGGTCCCGGAACAAATTTTTGATAACATATTGGCTGTCATCAGCAAATAGTGATCGTTTCAGTATTATAAACTCATTTCGATCACACAAATACTTAGCTTTGATTTTCAGAAGTTTAACAACCGATATAATTAAAATGGACCGGAATTAATCAAGTATGACTGAAATACAAAACCAACTTTGATCGTGAAATTACCGACGTTTTTTAAAACAAGAGGTACGCAATGATGTGAAAATAATGGCATGTTCATACCGTATGGACTAATAAAGATAATTTTTTTAACTACTTCGAGATCTATATGTTACATAAAAGGTTGATTAATTAAGGTCCAATTTATTACAAAAACATTACTTAGGTGTTAGTTTGTTAAAAGAATATTTCAAAGGCCCTGATTGATGTTAAGATAATAATTGTTTAAAGATGTTCAATGTCGTTTGCCCTTTTTTTTTTTCGTTTCTTATCAATTTTTTTATTGATTTTAATGTTAAAATAATGATAGTTTAGCTTGTGACTTGCTTAAGTATTGATTTTGTTAAATTATAATTCTTATGTGCTTCATAGATGCAAAGTTCTGTCACACACACACACACACAAAAATATATATATATATATATATATATATATATATATATATATATATATATATATATATATATATATATATATATATATATAAATTAATAGTAACGCTGATCTATTTTAAAGTTTTCCATCTTCATCTTAATATGCTAATAACTGTCCACAAAGAGTTATCAAATGGAATCACCCTATAAATGCAAATGTTTAAAGTTTAACTAATTCATACATACAATACTTGGAGTCATGGAGAAATCAGCAAAGCTACTCTTTCTTCTTTTGCTTATAACAGCAGTTTGCTATTTCCAAGAATACCCTTTGGCTAATACCTTTGTATTAGCTGAAATTGACTATTTCTTCGAGGGCATTGCAGCTGATCAGAAGGCTACTTTCGTCCATAACCAGAAGATTCATTATTCTCCAGGTACATCTTTAATAACTTCTAATAGCTTTAATTCGTCCATATATATATATATATATATATATATATATATATATATATAGATGTATGTCAGTTTTGGCCTAATCGCGTAAATATTTGGTGTCTCGTGTCAGTTTTTTTTTTTTTTTCTTGAAGATAAAAGTGTAATATTTGTAACGAAAGACAAAAAAAAATTAAAATAAATAAATAAATGTCTAGTGCCTATTTCAATTATGGTTATGATTTTGTGCTCGTGGTACTGAAATAAGCAATAATTAATGGGTCTAGTTTCATGTTGATGTAATGTAAGATCCTGAATTTATTACGAAAAATCTTTGCGAGCTAGTGAAGTGGTTTTGGTCGTTCCATTGTTGCAATTTCTGTTTCGTAGAATCATTGGTGTTGAGGTAATGATGTTTTCTTATAAAAAAAAGGTTCTGTTTTTCATAAATCTCATATTTTTACGCTACATCGGGGATATTCTTGGTGATGTACAATTATTAAACCGTGATGTACTAAACGGAATATCATAATTCAAGCATCATGTTGGATGTATAACTCGTTGTGCTATCTAAGTGGTTAACACAATGTATTGAATCAGGTGCCATGATTTAAACATAACTTTGGATGTATATGTAGTTATACTATCATATTGAAATGTTCCATCATTATAGGGGGTATCATTCATTGTACCCTTGAGTATTTGCCTATGAGTGACTACAAGCACATCAACTGAGGGTGTGTTTATGACCACATGTATGAAAGTAGGTCAGACAACATGAAGTATCATGACAAGTAGGGGTGTTCATTTTTTTTAAAACCGACCAAACCGACCGAACCGAAACAAACCAATCCAATCCGTTTAAATGGTTTTTAAAAATTGTAAAACCGAACCGGACCGACTCTAATTGGTTTGGTTTTGGTTTTAACTAATGAAACCGAAGAACCGAGCCGAACCGATAGCCATAACAATACATATTTCCATTTTTTTGAATGACATATTTCTACTTTTAAGAAGAAAAAAAAAACATTTCAATGATGTCAAAAAAATTACGGTTGAAAAGACGTCCAAAATAACACTTCAACAATATTGGGCAAAAAAATGTCCATCACAATTTTTAATATGTATTATATTTACGTTATTCTAAAAACATAAAATCATTTATCCTTCCTCATCGTTTTCTCCTCCCATAGCTTGTTTTGTCTGGAAAACATAGTCAGCATTAGGGATGGCAATGGGTCGGGTAGGGGACGGGTTTAGCTCCACCCGACCCATACCCACTCCTAAATTTTTACCCATACCCGACCCATACCCGAACGGGTATAAATAAAATCCCCATACCCACCCCAACGGGTAACGGGTAGAATGCGGGTACATGAACATGTATAAATAATTTTTTAAGTACAAAATGAATTTGATTTTAAGTACAAGTTAAGACATTTTGCAAATGAATGTCCTATTAGGAACTAATGTTTTTAGTTTTTTATCGCTTCTTTTCTACTAACAATAGAACGTTAGGTTTAGTTCTTTTCTAATTTCTACTAACCTCAAAGAAAAAGCAGCGGGTAGGGTAGGTGCGGGTCGGGGAAATGGGTCGGGGCGGGTAGGGTAGGGTTTTATGCTATACCGATACCCGACCCGATACCCGAACGGGTATAGAAATTTTACCCATACCCGACCCATTACCCGAATGGGTAGTTGAAAATCATACCCGAACGGGTAGGGTAACGGGTAGGGCAGGGTCGGGTTGGGCGAGATTGCCATCCCTAGTCAGCATGTCTATTTATGAACAATATGGATATGATGATTGAATAAGTAATTAGTAGTTGCTAAATGGTATTCCTTTCCCTATGCTTTATTTTTTATGGATTCAAGTGTCTAATATTCTTTGTTTTTGGTGGATTTTATACAAACTTATTAATTTGGACACAAAATTAAGAAGAAAAAATGTTTGAACCTTTTTTAAGGAACTGAACCTCAGAAAATTAGAGGGAAAATGTATTTTTTTGTGCTCAACTTAGTACTATATTTGGTTGTCGGACACTTTGTAGTGTAAACCGAAACCAAACCAACAAACCAGAAGAAATGACAAACCAGACCAAAGTTAATATGATTGGTTTTGGTTTTCAAACCGAAATTGTTGGTTTGGTTTGAAAATTCAAAACCGAAGGAACAGAACAGTGAACACTGACAAGTAGGTTAATTAAGTAACTTAACAAGTATGTGCAACAATATAAGTAACAAGACATGGTAACTAAAGTAAGCAGCTAAACATGAACATGTTTTATGCCTTGCCAAGTAAGTACGTTTCCAGTAGTTTATAATGCTTTAATCTTCAAACTTTTTTGTAAACTGGATAAGAAATTCCTCTTTTTGACCTTTTACACCATACTTAGCACTACAGAGTGCTCACTCATTTTTTAATTTTTTTTGGTTTAGAAGATTTGCAGATTTTGAGGGACAAGTTGACCTTTTCGAAAAGTGAACTTAAGATGTAATTTTTGTCGTTATATTTTGATTCTTAGGTAGTGGTTTTGTTCCTTTTTTTTCCTGTATGTCCTACGAGCTAAGCATTATGTTTAGTTTTGTTCTTTGTTTGGATGATTTTTTCAAGGTTGTAGTATTGTTTCCAATATTTATGATAATGGTTTGCAGCAGTCATCTTTTTTTGGAGTGTTTCTGCACTTTGTGAATATAGTCGAGTCGACTCGCAGTCGAGGTCTTATTGGTCGCACCAACAGTTGGCTCAGGTCCATAGGACCTGGTTTCCCAAGTCTTTATAGTTTTGTTGCTTTTGTATATCCTTTTATATCTCCGATATAGAGTCTGACATATGCGGAGTTTGGGATTTATTATAAAAGTCATATGTCGAACACGTCATTTTTGGATAAAGAATCTATATAGACAACTCCTGAATCATTGAATACCTTTTGGATCCAAAGATAAAATATCTTCAAGTAGGTTATAGCTTTATGATTCATGTGAACTCCTGAAGTGTCATAATATGTTCAATTAAGCATACAAGTATAAGTTTCAAAAGGAGGCTTGCGAACCCGAGAAGGGTAATGATGCATGTACTCATCCGCTTAAATAATTTAAGTCTTTTTGCTTTTTTAATAGTGTTAAAAATATAAGTCTTCCCACAAAGCAATCTGATATTAAATCATTGTTTCGTTTTACACTAAACATGATGTAATATTATTATTTGATCCAAAAACAATCTGATATTTTGCGTTGAAATATTAAAAAAACAACTCATTCATTATGTTTTTCTTAAATCATGTGAATAAGGTAAAAAATCATTATATTATGAGACGGAGGGAGTATTCTATAAGAGCTGTGAAATTTCAAACCTCTATAAGGGTTAATGAATATAAATTACAATTCGCTATTGAAAAGAAATGTGTATATACTATATACGATGCACGATATGTGGATTATGATAAAATAATAGTGCATACAGATCTAAAATTACAAAGTAATATATTGATATTTGTACTAAACCCGTGCAGCGTGAAACAGGCAAGGACGGAGGTGTGTGTAAATTGAGGAAATTTAAGCGTCATCCAGAAAAAAAAATATTTGGCTAAAAAAATATGTGTAATCTCAGTGGATCTATAAATATTCTTAATTCACCAACCCGACGAACTCGATATAATCATTAAATTTACCCTGATTTAAAATCATGGCTCCGTCCTTGAAACAGGGAACGAACCCAAAGATGATAGGGGTGGGTGTATGAGACCACACTCAAATTCCTGACGAAGTTCTTAATATACCCATCTAATAATATTAAAACGTGTATATATATATCATTTTGACAATTTCTATCATAATTATCCATTTAACTCAACTATTGGTTAGAAGAACTTTCACAGTATATCATGAGGTCATATTTGTATGAAAGAATAGGAGTCTTGTATACAATACATTTTGACCGATGACAAAAAATAAGAGCTTAGAATACACACTAATATTAGGAGCTTCTAATATTATACTACGAGATTATAATTTTACTGGTTAATATTCAAGATTGATAGATGCTAGTCAAGACAAAGTAAAGATCAAGGGTACGTGTAGATATCATAATCTAATCATGACAAGGTAATGATCGTCGGCCCAAATGCTAAATTTTGTCTAAATTTAGCTTACAAAAATTATTTCTCTTCACCTTATCGTTATTATAGGGTGAGATGAAGTCGGACCCGAGAGAAACAATAGTTTATTCTTTTGAGGAACGAGTAAAAATAGCAAGTTCTTTTAAGAACTAAAGTGAAATAAAAATGACGGAAGTAGCAATTTAACATTAAAATAGAAACTACTAGCATGAAACATTATTCAAAGTGGTGTGAAAAACAATTAACTAAAGATTCCAACTAAAGTCGTTATTTTTCTCTCTTCATCATTTCTTTTGATCGATTGATGTATCGATTACTCGTTAAAATCGTAATAAATTAGTTATGGCTATCGACAATCATCAAACAACCGATTTTTCTTAGTTTCAATAAGCAGAACAATCATCAATACTTATTCCCTAACTGTAGCACACATCTCTCTCTCAACAATCGCCTAAGCATTGAGGTGACTACTCGATCACAGTCGATACCCACCAGAGTATAGCTTGACTTGATTGAAAAAACTCATACTCATGACTCGACTCAAACTTGATTGATTTATAAAGTGAAAGATCGAAATCGACTCATTCATTGCTTGATATAACCCAACTATACTCGTAAGTTCGATTATTTTTTTAAAAATCAATTTAATTTACCTAAAATACGGCAAGATCAAACTCGATTCGTGTTACAGCTTGACCCGGCTTATCATTATTAGTTCATCAAAAGTATTCCATAACAAATGTTGAGTAGAAAACAAATTCATAACTATTACATAGCGCTGGATTACTTTACAAGCTACTCGATAACTACATTGAAAAACTAAAAAAATATTGGTTAGATTGGTTATTCGAGTATTTCGAACTTAACAAAAACCGAATAGAATCAAATTCATTTACGAGTTTTGAACGTGTAACCCGACTCACTCTAGACTTGTGAGGTAAACATTTTTTATCTCCACAACGAATTTCAGACACAGCCCAAAATGTATGATCAAGCCCATAAAAGTAGCCCAAAAAAGCCGTAGGGTTTTGTTTATGTGATACCCAATAAGTATCCCCAAACCTCATTTCTACACGGCCGAAACCCTAATCTTCCCTTCGAATTCCTTATACCTACACACCAGCTGCGGTAGGAGGCTGAGAATCACGCAGAAATGGTGACCTACAGGGTAATCCCCTCTTTCCGTCTCTTCAAACCTCCATTTACCTCTCGTTTCAAGTTATTGTTTTTAATTTTTGATTTGGGTATTTTCTATGAGATTGTGTTTGACGTTTACGGATTTTAGCTGATTTGGGACCTTTTTTTCTGGTTGCGTGTTGTACAGTTTCATCAGTACCAGGTGGTCGGTAGAGCTTTGCCGACGGAGAATGATGACCATCCGAAAATCTACCGCATGAAGCTTTGGGCTACCAATGAAGTCCGTGCCAAGTCCAAGTTCTGGTCTGTGATTTCGTAGTTCTATTCATTTTCTGTGAATTTGGCTTATATAATGCTGTTTTTTCCCCTACTTATTTTGTTGCATGCTTCAATTGATTTGTTCCTGATATAAGTTTGCAACCATAAATACTGTTGTATTTGGGTTAATATTCAAAAAGAATGAAAATGGTGGAAGAAGCCGAAAATATTTGATTCTACTAATTCGTAAACTGTTGTGTCGATTTGGTTTTTCTGATATTGTTTTCTTTGTGCAGTATACACTGCTCAAATTGTGTTTGGTGTTTTGTGTCAAGGATGATTAGTTGAAATTTATCTGCTAATTGTTATTATATTGTTGGTGTAATAGGTACTTTTTGAGGAAGCTTAAGAAGGTGAAGAAGAGTGTTGGGCAGGTTCTTGCCATCAATGAGGTTGGTTTCCAAGTCTCTTTTTATTAACTCTCGACTGTATATATGATAAAAATGCTTTTTTTTTTATTGCATTGTAATGTGATGAAAGAATGTGGTGAATTTAAATAAATGTGAAGAAATCATCCGGTTCAAATGATATCATTTGAGTAGCTGTCTCTGCCTGTTGGGTAGATTAATTTGTTGGTGTCTTTGTCTGTGTCTCTTATTACTGTTGGCCATCTTGTTTAACAGAGCCCTTTTCTTTGTAATGTAGCTTAACTCTTAGTAGTCTCCTTAGTGTATGAGTTTCATATTTTCGTTAATTGCTTAATTGTTGACATCAGTTGCATTGTGTTATTTCTTTTATTGGTTTCTCCTATGGTGTGCTTCTTGTTTTAATAGCTTCTAAGATTGCACTATTTTTGCAATCATTTCTTCCGGTATAATGGTTGCTCTGTTTCTGTATTTTGTAACTTAGGTAATATCTTACTTTGTATCGTTGTTACTTACATCGAGAATTAATCTATTCTCTTCCTCACAAAACTCTGACCTCTGTTCATAACTTATCAAAAAACATGCATATTTGGTAATACGATTTACATTGCTAGGCCGTGAGATTGTCTTTTGAATATATGACTCGACTTGAGTTGGTAAAATTTTTGCTTTGTGCTGGAATAATTTTCCACTTGGACCAACACGTCATTTATCCAATGTAATAATTTGGTTGCGTGGGAGTCTTGGACTGAAATATGTAGTTTTGTTTTGCCCTTGGATGTCTGTTTTCATTCTAGTAACAAATCTTTTGTTGTCAACTATAAAATGCCAAGAAGATGATGTGATCTATACTTTGTAGACCATTGATTTGGTGCGACTGATTGATAAGTCCCACTCAGTGATCCCCATATCATGTCTATGCAATCTACTTGTTTCTCAGCGACAACATTGTTGTTTATTTTTCCAGATCTTTGAGAAGAACCCTACAACAATCAAGAACTTTGGCATCTGGTTGAGGTACCAGAGTAGGACTGGGTACCATAACATGTACAAGGAGTTCCGTGACACAACATTGAACGGTGCCATCGAACACATGTACAACGAGATGGCGTCTCGTCATAGAGTTCGTAGCCACTGCATCCAGATCATCAAGACAGCAACTGTCCCAGCTAAGCTCTGCAAGAGGGAAAGCACTAAGCAGTTTCATAATTCCAAGATTAAGTTCCCGTTGGTGTTTAGGAAGGTTAGGCCACCAAGCAGGAAGCTCAAGACAACATACAAAGCATCAAGGCCAAACATGTTTGTGTAATAACATGTTTTTCTTTTTGTTGTTTGAAGTATTTGTTTTATTTTGGTCTGAAACTTTTTGTCTGTTTTAAGAATGGTTTTGGAGAAACAATTAAAGACTAATTTTGGATTTGGAATTGATGATTATTAGTATGCTTTGGTTTAAACTACGTTGGATTTGTGTTCTGTTTTTACCTTGTATTCTATGTTTTGTAGAAATGGTTGTGTTTGTGTTGAGTTGTTACGAACCACGCCGAGCTGATTATATGTTTTTCAAACTCTTTTTTGCTTAGGTTTTGAGTTTGTTTATAATCGTTTGTTTAATAAACGGCTAAAAAATTGTGTTTAATCTTGGCTCGTTTAAAAGACATTGGTGAGCTCGTGTTTTGAGCTTTACTTCTTCAGCTCTAGTTTGGCTCGTTCAGGGTTTAGGGGTCGGCTCGTTTAGGTGTGGTTTGGGTTATTTGTCATGACATATCTAACTGTATTTCATTTCATTCAATCAGATATCAAATGTAGTAGTCATTCTTGCTTTCGTCTTCATTCCATTACATTCAACCATATTCCATTCAATCACACTATATTACATACCATTACAACAATTAAACAGAGGACGCACTCAATTGAAATCAAAATCGACTATCAATAAAGCATAATTACACGTTTCTCTTTCATCTAGAATCGCGAAAAATGCAATAACTTGCACTTCATTGTTGTTCAAAGGTGACACGATCCCAATACTTCTTTTTCTCCATTAGAAAACCGGGCATCCTTGAACCATGATTCCCGGTGCAGTTGGACAAGATGCTAATGGACAATGAGCTACTTCTGTCCCCTACCATTTTACATTTTTACCCTCGTTTTGCAGAGCAAAAAACAACAACACCCCCATAAACGCGGTTCCTGCGTCCAATGCAGCAGACAGAACATAATTATACTTTTGCCACCACCCTTTCTTGTATTTGAAAACAAAGTAATTGAATACGATCCCCGTAACAATCCAGCTAGCAATATTCGTCGGTGTTGCAGGAGGCATCCCGGCAAATCCATACGATATTACAGGGATATTAATCAAGGCGATCCATTTCTTTTCTGGAAAGATTTTGCTTAAAACCCAGACGGGAACTGGCAGAACGGCTCCTAGAGAAACAACCAAACTAAGTTTCTGTACAAGCCGCGGTGACCGAATAGACGTCCCGGTCCTATTAGCCCCCAAATGACTGAAGCATCGAATGTCACTTTGAACTTTGGACATGTCCACGGGCTCTCCGGATGTAGAGATTCAACGTCGCATATATTCTCGATGCTTCCCAACATCCACCATGCTACGGCTAGGTTCGCCGTTCCAGATACTATTGTCCCTACCAACTGCAAGATGCATATGATTTATCATGACAAAGATTACAAACCAACTGGAAAACACTCGTGTTTTCTCGTGTATTTAGTCGTAGCACTGTAAAACACTTGCGTTTCCAGTTATTTTTGGAGGAATCCGGATTAAGTACTCTCTACGGTAGAATTTCTCGAGATGAGGTAGGAACAAAGCTCTAAATAATAGTAACAAAAAGGATCATATGAAACAGCGTATCAAAAACCTGAGCTGTAAACATGCATCCAGGTGGGATTTTCATGTAGTGGCCAAGTTTGAGGTCTGCCACGAAAGAGAGGGCATGTATGGTGCTGATTCTGCCGTATATCTTGAAGATCAAATTCGCAATCGGTTTTCCGGGGAGGACATAGCCAATCATGTATTGAGCAATAATGTCGAAACCCGGTTGCTGCAAAAATATGTGCAAAAACATTTAATGGACATGTTGTTGACATTGAAGTAAAAGAGAAGTAGAGAACAACGGGAGCATTTGTTCGCACAACAACGATTTTACTCATGCACCGCACTGAATCGGCTTTTTAATAGTTGATTTATAGTCAAGTATTGACTTTTCGAGAGTCCATCCTCACCTCGACTTTATAAAAGTTGATTTTTCACTTACGAATCGACCTTCAAAAGGTGGATTCGTGTGTGATGCATACAGTTAATTTGGACGAATGGAAAAAAAAAAAAGAAAGACTCCAAAAACAGAATGATAGTTTTTATTGCATCACATCAAACTTATTGGTGCATACTGGATCGACCTTTTGAAAGCTGATTCTTGAGTCAAGAATTGACTTTTTGAAGGTTGATCCTCACCTTCGACCTTTGGAGTGTCGACTCTTGAATAAAAAATCGACTTTCAAAAAGTTTGATTCATATGTGATGAACATACATACAGTGTAGTTTATGGTAAATTCGGGCAGATGACATTAACAGCTCCTAAAACAAAATGGAAGTCTTTATTTACGTCACCGCGATTTTACCGGTGGACAACACTTACCCTATATCACCTTGAATCGAATTTCTGGAAAGTCAATCCTTACCTTCCATCTTTAGAATGTCGATTATTAACTCAAAATCGACTTTGAAAATGCCGATTCCATTGTGGTGCATATTTAATGTGGTGAATGGTAAATTCAGACGGATGCAAATAAATACTCCTGAAACAAAACGAGTCTTCTTTTACATCACATCAAACTCAGGGGTACACCACTCTGAATCGGCATTTTCAAAGTCGATTTTTGGCTAAAAAAAATCGACTATCCAAAGGACAGTTTCCACATTCAACTTTCGGAGATTCGATTACTAAATCAAGAATCGACTTTTAAAGTGTCGATTCTGTATGGTATACATGCATGCCAAGTTAAAAATACCTGGTTGGTAGTGGCTTGAATGACACCAATAGGTAGGGTAACAATCCAAGCCAAAGCAAAAGCAAAGAGCATCCCCCACCATGGAAGTTGTATCTCTTTTTTTCCATATAAAAGACATCATGAGTGAGAGCCCCATGCTTCCAAATAATAAGATCATGAACCACCACTCAGGGGTCTCCTTTGTAACTTTTCATCAACTATGCATGTATATCCAATTTCACATTCTTTGCTGCTGATCTACTACGTTTCCACATGTCACTGCACATTTAGCACATCAACATATGTTTAATTAGTTTCACACAACAAAATAGTCACAATAAAGTTACACAACACACTTTTTATACCATTGATCATTATGACCCCACATCAATTAAGAGATTCCATACCATGAACATTGGTGTAAAATGTGCTGTGTAACTTTGTTATGACTATATATTTTGTTCGTGGAATTAACATTACTCCTAACGTAAAGAAAAACGATACGTGAAATACACATTTAGTCACGACACATTGTATCCCATTGAAGTGTAGGACACATTGATTGTTATGGATCCCGATATAATCAAAGGCGTAAAAAGTATTTTGTAAAAGACGCATCATCCTTGTAGTGGGACGACATGTGTCAATTAATTAATACATAAAATAGACAATTATTTTGGGACACGTAAGATAGACTTAAAATGAGACGGGAAGAATACTATTAAGCACTGTAGATGTTTTATTCAAAAAAGAGTGACTATTTATAAATGCACCAAATTGATTGATAATATATCTACGCCTGAAGCATTAGAAGACCGTTCGGTGTAAAAGATAAAATCCGCAGAAATAAATTCATATTCAGTCACTCATTAAATCTCTTAAAGAGATTCGTCTTGAAGACGAAAACCCCGAATAAATTCGCATGTGTATCAAATGATCAAATATTGGGGTTGGGAACAACCAATCCATAAATTGATAAGGATTTGGTTTCCGCTAATATCAATGTATTTTATGGGAGAAATTTATAATAAACATCATAGTCGTCGACGACATATTTTCCTCATAATTTGCTAATAATCTTGATCCAGAGCCCAAGTCAATAGTAGTGTGCCAGAAGCACATAGACTGCGTAAAAATGAAATAAGCAATAGAGGCTGATCTTGACTTGAAGATTTGGTTATGTAGTGACCAAATAATGTTTTTGATAAATTATATTCTCCCGTTATAAATAATAATCGTTCCGCTACTTAATGACTCTGACATCAAACTGTTAGTTTATATAATTTAATAGGTGTCATGACTGCATATTAATGGTTCGTTAGACATTATATTGATATGCAAATCTTTGATAGATTTCATAAATGAATAATATGAAAATCGCAACATTCATATTGTTAAGTTGAAAGCTTGTCAACATTCATGTTGAATGTAATATGTCCAGTCAGTGTTCTAAAAATCGCATCTAGGCGCCGCTGGCGCTAAGCGCACCTCCAGCGTCCCCGACTTGGCTCTGGCGACATGTGTTCTAGGCGGCCGGGGTCTTCAGGCGCGCTCACGGCGCTCACGGCGCCGCTTAGCGAGCGACTGGCGCCGCTTAAGCGACTGGCGCCCTCAAATCGATTAGGTTGCGTTTTTTTTTTCTTTTCTTAGATATTTGGCATATTACATATATAACTTTTGACATAATTAAAAATACACACTAACCTAAAAAAACTCAAGCAAAGATGCCTCCTTTCTAGTCGTTCTTTCTCCTCTCATTCTCTGTTCTTCCTCTCACTCCTACTCAAAGCATGATATTGTTGGAGTTGGAGACTTGAGGAATAATGATGATGAGATTGAGGATTGAACTTGAGAGTTGAGACTTGAGAGTATTGACTATTGAGTGTTGAGTTGAGTGTTGAGCATGACATTGATTTAAAGACTTTGGGTTTTGGATACTACGTTTCATTGATCTTTTGACACAATTTACAAGTTTTTACTTGATTTTTATGTTTTATGATCATAGGATGTAAAATTTAAATAAGATAAGTATTAATTTTCAAATTAAAAATAAAAAAAAAGCCTGGCGCCACAGCGTAGCGAGCGCACCGTCATCGCCTAGCGAGTTTTAGAACACTGTGTCCAGTTGAGTAGATTCCTATTGAGGAAAGAATATATATAAGCAACACATGCTTAATGTCATGAATTTTATAGCATTACGATGCGTGACGGTAAAAATACATGCATGAAAATTGCGATTATAGTACTTCCCTATTGTTTAGATGATTACAGTGCTAACCGTGTTGCATTTGTTGCACAAGTGAATAGTGGGTATGACACTTATTAGCTACTACATTCGATTATCTACATGCACTCTAGAAGAGAGTTGATATACAAAAGGTACACTTTACTGACAACCTGTCGGATTTGTTCACTAAGATTATTCCTACACCTGTTTTGGAATAAACGTGTTTGTAGTACCAGAATGCGTACAATTGAAAGGCTGTTGTCGTTAAGAAGAGAAACAACTTCAAAACTATTTTGAGTATCTGGTCCCAAAGACCAATGACTGTACTCTTTATTCCTTTAACTATGTTTTTTCCATAGGGTTTTCTTAGTTAAAGGTTTTAAACGAGTCAGCCAGTCTAACACGTAATACGTATATGGACTGAGCTATTTACCTTGTCTAGTTTTTTTCAGTGTTTTTCTAACAAAGTTAATAGTACATGACATATACGTTATGCAACTACAGTCAAGAAATCAATTCAGTCATTAATTCATTGAGACATTGTCTACATGAGAACGAAAATAATCCAACTGTATGATATAAAGACAATGCATCTTACACATCTCAATTGAAGTGAAGTTATATTAATATGGATTAACAAAACATATTTTAGCTAAGTTATTCTTTACTCATTATTTGTAAAAGAGTTGAAAGAATAATATACAGAAGGTCCAGTCAACCGACAATCTGATAGATTTTTTTATCAAGACATTACTGGCTGCAACATTTGAAAGACTGGTGAAGAGCATTGGGATGCGGCGCTTGAAAGATCTAAATTGATGCTTGGTTCAGGGAGTAAATCAAACACAAATAAATATGTATTCTTTTTCCTCAACTAAGATTTTTTCTCACTGGATTTTTTTCTTAGTAAGGTTTTAATGAGACATATCATATCTGTTGTTTAACAATAGACAACCAAGGTGGAGTATTATGTAATACTATATTTTGGATTGTTTGTTGATTGATTCTGATTGATATTTTGTAATATTACAATTCTATTCATTTATTGTATTCACACACTAGAATGTACTATAAATATCCCCTTATACTATTGAAATAATAAGACACAAGCAATTTTTCTTCTTCTCTATTCTTTGTATTTCTTCTTGTTCTTCCTCTATTATTCTTTTAATTTTATAACAGGTGTGAGTTAATACTTTAATTTGAATGCCAAAATGACTAAAAAAATCTCTAGTCTATAATTAATACAAGTTGTATTTATTTCTCACTCCTTAATAAATAAGGGTAGAGGTAGGAAAAACACAATAAATGTTGCACTGGACACGTAACTACCTCAGTTATTTTAGAATAAATCTTTTTACCAACTGCCTCAGTTATTTCGGAACGGAAGGAGTATTAAATAAAAACAACTTCAACCAATCTACTTACTCCGTCTCATAAAAAGTGTCAACTTCATAATAATTGTTTTTTTTGAAATGTAAAATAGGTGCAATAAATACATGTTGGATTAAGGGTAAATTTGAAAAAAAAAAAAACGTTAAATAATGCATTTGTATTATAAAGTAACACTTTTTATAGAATAAATATTAAAAAAATATGGACACTATTTATGAGACGGAGGTATTATAATGTTTTATTTAGATAAATTACGTAGATATATCATTATATTCAAACAAAAACAATCTCATTTCATGATTGAATAAAAAGTTTTAATAACATATGAAAACATATGAAATTCTGTTAAAAGAATATATAAAGTGATTCTGAATGTGGTGTTTAACACTCTCACTCACCCATTACTACAGTGGATGCTTACTACTTGCAGAATCAAGTTATTATTATTATTTTTTTTTTTTTTTTTCGGAAACGAAAGGAAGGGAAGGGGGATCGAACCCTGGACCTCCCACTGGAGGCCAGGATAAGCCCTAGTGGCTTACTACTAAGATGAGCTTAAGCTCAATCAAGTTATTATTTAATTATCAGGCACATAATTAGTCAAATTTGAACAGTATATCCACATAATAAATGATAAACGATATGTGAAAGTCTGGCATTGGACGTTTTGTAATGATTTTTTAAATGAGTAGCCCATACAAATTATGGATGAAACCATAAACTACTTTTTATCTTTTGGCTTATTGCCTAACATCTCTGTGATTGAAGAGAATTCCTAGCTGTTAAGTACAAGCTAGGTAGTACCTGAGGGATGGTTTTTTCTTGGGTAAGTGTTATATTCCTCAAATAATGGAGTGATATTATAATAATGATTTATAATTGAGGCAAAAGAAAATGATATGTGCATTGCACATTTGTAGAGTGCATTTTTCACTACATGTTTTATTCTTATTGATTAAATGATGAATTATTTATTGTGATGAGTCCTAACAAAATCAATGGTGTTGATTGTGTTGTGTAGAATGTTGCGGTAAAATGAGTAGTAGATATATATAACTACTCGGCTAGGAATAGTTAGTTATAATTAATAGAGTGTGGTTCATGATTAGTTTTATAATTACCAAAATATATATCACGTTTAAGAGGAGACAAAATAGGAAACGTGTTTTAGTTCTATGTTACTACTGGGGAAGGTAATAATACAACAATTAAGAGATGACGATGTAAAGGCTATTTGAAAATTAAGTAAACAGAGAGGCTGAAGCTCTCACCGAACGATTACAATTTCGAAAATGTCAAAAGCTCCTCTCGCTAAGAAGGTTTTTGGGTTTAAGTACCCCTAATGCTTAACACATCAAAAGACAAAGATACCACATATTACATAAATAACATGAATAAGACAAAATTAACCCTCAGCTTATATAATTAACTTTTGCATCCATACTGCATTAGATAATTACATATTTTGTCATATTTTTTATAATGACACATTTAGTGTTGATTATACAATTTTGAAAAACATTTAGGATAACGAACATTTGAACCAATCTTGACATCGGTAAATTGTCAAAAGTTGTAACATGATATATGGTTAGAGAAGAGAACTGTCATTTGAAAAAAATAAAGGTTATTTATGAAATGATAAGAAAATGTAAGGGATCAAAAGTATCATATTTTAATTATTCCTCAACTTATAGCATTATGACATGTGATGCAAGCAGTAAGATAGAATGTCAGACGTTATTATACCATTATAATTAGACATGAAAATGTCAATATTAAAGATTGAGCTATTTTGAGACGATGGAAAAAAGAAGAAGAAACAGGAGACAAAAATGCTATTATTCCAATTTGAATGTGTTAAACAGAGCCCAAAAAGATTGCATTGAAGTCTTTTTTTTTTTGGAAAGATGCATTAGACTTGTAATCCACAAATATTTTTTTTTCTTTGAGGAGCACACTCCACTTTTTAATGTATTAAAGATAAAGTATTAAATTACCTTCAATAATAACGATATTTGCATAGTCTTCTTCCCTAAACAAAATTTCAACAACACTTTCACTATCTCATTTCATTATAGGATGAAATTTCGAACGCTAGTTTTTTTTTTTTGAGGGGTCGAACGCTAGTCTATCAAAAATCATGATTTTTACAAATAATTGAGAGATATTATAAGGATCGGGCTGGTTGTTGATGGCACCACACCACTTCTACCGTGACATACATTTAAGCACGAGGTTCAACTATTCATAGGCCAAATGTATGAGGTTCGACTCCAACGGTTTAACCTCGTTGTGGTGCTCCAAAATGTTGTTTTGTGAGGTAATGACTACCGATAAGAATTCATAATTAAGAATAATCACTTAAAAAAAGGAAAACATGCCCTCAAAAAAAAAAAGAAAAAAAAAAGGAAAACATGCTCTTGTTCTTGTAACATCCCTAGACATAAGTCTAGTAGCACTACTTGAGTCATAATGAATATAATAACTGTTGAAATTCATAACATGACTGAAACTATACCCATAATCCATTTTTGGACTTAGCTGGGTCGGTTCCCCGACAAGATTCCTCATAGATCTAACCCATGCTTGCTTTTGGGCCCACAAAAATCAACTTCAGGTCATTAAAAAATTTGATCTGATCAAATCTAGCAACGGAAACGGAAATTTTTTCCCGAAAACTAAACAATAAATTAAATTAACACTTTGATCTATTACATAAGTGGGTTAGAGATTTATAACAACACTTTGTGATCAAGAATATGATGAAATGAGATGTGGATGATAGAATAATAGAGAAACAATAATTGATTGTACTGATAATACTGAAAGACGATTATAATATTTATAGGACAATATACTTGGCCAACAAGTGAATAATAAAGACAGAATCAAATAATATCGAATAATGATGATCAATCATCATTATTAGCGATATCCAAAGATATTGTAACAATTAATCTTCAATTTTGTCATTATCTCTATCTGCCATGATCACTGTAGTAATCTGATGAATACATGGAGATTGGCTCATAAGAAAAGCATGGAGGGATATAACCCTGAAGGAAAAATGATAGTTGGAGGGATGTACCCTAGCAAAATTAAAGGAGTGGAGGGATATACCATAACAGAAAGAAAGGCTTGGAGGGTTGTACCCAAACATAAATAAATGAGTGGAGGGATATACCCTAACAAAAATAAAAAGGAACGGAGGGTCATGCCCTAACAAAAAATAAAAAGAAGCGCAGGGTAGAAGGTGGAGAAAAGAAAAATAGAAAGGAGTTGAAGGTGGATACGGGTTTGTGGATAAGATAATGACAAGATTGATATTTATTAAAAATAAAAAATAATAATAATAAGAAAAATATGAAAGACACAAGGAGGCTGCCGGAGGCTTTGGTG
This sequence comes from Gentiana macrophylla, assembly GCA_026214975.1. Taxonomy (NCBI): domain Eukaryota; kingdom Viridiplantae; phylum Streptophyta; class Magnoliopsida; order Gentianales; family Gentianaceae; genus Gentiana; species Gentiana macrophylla. The sequence goes on along the minus strand of CM047810.1, from coordinate 113,838,425 downwards.
GGGCATGGAGATGAGCAGCGTTTGCGGAAGGTCCGTGCTAATATCGGCATTGCGGTGAGGCTGAGAGCTGCTATATATTGCGAAATCGTTGTGCAACAGGGGTTGAAAAAAGGCTTGAAGCTTGAATGAACCTGGAGCGGCGATGAAGAAGGAGGATGCTTGGGAGCCTAATTCGGCTTTCAATTTTGACGCCACCGGAGCCTTTGAATCAGCCATGTTTATTTCGAAAGGAAAAAAAAAATTCAACGTGAAAATAAAAATAAAAAAATTGGGAGGGGTGAGGGTTTGATCATATTGATGTCACAAACCCCCACCCAAACATTCTTTTAAGTAAAAGCTTGCTCGGGATCGAAAAGGCGTTAGTCTGCAGAGCTCGATACCATAACAGAATAATAGAAAAAGATATTGTATTGCATTACTTTGATTGAATACAATAGTAGGCTATTTATACTAATAGTCATAATGTGAACATAATAATAACCATAATGAGATTGATTACAATCAATTATTTTCCTAATTTTCTATATCTAGAATATTCGTCATTATGTCTAACACGCCCCGCAATCACATAGTAGTAGTGCAGCGAACATGGTGATTGGCTCGCAATTAATGGCTTGAGTCACGGGTGTGCGACAACTCGCATATCAATCGGCATCAACTTTTCTCAACTTGATATTGCTTGAAGAAAAGCGGTGGGATAGACCACTAAAAAAATACATGGAGGATATACCAAAAAAAAAAAAAACGTGGAGGATTTACCCTTAAAAAACAATAAATTGAGGATATACCTAAAAATAAAAAAGATAGAGCAAATCAAGTGAGTAAAAAGTCAGAATGCCCGATGAAACAAGAAGCAATTGAATTTGACCATGAGAAAGAAAGGGGCTTAGAAAAAGAAATTGATTGGGAGACCATCACCGTTAAACAAAATGAATTAGGTGTTGTGGGGTGAATCGACAATAATGACAAAAATTTTATTTTATATTTTTTTAGAAATTCGAGAGCCATAAGACAAAACAAGATCTGAAATGGGAAAAAAGGACAAGAAAAAATAATGGTTGAGAAGGACAAAAAACAATCATTTATTCTACATGTGTTCTTCTACATGTGGTTGTAGCAACATGTAGTAACACATGTAATAATGTGTCGCGGCGTTTTGTCCTTTTCAACCACTATCTTTTTTTTGTCCTTTTTCTCATTTTAGATCAAAAACAGTCCTTGACAACCTTTAACCTATTTTTTTATATTATTTTTTATTTATTTATTTTGATATTAATATAATAATAACAATAATAATAGAATAGGGGTGGCGGGAGGGAGGGTGGACGGGAAAGAAAAGCCGGCGGCTGTTGGTGGTGCAATAGATTACCATGTCCACGAATCTCATTAATATGCATGTGGATGTATGAATCTTGAAGTAAAAAGAAAGAAAAAAAAAAGAACGAGAAATAAAGCAGAGATGAGGAGGTGGGACTTGTGAAATAAGAAAGCAAAGATAGTGGTAAAAAGAAATTAAAGTGCTGATTTTTAGAGGTGGGTTGACAGATAGAAAAATGACCGGCCGAAGAACAAGCAGGAAAAAGAAATTCTAGAAGAAAGGAGAAAAAAAAGAGAAAAAAAAAAACTTAAGAACGGAGGGGTGAGGATTCGTATAGATTAGTGTAACGAACCCCCACCCGAACGGATTCTTGAAAGTTTGCTCAGGATCTAAACGACGTTAGTCTAGAGCTCCGATACCATGATAGAATAATAGAGAAACAATAATTGATTGTACTGATAATACTGAAAGACGATTACAATATTTATAGGACAATATACTTGGCCAACAAGTGAATAATAAAAACAGAATCAAATAATATCAAATGACAATCAATCATCATTATTAGCAGTATCCAAAGATATTGTAACAATTAATCTTCAATTTTTGTCATTATCTCTAATAGTGGATTCTAAGATCATCCAACAAGGCCTTCTCTACACAAGACGGTGAAGCATTTCCCCTAGCATGCTCTATGAATCCAGTAAGGATTTAGCTCCAAGAAGATCCAATATTATTAATTTACTTTGAAGATTATAAGAATTTAGTGAAGAGAAAATTTTCCCTAAAAATCCTCTGGCACCCCAAAAAGATGATGGGAGATTAGGATTTAGCTTTTGTAGGATGCCATTCATTTATAGACTTAATTAGGCATCTAGGAAGGATCTGGATTCGTTGAGTGAGCTTTTGTTCTTAGATGAGCTTCTAAGCCCAATTAGGCTTCCTAAACTCCTTAGGCAAAAGTGCCACTTGAAATTTTCTTATATAATCCTACTACGTAGGCAGCCCACTTAAGAAAAGCCTTACTTAATTATATTAAGTAATTAATCAATGTAGGAAACAATTTCGTAATTAATTTCATTTGCCATTCATAAGTCAATTGAATTAAGTGAATCAATTTTCCTTATTTTTTTTTTATTTATCTCATATATAAACCATTACTATTATTTTCTGTGAAAAACTATATTTATACTAACTACACTTAAATACTTAGATTTTAGGAAAAACATATTTTCCCATTTATCACATAAAAATGTCTCTTATCGAAATCTCGAGAAAAAAAAAATTCCTTTTATCGAGGTGTGCTACTGACGTGGTTTATGAGAGACAAGTCGTAAACCATGGGCCTATATTTATAAATTCTAGTGATTTGAATGACGAAACAAACTTTTCAGTCGAATCACCCGCTCGTTAATATTTGCGTCATATCACCGTATAGCGAGACTGTACTTTTCGAAATAAGAATAGGTTTACTCCAATATCTGTAGAATACAGAACACCTTTACTCCACTACTCATAGTAGTTATTGAGCGTCCACTTATATTACCATTACCTATGAATTACATTCCACAGGCATTTCGTATATGGAGCAAGGCATTCATCGTAAGACCTCTTCATAACATCTTATCCTCGAACTACCATTAACGCACTAGTGACAGGCATCATTTGATCTCATTAAGGTGCGCGCAAGTGATCGGTACTAGGATTAACAACCGACGAAACCGTCTTTCTACTTCCTTTTTCGAGGAAGGAGTAGACTCCATCTTTGTGACTTACATCCCCGACTACTATTCCTTGAGTGATTCCAAAAACGGTGGGATTAAGGAAAGCCCCACTTAGCTAACCGTACCGCCAAATCAAATGTCACCCTTGAAAGTCAGAGAGTTTATAATCACACCAGGATTATAATTCAACCCATAAATGCGATCTAATTATTCAATTAGATACTCTTGTTATAGAATTAGTAGATCATCATATCGAATCCGTCCAATCCCACATGAACCTTATCACGTATAAGTGTAGCCACTAAAGTGTGCAACACCGACGGCCTGGATCAGAAGGTGACATTTTAAGTGTTTTGGGTGGCTTGAATTGGTGCAATAATTCTCAGAGTGATATCAGAAATGGGGGTAAAATGTCATGATAATGAGTGACAATTTGTCTTTCATCATCACCTGATCATTGCATTGAGACTAGGCTTCATAAATCCTGTCATCTGTAGGTGGTTTAGACAAAGAACCATCTACAAACTTCATTTTACCCTTTGTAGACAAAACCATTCCTATCGCCCTTTTCCAACAATGGTAGATTTGTGCTCCTTTGAGAACAAGTTGAACAAGAACAATCACAGGATTCTCCCCCGGGTGAATGTAGTATGGATTACCGACATAATTCAGATTAGCAGAATTTCCATGTGCCATCTTTGAATGATGAACCAATTCGAAGATTCTTCAAGAAATTCAAAAAAAAATCAACAAATCAGAAAAACTGCGTAAAGAAACGGTATGTCAGAAGCAGAATCGCTTTATAACCATGTTGAATCTTAAGAGAATAACAATGGTTTGGTGATGATATCCGCAAGCTGATCCTGACAGGTAATGAAGGAGACGCTAAGTTTGCGAGCCACGACAAGTTCCCAAACATGGCGAAAGTCGATCTCAATATGTTTCGTGCGAGCATGGAAAACCGGATTGTGGGCAAGATAGGTGGCGCCAATATTGTCACACCAAAGCGTAGGCGGAGCAGGTAAAGAAACGGACATTCCTGAAGGTGACTACAGAGCCACTGAATTTCTGCAGCCGTATTGGAAAGGGTTTTGTATTCGGCTTCCGTGCTACTCTTGGAAACCGTCAAGTGCTGTTTTTTACCCCAACTAATAAGATTATCACCAAGGAAGATGCAATATGCACCAACTGAACGGCGATTGTCAGTATCAGCCGCCCAGTCAGAGTCAGAATACGCCTGGATGGTAATAGGAGAACGCCGAGAAAGTAATAAGCCGTCGGAAATGGTATGCTTAAGATACCGAATAATACGTTTAACCGCAACCCAATGATCTTCAGTCGGAGAATGCATAAACCTACTGACCTTATGGACAGCAAAGGCGATATCTAGGCGCGTAAAGCTGAGATACTGCAAGCCACCAACAATAGTATGGTAGAGAGACGGATCAGAGCAAGGAGGTCCGGAAGCAAGTGTGAGCCAAGTGATGCAGACATAGGCGTTTGGCAAGGCTTTGCCTTGTCCATATTAGCACGCTGTAGAAGCTGGAAAATATACTTCCATTGTGTAAGGTATAAACCATCAGAGTGAGGAAGAACCTCAATACCCAGAAAATAAGAGAGACCCGAGGTCCTTAACCGGAAAGTGACTGCTAAGATACTGGATAACCTGCTCAACAAGTGAAGAAGAAGAACCAGTAATAATAATATCATCAACGTAGATAAGAATGTTGACACGATCACCTGCACGTGAATAAATATAAAGATAAGTGTCGGCCTTAGATCCAACAATCCGAACCGGGAGAGGATATCAGTAAACCGAGAAAACCAAGCACGGGGAGCTTGACGGAGACCATAAAGACTGTGGCGTAAGCGACAAACATAATCCGGATAATCAGGGTGAACGAATCCCTGAGGATGCTGCATATAAACGGGCTCGGAAAGATGCCCATGAAGAAACACATTTTGAATATCCACCTGTTGTAAAGACCACCCCTGCGAAACAACAAGAGACAAAAGAAGTCGAATAGCGACCGGTTTGACAACCGGACTAAAAGTCTCATGAAAATCAATACCCTCTGCCTGATGAAAACCTTTGGCAACTAAGCGTGCCTTATAGCGTTCCACGCGGCCATCCACATGGTATCGGAGCAGGAGATTCCGAGTTCAAGCCACGCTTCCAGCACAATTAAAAAAAACCAAGTGTTGGGTCTCTCTCTCTCTTCTTAAGGCCCACACTTCCCAAACCAAAAAAAAACAAAACAAAAAACAAGTGTTGGGCCTCTCTCCCCTCTTATAGTCCCACACTTGAGGGGGCATATTAGATATATAATGTTAATTATCTATCTCTCTTTCAGCTTAAGCTTTTAGGAGAGATTGAGCTAAGAGAGAAAGACCGACATCGTCAATTTGGCGGTGACGCCTTTCAATGGCGCCGACTTGTTCATGGGTGTGAGTGCAGGAAAGGCGATGTTGGATGCCGAGGGAGGTAAGGAGGGTAGACACACGGCGATATTCCCCACCCCAATCGGTTTGAATTGATTTTAATTTAGTGTTAAAAAGGCGTTCGATCATGGCAAGAAAGGAGGGAAACACAGATTCAACGTCAGATTTATTTTTTAACGGGAAAAGCCATAGATATTTCGTAAAATCATCAAGAAAGCTAACATAGTAACGGGAGCCATAAATAGAGGGTTCGTCATAAGGACCCCAAACATCCAAATAAATTAATGAGAATATTAGGTTTTAGTCCACTTTCCGTCCAATATATAAATTTTAATCCAGTTTATATTTTTTTTTTTTGTTAATTTAAGGACAAAATATTTTTCTTCGGACTATTTTGCCCTTTAATTAGTCCCTAATATTCCAATCTAGAATTAAAGCAAATGCCGGCACCCTCTCTTCTTCGCCTGAACAACAACTTCAACCAACCTCCAACATCGCAGCACCAACCCTGAATCTCTCTGCTGCCTTGTTTAATTCGCGCAATTTCGCACCGGCGTGCACATGTCTTGAGCGCAAGGAAGGCAGCTTTTCCGTTCCGGCCACCACCTCTTTCATCTCTGCATTTTCCGTCAAACGCCGGTTCGATTCTCCGATCGTCTTCCTTACTTCTTTCAATTTCGGATCTATATGGTAAGTGCAGCTTGTTCCTATCCCCTCAACCTTTCCAAGCACGTTTCAGATTTCCCAGTTGACGTTTGGGATTAATTAATTTGTGGGTTCAATTTTGGTTGTTGTGTAGCTATGATCTTCGGTTCTTGATTTGTTTTTCAATTTACATTTCTTTACGATTTTACATAGTTCTGGGGTTGGATTTCAGTTTATCCATCTGTTTAATGTTTAATTTTACTATATCTAGGTTTTGAACATTTTCATTTTCCGAAATTTCAAGCTTAACTCGCAATTCTTCTGCTTGGGCGAATTTAGTATATAGCTTGACGAAAATGACATGTTTAGTTTAGAAGGTTAGCTGTTTAGTTAAATGATGTGATTTTTTTAGGCTGCTTATAATGCAGTTTATCTAATAAATATCTGTTCACAATGTATTGTTTTATAGGTAAAATTAAACATTAAACCTAGATATATCTAGGTTTTGAACATTTTCATTTTGTGAACAAATTGTGAACAACTAGCTTTATAGCTGTTCCATTATATCCTCAACATGAGCCCAAAATCTATTCAGACCTTTAGTAAAAATTCTTGGTACTAATTACTTTACTTACTTAATTACTACTTTGTTTTGGACATAATTCATGAAACTAAATTACATAGCTCCCCCATTTTTTCTAAAGTCTCTGGGATAATTTCACCAGCTACGTCGACGGATAAACCGTAAAAAATGGTGGCCAAGTTGAAGAACATGAAAGGTGGAAGTGAAATTCTCTGTGATTTTTTTTTAAATTTGAGCTTAATATCCCATTTAAATTGTTCCTCTGTTTGGCCTCCAAATTCATAATGGTAGGTGGTCTGTTGTGGTTGATCATATTGGTGATCCAACAGTTTAAGGTTTGGTTTAAGGATGCATCTATGATGTTTTAAAGAAGATTGATTGTGTTTTTTTACGTGGTTCATATCATTAAGCTTTCTAATAGACTAGTGTTACTTTGTTGGTGTGTTACTGCGTTACTGTGTTACTGTGTTACTGTGTTACTCTTACTGTGTCATTTTCAGCAATGTATAAGCCAAATATAAGGCTGAAAATTATATTTTGCAATGTTCTAAAACTAGCTAGGCGACGTCGGTACGCCATAGGGGCGCCTAGGTGATTTTAGGGTTTTAAGGGGTTTTAGGGTTTTAAGGGGGTTTTAGGGTTTTTACGAGGGGTTTAGGGTTATAAGGGGGGTTTTAGGGTTTTATGCATCTTTCTTGTCTAAACACTTGGGAAAACTTGATGTTCGCCTGAATGGAACCCTAATAGCCTAGAAGGGCCTTAGGCGCCTAAAGGTCTAGGAGCGCCTGAAAGCGTCGAAGGGCCTGGAGCGCTAGAAGGGTCCAGGCGCCCGAAAATCGCCCGGCACACTTGGCGCCCGAGATAAATCGCCTAGAGCCAAGTCGAGGACGCCTGAGGGTCGTCCAGGGCCTATCTTGGCGCCTAGCGATCTCCTGAGCGATTTTTAGAACACTGATATTTTGGAGCAAAAAATAAAGTGTTTAAAGGTTGAAAAACTTGAAATACTTTTTTTGTTGACTTTATGTAGTTGCCTTCTTCTACTTTCTTCAAATATACCTTTAAAAATACAATGTTGCAATGTTTTTTTTTTCAAAAAAGAATCGATAGTAGTGTGATTCAAACCACCTCCCTTACATTGGAAAGCATACTAAATGATATTTCAGTCATTAATGGATAAGAAATGCAATGGGTATTTGTTTTATGTGGTTATTAGTACTGAAAAGTGTTTTGAGAAGTTGAAGAGGAAAACAGAATTGGTTGTGTTATTGCAGGCATATGATGTCTTTATTTGGTTTCAATCTTTCTTTGCATTCCACTATTTGTTGTGGTGTGGTTTTGGCCTAGATGGTTGAAGGTTGTTGATTCAAATGGTTATGTTTGTGTTTTTTTTTGTCTTTAGAAAATTGGAGGAGCCTAGATTCTCTATTGACGAGGCCGAGCCGATGCATTTTCTGCTTCATACATCTTTCATGGAGTTTGATGTGATGGGGGTTTGAAGGATGAAGGTCCATAGATGGTAAAACGAACTTGAAGAATATTTTAGTTTCATTGATAGGCTTTTTGATTACATCCAATGGTATTATGCTTTTATTCTCTTGATTCCCCCGGAGTTGCATCTCCATAATGCTTTGATAGATTGTTTCATTAGGATATGAAGCAATTTTTGATAGATTTTTGTATTACACAATGTTAGTGGTGATATTTTGGATGTTAATAAAATGTGTTTCTTGTATTATTCTTATTCTTTCGTATTCTTGTGTTTACGTATCAGATATTACGGTAACACAAGAACATGTGTTGATGTAATCGCTTGATAAAATTAAATCTTTCAAATACTACGTCGAAAGGGTATCAAATGAGGTCTCAAAATGAAGATAAAAAAAATATGAACTTTGGTGAAACAATTTTGATGATCGGTGTTTTAGATCAAAAGTTACGGTCGTTTATAAGAAAAAAAACGGTCCGGTTAATATAAATATTTTTTCGTCTTTCAAAATATACGTCGGAAGGATATCGTGTTTGGGCTCAAATTGAAGAGCAAAAAAAAAACATGAATTTTGGTGAAAAAATTTCGATGATCAGAGTTGTAAATCAAAAGTTACAAGTGTTTGAAAAAAAAAAAAAAAAAAAACTTTCAAACCTGGGGCTGGGAAGGGTGAAGCGCCGAAGCGGAAGCAAATGAAGTGAAAAATGCGCGCGGCTTTATTAAAAGAGGTATTTTTGTCCGTCTGAAATTTTTTTGTCCTTTTTGCAACTAAAAAAAATGTGTCCTATTTATTTACTCCCTCCGTCCCACTTTGTTTGGGACTTTTGGGAACTCATAAAAAAATAAGGAGACATCATTTAATTTCTTGTCTACTAATTAAAAACATAGCTCAATTACAATTACATCCTTTTGTGTTCTTCTACATTTTTCAATAAATTGTTATATGAGGTCATTTTAGACATTTAATAGACAAATTTAATTCTAAACATTAGAAGTGGGACTAATTTTGGGACATCCCAAAAAGGAATAAGTCCCAAACAAAGTAGGACGGAGAGTATTTTGTTTATTTTTGTCATTTTCCCTCAATTCCCCTAAATTAAATCTAAAGGTGCAACATAAGTAAATTCAGACGTATATAAAGGTTGCCAATGGCTTTTAGCTAACTGGCACGGGGCACACACAGCTGGTGGTGCTTTATTCGGAATAAAAATAGAAATACGATGTAAGGCTTCACGAAGCACGGAGTGGGAGCAGTGACCGAGACGTTGATGCCATGTGGTGGAGGTAGAGGCAGAGGATGTGAGAGTTTGAGTGGGAGGACGGTGGAAGGAAGCGGAGAAGTGGTAGAGCCCATCTTTGACATAACCTCTAAGATGGACGTGACCCGAGTAGTCTTTCACAAGAAAATAGGAGCCATGAAATTCGAAATAAACATTATTATCAGAAGCAAATTTATGTACGGAAAGCAGGTTTCTGGTTAAAGATGACGTAACAAGAATATTAGATAAATAATAAGACCGGGAAGGAGTATGTACAGAAGAAGAACCATACTGAGAGATAGATAAACCTGTACCGTCACCGATGTGAACCTTTCCGGGGCCGTCATAAGGGTTGGATGAGAGAATAAGGTTGCGAAAATCGTTGGTGAGATGATGTGTGGCACCGGTGTCCGCATTCCAATCAGAATTTTATGGGAAGCACGGTTGTGCGGCATAAGCTTGGGGAGGACGAGGATGGCGAGGAGCCGGCGGGTGAGAATATTCATAATGATAATAACACGACTGAGCCGTGTGACCGGTTTTTGCACATATTTGACAAGCGGGATGTGGCTTGCCGGAATTATAGCTCGGATAAGAAGGCTGTTTGGGAGGACGAGGGGTGCCACGTCCACGGTCACGCCCCCGGCCCCGGTAATTATGAAAGCCACGACCCCAAGAGGTTGATTGCCCCTGCTGCGTTGAAGGTGAGGAACCTGTTAAATGAGATGAAGCAGGAAACGACAGCGAGCCCGTTGGTGAAGCGGATGGAACAACCACAGGCCGATGATGTTGCAGCCGAGACTCGGTGGTAAGCAACAAAGCATAAACCTCGTCCAATGTAATTTCAGTTCGAGCAGAGATCATTGGTACGAGGGAATCAAAATCTGGACCAAGGCCGGCGAGAAGGTATGCTATGTGGTTGTCTGAGTTGAGCAGATGTCCGGCGAGAGCAAGCTCAACAGCAATCTTTTTAATTTTAAAGTAATAATCTGCAGCCGAAGATTCACCTTTCCGAGTCGATGCGAGTTCGGTCCGCAATTGCACGAGTTTGGCTCGGCTTTGTGATGCAAACGATGTTTTAAGAGCCGCCCAAATTTCAGCCGAGGTGGTGGTTGTATATACTTGTGCTAAAACGTCCTCCGAAAGAGACAAAGTAATTGTACTGAGAATAAGATTATCCGTTTTCGACCATTCAGCAAATTTGGGATTTGGTTTGGTCTGACCATTATTTCCGGCCAGAGTGGAAGGCGGCGACGGAATCGTGCCATCAACGTAGCCATAGACGCCTAGGCCACGGAGATGTGGGACGAGTTTAGCTGTCCACAGGTGATAATTATGACGTGTTAGTTTGACGATTTGAATAGAGGGGGAGGGAGAGAAGGAAGGATAAGAGGAGGTGAAGTGGTTACCGGTGCCTACTGTTAAATCCGATGCCATGGGGTTGAGGAAGAAAAAGCTGCTGTATATTTGTTTGTCTGTTTGTTTTGTTTTGTTTTGTTTTGTTTTTTTTTGTTTTTTTGTTGATGAGGATGGGAGATTAACGAAGAAAGAGAGGGTTAGGGCTTAGGAATGGTGGCGTAACACGAGAGAGAGAGAAAAATCGACCGCTCACATACCATATTATAATTCATAATTCTATATTTCATTGATTTAAAACATTGTGTATAGTACAATATATATAGTATCCAGCAGTGTCGGATCCAAAAATTTGTTTTAGTCGTGTCACCGGAGTCTAAAACTATATTTCTATAAATTTGTTCCAGTGGGGTCACCGGAGAATAAAATGATATTTTTTAACCATAAAATGACATTTTTAACAACAAAATAACATCGTTTTAATACTAAAAAAATTTTCTCCGGATCTCAGTGGGTCACGTGACCCCACCCTTCAACATGTGGATACGCCCCTGGTGGCTAAATTACAATTTTGGTCCTCTAACTAGACACGTTTTTCGATTTTGGTCCTGGTTTTCTCCGGCGACAATTTTAGTCCAAGAAGTGGTCTTTTTTTGCAAAAATAGTCACGAGCGCCGGAAAGACCACTACAGGACTAAAATTGGTCTTTTTTCGCGACAATTTTAGTCCTGTAAGTCGTCTTTCATGCGACAATTTTAGTCCCAGAAATGGTCTTTCCGCCCCGTTCGGGACTATTTTTGCAAAAAAAGACCACTTACAGGACTAAATTTGTCGCCAAGAAAAACTGGACCAGAAAAATCAAAACGTGTCTAGTTAGAGGACCAAAATATAATTTAGCCCGCCATGTAGTATCCGGTGACTTAGCCTCTAAGTAAATACAAGATAAATATTAAAATAATAATAATAATCAAACCACTATTTTATCCTCGACAAAGAGATCAAACAGAATAGGTCAAATTGATCACAAACTCAAGAACATTCAACATGCTCTTCAACAACATTTGAATTTAGCAAAAAAGAGGAGGGGGGGGGGGGGGGGGAGGGAACAAATTGATCTTCATGAATTGATCATGGAACTGTAAAATATAAACCTCTAATCGATTTTCCACAGCTCCAATTGATGTTTATATAGAGTGTGTGTCCTCAATTCCGACTAACTAACAATGTGTAACCGAATAACTTAATTTTACACCAAACTGTTTGATAAAGTCCTAAAAGAGCATGGAAGAAGAAAGAAATATACAGAAGAAGAAGAAGAAATAAGAGAGGCATGACATTTGTTGTTTAAATAATAAATTTATTGTGCTAATTCCAAATGTGAAGGGAGCGACCCAAATGTCAGAGTTTCGCCCAATCAGTCTATGTAACTCTGTTTACATACTTTTATCTCGTACTCTAGTGAATAGACTGAAGAAAGTTATGGACAGTATCATTTCATCCAATCAGTCCGCCTTTGTAAAAGGAAGATTAATCACAGATAATGTCATTGTTGCGTTTGAAATGTTTCACTCTATGAAACTGGGGAAGAAAGACTGCAGCAATCATATGGCCCTTAAGCTAGACATGATGAAAGCTTTCGATGGAGTTGAATGGGGATTTCTGAGATAAGTAATGGAAGCGATGAATTTTCTTGCATTATCTCTGTGATCATGGCGTGCATTTCTACGACCTCTTATCAGATTCTGATTAATGGTCATCCATCTCCTGTCATCAAACCAACAAGAGAAATTAGACAGGGAGATCCTTTGTCACCATTTTTATTTATTTTATGTGCTGAAGGGTTTTCATCTATGCTTCGACGTGCAGCCTCTACTTCATCTTTTCGGGGAGTCACCTTTGGTAGACACAGCGGGTGCGAACTGACACACCTTCTTTTTGCTAGCTGATGATAGTTTGATATTTGCGGAGGCCACCCCGTAGTCATGCCGGGCCATTACTTCAATCCTTGCAGATTATGAGTCCCTCTCAGGTCAAAGAATAAATTTCAATAAATCATCTATATTTTTCAGCAAGAGGATAAGTCAAGCCACTAATTCCCACCTCTCATCAATATTGCACATCCCTTTGGACAAAGGTGTTGGAAAATATCTTGGGCTACCGTTTGTTATTGTCAGGTCCAAGAAAGAAATATTTCATTATATCAAAGAAAGAGTGCAAAAGAAATTAAATGGCTGGAAAGGAAAATTTATTTCTCCTACGGGTATAGCAATTTTAATAAAATCGGTGGTGCAGGCTCTTCCCCAATATGCCAGTTTTTTTGGGGATCATTGGAGGGAAAAGACAAAATTCATTGGAAATCATGGGATAGTTGTTGTAAGAAAAAGGTAGATGGTGGCTTAGGCTTTCGCGACCTAAAATGCTTTAACCTGGCCCTTCTTGCAAAACAAGCATGGCGGATTCTTACCGACCCTCAATCCATTTCAACATGTGTTTTGAAGGTGAAATACTTTGAGAGGAGTAACTTTAAAGAAGCAAAGATCACCAGCTATCCCTCAACAACATGGAGAAGCATCCTCCAAGGTAATGAACATCTTTTCCACGGTCTTCGATGGAGAGTTGGAAGTGGAGACTCCATTGATATTAAAGAAGATCCTTGGTTGCCTGCTCAATCCTCCTTTTGTGCTCACCCGGTTATGGAGAGGCTCCCCGACCGTAAGTTGTGTTATCAACCCAACACTTTGGAGTTGGAAGCATGACTTGATCAAAGAAGCTTTTAATCCATTTGAGGCGGAGAAGATTTTATCTATCCCCTTATCCCATGGCTCGAGAGAAGATAAACTTATTTGGCATTACTTTGGCAATGGCATGTACTCAGTAACATCTGGATACCAACTCGCTTACCACTTAAAAAACTAACATGTTATTACTTCGACTACATCTTCCTCAAATCCGAGAAGGAATCTTTGGAGTGCTATTTGGAAGTTGAAAGTTAAGCCACGTGTAACACATTTTCTGTGGAAAATTCTAAATAATGCTCTCCCCACCGCTTTGGGTCTGCAAACACGGGGGATAGGAAATGGTTTGTGCAACATTTGTCATAGAAACGAGGAAACAATATGGCATTGTCTTGTAGATTGCGCGATTTCTAGAGCCATTTGGAGGAAGCACCATCTTGGCAATTACATAGCTTTGCTAGAGGTACACTCTTTAGCGAATTTTTTGATGCGATTTTGTGTCTTTACAATGAGCTTTGAGAGGCGCCCTCGGATCATTGCATTCTATAAAATATTTGGAAAGCGCATAACGATTGGACATTTGAGGAAAAAGAAATACATGTGAGTTCCATCTTATCTCATGCAAATGCCGAAGCTGAGGAATATTTCCAGGCCGTTCTACACAATAACCATGCACTGCTAGAGCCGATTCATAACACGAAGTGGGACCCACCCACACCAGACATGCTTAAACTCAATGCGGACTCTGCTTTTGGAGAAGAATAAATAGCTGTTGGTGGAATATTATGAAATAGTCAAGGTAAGATTATTAGGAGTTATTCCAGACGACTGGAAGGCCGTTATGATGTTATGGTGGGAGAAGCCCTTGCTATGTACATGCTCTTGTTTTTGCTCTCACGTGGGGTTTCTTTAGTGTGGTGTTTGAGGGAGACTCCTTATTGACTCATCAACGCATGAAGGATTTTTCCGAGGACCTCTCGCCTCTTGGCAGTATAATAGAGGATTGTAGAATTTGACTACATGCATTTGTAAATGTCTCTTTCTCTTTTGTTAAAAATCAAGGCAATGTGCCCGCCCAATTGCTCGTTAAAGAAGGTCTCCATTTTGTAGGATGTGTTGAACGGAGTTTTTCCCCACCTTCTCATGTTATTCGTGTTTGTATGATGGACGTTGAATAAATAATATAATTTGGATTTCAAGAAAAAGAAGAAATGAAATAAAAATAAGAAGAAAAGTTATAAAATAATAAGAAAAAGGGTCAGAAGGACAAATAAGTTAACAAATCATGATCAAAGGACAAATTCATTTTCTGTCGATTAAAAAGGACAATTTCATTATTAATGGACCTAAATACCCTTAAAAAGATAAAATAGAAATGAGTTGTTTTTTTTTTTTTTTTTTTTTGAGAAAAAGAGTCACATAAATATTGAGCATTTAAGTCCGACATTAAGTTGGAGTAATAGTAGGGATTTAAAGCATCTCAAAAACGGTTATCCTAGTTTCATATATAGATTTTTGACTAAAAAGACATATTCTTAACTAAATGGGAAATGCAGGACATTGTGATTTAATAAGGACGAAAGACCTTGTTTTATCATAAATTACCATTCTCT
This sequence comes from Gentiana macrophylla, assembly GCA_026214975.1. Classification (NCBI taxonomy): domain Eukaryota; kingdom Viridiplantae; phylum Streptophyta; class Magnoliopsida; order Gentianales; family Gentianaceae; genus Gentiana; species Gentiana macrophylla. The sequence continues at coordinate 113,823,264 of CM047810.1, read as the reverse complement.
TGATACATTCACAAGTTGTTATAAATAATAATAATAAATAGCTGCCTACCCTAATAGGAGATTTAATTTAATTAATTATCACCATTTACTATAACGGCCAATCACTATTGCATGATTTAGGCATCCATTATTATTACACAATTTTGATTTTAATGTAAAAAAATACTCATTTTATCTACAATAATGACCCAAAATAACTCCACCCAATGTTACTACATTTGTTTTTTTGTAAATACATCTAATTTATTAGTTGTTACTATTTCTTTACCAATGTTACTATATTTTTTTTTGCAGTAACTATATCTATTTTATTGTCTGTTAGTACAATTGTTTTCGAGTGTTACTACATTTTATTTTTGTGTGTAACTATATTTTATTGGTTGTTAAAGCTTTTTGCATGTTACTAATTTTTTATTTGTAACTATATTATATTGGATGTTACTACTTTTTTATGCTATTACATTTTTTGTTGTTGTGAGTACATCCTTTTTTATAAGCGTTACTATATCTTTTTGATGTAACAACATCTATATTATTGTATTTTAATATATATGAAATAGATTTTTGTCTAAAAGAACATATTATCTTTAAAATATGGATGAAAGGACATTGAATTTTTGTTAGGACAAAATGCTTGGTTTTCCTAAATTACCCCATTTTACTTCTTCGCCAGTAATACAGAATATAATAAAAAAAAGATGGGTTGTCTTTAAGGAAAGCAATTATTGTAACCGCTAATCTATTTTCCTTGATTTTAGGAAAACATTATCATTATATATTTTTGAATTCAAGCATAAAAATACCCAATAAATTTAGAGTTTTGATTTTTGTAAAAAATAAATTGTATTTATCTTAACACACTAACTATTTCCCATTATTTTAGTCATTCATTATCCTTATACAACTTTGATTTTAATGGGAAAGAAATACTCGCTTCATCTGCATTTTTTACACAAAATTTACTTCACCTATAATCTACGCAAAAATTACTCTATTTACATTCTTCGATCCATATCGGTGTTACTATATTATTTGTATCTATTTTATTGGTTGCTACTACTTCTTTTTCAATATTATTATATTTTTTTGCTGTAATTAAATATAGGGGTAATGATGGAGAAGGACATAAATATTTCATCAATTAGGGAGAATGACAGCTTCTTGAAACTTTTGAATAAAGGACAAAACTTTTTATTTTATTTTTTTAATTATTCTGGCCGCAGGTTTTATAAAATAAAATAAAAAACCTCAACACACTTTCTCTCTCATCCATCATTTTTAAACATTCATATCTTTCAATCTACAACTCTAAATTTGAAATTTCTTTTATCAAATTTTTTATTTTTTCATGCTCTTTATTTTGTGACCACATTCAACATATTCCGACGTGATTTCAGAAAATCCGCTGTTGAAATTCACTATTGTTCGAAATTCACTGATTTTCGGGATTCACCGGGGAGATCCACTGAGTGAATTTCGATAGTGAATCTCACGAAAAACAATGTAATTATATCGAACCAAGTCTCAAACGAAGAGTATCAAAAAATAAAAAATTCAGTGAAATTTTCATTGCGTTTGGATCTCTAGATTAAAAGATATGGGCGTTTCAAAATCGGGGAGGAAAGAGAAAAAACAAAAACAAAAACAAAAACAAAAAAAAAAAGTCCAGGTACGCTGCGCGTTTTTTTTATTTTTATTTTTTTATTATTTAATTATTTTTTTTGAAGTGTCCTTATGGCTATAAAAATTATAGAATTCGTCCTTCTCCTGATAAAAAATATGTGGTTGTCATGTTACTTAAAAATATTCCAAAACCTGTCCTTATCCCTAATTCTCTATTAAATATATTTCATTGACTGCTACTATTCTTTTTTATGTGTTACTACGCGTTTTTTTTCCGTAACTACATTTTCTTAACGGTGTTACTACATTTTTTTACAGTAACTACATTTGTTTTATTGATTTGTTACTACTTTTTTTTGTGTTATCATATTCCTTGTTGTTGTAACTATATCTATTTTATTGGTTGTTATTACCTTTTTTTTCAAGTGTTACTACATCTAGTTCATTGGCTGTTACAAGTCTTTTTTATGTGTAGTACTTCTTTTTTGGCCGTATCTACATTTTCTTTAACATTATCACTGTTACTACACTTTTTTTACTATTAATATTTCTATTTTGTTGGTTGTTATTATTTCTTTTATCTGTGTTAATACATCTATTGTACTGGCTTTAACTATATCTATTTTATTGACCGTAAAACCTTTTTGCCTGTTAATGTGCATGCGAAACACATTGAAAATAGTGCAAATTAGTTATAAGGCCGGCGTTAGAGAATTAATGATCATTTAGGACACTCCGAAATCTTATTTAGTTATAAGGACATTCTAATTTTAAGAAGGAAACTTATTTAGTTATAAGGACATTCTAATTTCAAGTGGATAAAGAAGAAGAAGGAAAAAAAGGAAGGAAGGAAGGAAGGAAGGAGGAAAGAAAAAAAAAAGAAAAAGAAAAAGAAAAGATGAAGCGCTGGAGCTGATGTTTGTTTGTTTGTTTGTTTTTTAGATGCAATGACATTGATGTCTGAAATAGTGACATTGATGACTTATGCAATGACATTGATGTCCGTTGCAGTGACATTGATGAATGATGCATGGACATTAAGCTAAACATTCAAGATCGTGTTAAAGAATTGAGGGATTCCCCAATGAATCCAATTATCAGGAGGGCACAAACAACGTGTGGCCATTACAAGAGTCATAGTGAAGAGTCTTTGTAGTTTCACCAAACTTGTACTTCTATCCATATTAAAAGCTCCACATTTGGAGAAATGCAAAACAAGAGCGGTGGTGATCTGATTGTTAGGTTTTATCGCGATGACATTGGCGACTTATCGCAGTGACATTGATGTCGATCACGGGGACATTGATGACTTATGCGGTGACATTGATGTCTGCAAGCGATGACATTGATGATCATATTTACAATTAGATAACTGATGCAATGATATTGACGTCACCGCATATACAACTTGATACACACATTTGATAACTTTGTAAAGTAACTTTATTTCTTTGTTATCTTTAAATATTTGATTGATGTTGGTTATTTGATTAGTGTTGGTTTAAATTTTCGATAACTTTGTAAAATAACTGTATTTCTTTTGTTTTATTTTGTTTAAATGCATATTTTTACAACCAAAGGTATGCATAAATTGTTACAATAACACGTCATTGCATAAATCGTTACAATAACACGTCACTGCATAATTCGATACAATAAGACATCACTGCATAGATCGCTACAATAAGAAGTCACTGCATAAATCGCTATAATGAGACGTCATTGCATAAATCGCTACAATGAGATGTCACTGATCAAGGTTGCCAATTGATCGCGGCGGTCAATACATCATGGTAGCCAATGAATCGCGGCGGTGAATGCATCGGGGTGGTTAATGGATCCCGGTGGCCAATGCATCCGGGTAGGTGGTCAATGCATGACGGTGATCAATACATCACGTCGATTTTTATGAAGAAAAAAATTGATTTTAAGAAATTTATTCGGAAAAATATCAAATTTGATTTTAGAATAAAGAAGACGAAAAAATATGAATTTTAGTGAAAAAATTATATGATCCGAGTTTTAGATCAAAATATATGACATTTAGAATATGGTGAATTATAAAACAAAAAAAATCAAAAAAAACAAAAAAAACCCACGCACACAGTAAGTTTTTTTTTGTTTTGTTATGTTTTTTTTATTTTATTTTAATTACTTTGAACGCTTTTTTATATTTCCTCCTTCTTTTTTTTTTCCTTCTTCCTCTTTATCCACTTGAAATTAGAATGTCCTTATAACTAAATAAGTTTCCTTCTTAAAATTAGAATGTCCTTATAACTAAATAAGATTTCGGAGTGTCCTATTACCCCTAATAAGTTGAAAATCAGTCCTTTTAAATAATTGACCCATGAAAATAAATGCATGCAAGTAAATACATAGATTTCAGGCTTTAAGACATTGTGTTTTTAATTTTTATCTTTTTTGTTATATTTATTGAAAATTGTGTAACCGTTTGCTCCTTATTAATGTGTTTCCTCATCTCAAGGATTTTTTAATTTTTAATTATTATTCTTAATTTATCCCCTAAGGATATTTTGGTACATTAATTATGAAATTGTCATTTTTAACGAAAATGCAAATTATCCTTTCATCCTATTTTTTTAAATTTCTTGTCGTTCTAGCCCTTTCCCTTTTTTTTAAAAATTAAAATCTAGATATAATATTCACAAGTAGCTAGCCAAGAGAACAAAATCGACTCGATTACTTTATTGATTTGACAATTTCCTCTCGCAACTCATACAATTCACACAGGCAATGATATAAGTATATATATCATTGCATGTGATGCAATGATCTAAGTATATATATCTTGTGTCGCTAGTGGAATGTTTCACACGTATCTAGTCAATGAAATTAGGGGAAATTAGGGGGAATTAGGGAAAAAGGTAAAAAAAAAAAAAAAAAAACGTCCTCAGTTTGGATTGCAGGCTGCAACTCGCACTCATGAAGCCGAATTCCTGTTCTCAACCCATGACCAATATGAGCTAATTTCTAAATAGGTGAATATGATACACTTTCAAAACTTTTATCTAAAGCACAAAAGTAATTAATTTTATAAAAACTGGACCCATGTTTCAAAAAAAAAATGGAAAATTAGGCTGAAGGACACTTTACACATTTTTTTTTAATTAACAATCCTACTCAACATTTTTTATAGGGTGAAGGGCAAAATTTTAATTACATGACTAAATTGCCCGTAGTTAACCTATTCCTAAGTTTCAGGTTTATCCTTCCTCGCTTCGAAGACAAAAGAAATGGCTCTTATGAACTTCATCGTGATTCAAAGGATTCACGATCTGCCTTAATTCTCTTCCAAATTCGCATCGTCGATCATCGAATTCAAATAATTCTTTCTCAGCAGATAATTGATTCAACAGGTGTATTTGCCATTTTTTTTGCTTATTGTTCGATGATTTGTAGATCATAAATCTGCGTTTTATAAGATAAATTTCAATCTTCCTTATGAAATTTAACATGAATCTGAGCTTTTTAAGTTTAATTCGTTCTTCATCCTGAAATTGATGTTTGCTTTCTGAATATTGTGTGTTTGATGACAAATAGCGTGATTCACTGCTAATTTTCTCTGATTACTTTGTTGATTCACCATTGATTTTCTATGATTCCTTTGTTATGTAGGTTTTTGAAGGTGTTTGACGAATTGACAGAATCAATTCCAACTGGTTTTCAATCACCTTTTTCGTTGTATAAAGCATTTGAAGCTATCTTCATTTCACCTAAGACTGGGAATTACTTGTTTGATGAGCTTGAAGGTTTGAAGGATACCCGTCAGTTGTTCGACGAAATGCCAAAACCGTTGTCAGTCAATCATGATATTGTGGTTGATAGTTATAAAGACTTGGGGTATGAATATGATGCAGCAAAGGTCAGTAATGATTCACAGTAAATGCTACATTTCAAGCCTCACATTGAAGTTGGTAATAGTAAAGTAATAATGTTTGTATTCGACCTGGGCGGTAGACGTCAGGGCCAGGCTGCTCTAGAAAAGGTTTCTCGGAACCCCACTCATAGAATCACACGCTTCAAGACGGCGATTTGCGGATGAAGACTTTCAAGTAATGTGGTCTCCTAAAATTCCATTAGCCTATCTAAAGCAGCGAAGATTATGTCTGGCTTTGCCGCTGTCGACAATGGAGCTTTCGACGTCGTTCGTATGTGTCTAAAGCACATTTCTGATGCATTTAACAACTTGGTTCGGTTTCACAAGGAGCTCAAGACCCAGGTTTCCCATCGCAAGGGGAATGCTTCTCAGCCTATTGTTTATGCTGTAAAGTCATAAAGTTTAGATGACTCAAGGGAAAGCCCTGATGAGAAAAAGGTACAAAAACGCAAAAAAAAAAAATCACGACTTGGAGGCATCCCAATTGGTCATTGATTGAGGAGAAAATTGATCAAACTGGTTCGAATAATGAGGGTACGAAAAGTGATTGATCAGGGGGCATATGAGTCTTTAGGGAAAAAAGGAAAGAAGAAAGACAAGAAAGAAAGAAAACAAAATGAGGAGCCTTTGAGTATTGTGCAAATCTCTGATGATCATGTAAAAGGGGAGAGAATTGAGTATGAGGATGCTAGAAAGGAGTTTGATGGTTCGGGTGTAAAGAGGAGCAAGAAGAGGAGAAAGAGGAATGATGATGGAGTGGGTGAGAAGAGCTTAAAGGAGGATGTGAGGTCGGAAAATGTCGGGGAAGTTGTTGATAAGGTAAAAGAGGATGGTAAAAAGAAGAGGAAAAAGATGAAAACTGAGAGAATTGATTAGTTGTACCATGAGGGGGCATTTTGCTACAGATTTGTTTGTGGTTAAATGATCCATGTAACTGTATTGTGAGTTCTTGCGGGAAATTTTTATTGTGTTATTGAGTTTTTGTGTATCACTTGAGAATAGAATGTATCCAATGACAGTTATGGTGTTTTTTTTTCCTGATGAAAGGAGTCATACAGATTGATAAATGCAAAAGCATTCTTAAAAAAATAAATTATTAGGGAGTACAAACTAGAGAGGTTCCGATTGAGGGAAGATGGCATCAGTTGGTATTACTCATTACCTAATTAACAAGCAAATTGTTTTCTAGTCAATAATGAAGATGTTGAAATCATGTTGGCTGAATCTACTTCGTTTGATGCATCACGTGTACAGGCATATGTTGTTTGTAATTGTTCTAGTGTGGCTTCTACTTGTATTAAATCAGTTGCATCATCATTTGTTATTGAATTTGATGATGAGGAGATCAATTTGCTGCCTACGTTTTGTCCTCGGATCGAGTGTATGTTTGTCTTTTATGCATATTATTTTGGATGTACTGTCTTTTTGTGTTTGTAGAATTATGTTCATTTACGTATTATATGTTATGTAAAAAATGGATGCAACCAAACAATTTCACAATACATTTGTTTTAATAGTCTTTGTTTCGTTCTATGATCGAGTTTGTTTCATATTGTTACTCTATTTTTCAGGAGATTCACCGTCGAAATTCACTAGTGAATATTAATAGTGAATTTTCGAATTATAGTGAATTTTGACAATGACTTTCGAACAAACATAATATTTGACAGTAGCATTGTAGTTACTGAAGTTATGACTCAAAATCATACATGTACTAATCAACCAAGAGACAAAAAAAGAGATTATATAATAATTGAAATATGTAAACATTAATTAAAATAATTGTTTTCCTTCTCCCCAGTAATTCAAATCACTTCAATTTAGAACATAAACACGAAATAAACCATGGTGTTCACTTGGCATTTACACATTAATAGTGATGTTGGCCTACATTACCATATGTTCATCGGCCTTCCATTTTTTGTTGATCACCGATTCGTGCAATCTGGTAGATGTAGTACATGACATATATAGCCCCTTATGATCCATATATACATCCAATAGGTATGTGATCTTGTTTGGGTATTGATGATACCGCAAGCGACCAATCTGCAGACAACACATTTTTGATTAGTGAATATGTTTAGCTTCTGAATCAATGTTAGTATTGTCAATATTCACTGTGGTGAATATTCTCAGTAAATCAAACTTTTCAGGAACATAAGTGCTAGAAAGCAGATTAACCATGGGCCTAATAAGCAAGCGAGATAAAGCTAAAGTAGACATGATAAGTAAGGAATCAGTTGAATTTAAAGAACCTAAACTTGGTGCTGTAAGAAAGGTGAACACCATCACTACCATTGCATGTAAACAGGGAATGCATGTTAAAGTGAGTTTGGGTGAATATTCAATATTTGGCTTAGTGAATTTTCTCAGAGAATCAGACTTTTATGAACTAAAACATAAAAATGAGAGACAGAGGTAGGACAAAAGAGCTACATTAATGTTTAACAAGTGAACTAATCTTTATATGTACAAGAAGCTGGGATATACATTAAACACCTTGATTGTTCACACTGAGAAAACAATCGAAATGATAGATATCGCATTCACTAAATAAACATCATTAAATAAAGGAAAACAGATCAGTTAATTTATCCAATTATGAATTTCAGTACTAATTAAAGGGAAACAGAGCAATGAATTTGTCCAATTATGAATGTCCGTATTAAAACTTGCTGCTATAAACAGTGAATGCATATTAAAAGAGCATCTTCAATCCCCTCAACACACTTCAAGGTAGTGAATTTTACAGGATCTTGAATTAACTAAGAAAAAAAAATAGGTTAAGGAGGTACAAGTTTGTGTTCATTAACTTCAGGAAAGAAAACTTAAAAGATTTTGAAAAACCTGCACCCTTTGAATTCTTTCTTATACTTTTGCTGGTACTTTTTCATTAATGTCTATGTATAGCCAGCCTTTAGATGCAACAAGCCGTGTTTTTGTCACCAAGAATCCAATATAGACTACCTATATGGTCGTCATCCGGGGGTGGGCAGGGGCGGACGCAGGATCTCGGCTAAGGAGGGGCAATAAAATTTTTAAAGGCAAATAAAAAATTTAAGGGGGGGCAAACTATATGTAGCGTACAAATTTTAGTGTATTTTTTTCGGATTAAGAAGCGATTGCCCTTGGTCATATGTATGTTCGCCACTGGGGGTGGGGGGTGTTGGGTGTTAGATAATAAGAAATTGATATTCCCATCCTTATAACAACTATCTAAAAGAAAAACAAAATATCAAGAAATTGTTCTACCGGTAAAAAAACAAGCAACCACAACTGTATACTGTAAAATTACAGACTTATAAGTTCATAGCTGACATTAGATATGGTAAAGCAAGAATCTTTGCTAATCAAATTCGACCGATTCAAAGAGTCAAGAGGCTTTAAAACTAAAAATCTGTTCAAATGCTGACCATCTATCAAGACTCAAACATCTTGATTGTTCACACTGAGAAAACAATCGAAATGATAGATATCACATTCACTAAATAAAGGAGAAACAAATCAATGAATTTGTCCAATTATGAATGTCGGTACTAATTAAAGGGAAACATATCAGTGAATTTGTTCAATTATGAATGTCACTACTAAAACTTGCTGCTATAAACAGTGAATGCAATTAAAGTGAATTTGAGTAAATGTTCACTGAAAAAACAATCAAAATTTCATAAATGTCGTCCACTAAATAAAGGGAAAACAAAGAAGTGAATTATTCCAATTCGTACTGAAAAAGTCTTCGAACTGAGATCGATTGAGTATTAATGCTTCCAAATTAGCGATGGAGTTTGTGTTGTGCTAAAATTCCGTCCAATTTGCGATGAATTCTTGCGTCCTTTTTGGCAATCGCAGAAGGGGAGAGTTGCGTATGAAGTTTGGAAAATGCGTGAATGAAGGTTAGCAGATTTTTTTATTATGAAGGGTAAGAGAGTCTTTTTATGCAACATTTTTTTAAATTTGTCCTATTCACTAATAAGTGAAATAATTTTGCCCTTGGGCCTCATTACACCCAAAAAAAATGGGACAAATAAAATGGGACGGAGAGAGTATATATTATCTTGTCTTTTTTGTGAGCCAAAGTATGGATACAAATATCCTGAAATGTCCTGCTGTAGCAACAACTCCATATTTTTAGAAGATAGAGGAAGACTTAGTCAAACCCATTGACTAGCTAAAATATTTATCAAAATAATCTCAGGATAAAAACAATATATTGAAATACTATATTTATATAATACAACGTTAATCCTATCGCCCTTTTCCAGCAATGGTAGTTTTGTGCTCCTTTGAGAACAGGTTGAACAAGAACAATCGTAGGATTCTACCATGGGTGAATGTAGTTTAGATTACCGATATAATTCAGATTAGCAATATTGCCATATGCCATCTTTGAATGATGAACCAATTAGAAGAATATATATTAATTCTTCAAGAAATTCAGATTAGCAGTTATAAAAAAAAATTAAAAAAAATACAGAAATGAAATAAAACACAGTAATAGCATAACACATTCATACATCAATCTTTTGGATACAACACAACACAACACAAAGTAGAGCATTAATCCTTTTAACTGACATTTTACTATGTAATTAAATAACGTATGTTTTTGAATTAACAAAAACACATGCGTGCGTTTACACTGAAAAATGTAAAAACAGTCGTTAAAACACAAGTTTTTTATTTTTTTTTTTGTCACTTTATTGTGACAATTTTATTGTACGTAGAACTAGCATTTTTCGATTCCGAGAAAGGATATATGTAGCAAGAATACATTTAAGAAGCGCAGATGGTGTAATCTTGGTTTTCAGGTAAACAACTACTAGTTACAACATCTCCCTCTGGAGTAACTATTCCCAGACACCTGTAACCAGATGTGCACTCGTTTGAAGAAAGGCAGCCTCCTACAAGAGTTTCGTCTACTGTAATCCTTCTTGGGTCTTTCACAGCACCTCCAAAACTCCCTTATCAATATATAGGAAAAACAAAATTAAAGGCATATACATACATATATGGCGTTTAATACGAGAATATTAATGATGAAAGATGTGTTTGAATGAAACATTAATGAACTAGGGTTTAAGAGAATGATGAAAAATGTGTTTGAAACATTACTGATCGATGGAATTTTAAGAACTCTGAGTCCGAACATTAACTTAACATGACTATCGAACTCGAACTGCACTCGAGTGAGTTAAAGGAAATATATGCATGCTTTTATTTTTATTTTTTGAAAATAATATATGATTGAACTTGATGATATATATATTAACACTGAAGAAAAGAAACCTCAAATTCTATATATTTGAAATGTTTTGCACTCCTAGGCAAGGGCGGATGCACGTTCACTTAAATAGGGTCAGTGTCATATCATTAAAAATAAAAATACTTTACATTTAACTTATAAAAGAATATTTCGGATCCCATAAAAAAAAATATTTACTTTATAAAAATTTATGAATGCGGCTGAAACAATATTTACATTCAAAAAAAAACAATATTTACGAATCAACCACCCTGCAGGCCTAGCTACTAGGAACATGATATTAAGAAGGTAAGAATTGAGTAGAGGCTCACCAGAAAAGAAGAAGAGGCATACAAAGATGATGACGAATGCAAGCTTGGCCATTCTTTTTCTTCTCTCTTTCTTTTAGCTTTTTCTTGCTTCTTATTAATTGATGAAGATCTTGTGCGTTTTTACTTTTTCCAATCAAGTCTCTATTTATAGGTCAATAATAAAGAAAAAGGTGTTGCTACCTATGTTGCACGTATATGGACACGGACACGGACACGGACGGACACGGACACTGCACAAATTCCCAAATTTAAAGGCATACGACACGCCATGTTACGTATTATATATATATAATTTATCAAAAAAAATATTCGTAAACATCCCGAAAAAAGCTAAACAAAATAGGATAGGTATTACATAAACTCTATGAATATCTGAATAGATTTTCGATCTTTATCTGATCTTAAAAAATTGTGATTGACCTTTAAAATGATTGTTTATCAACAAAAACATATAAACTTGATACAGCGCGTATTATTTATTTAATTATTGTAGAAATTAAAATCGTGTATTTTAACGTTTAATTGAAGAAAGCTTAAATAAAAATTTTAAAAAATGGGTTTAGGAGTGTCGGGAAGTGTCGGTGCCGTTTGGAGTGTCGATCGATTATGTGTCGAGCGTGTCGGGTATTTAAATTTTAAATAATATTAATTTAATCGGCCGACATGTGTCGGACACGGTGTCGGAGCGTGTCATGTCGTGTCTTGTGTCGGACACGGCCTTGCGCGACCACAGATTGAAGTGTTTGTGCATCATAGGTTGCTCTTATTATTACGGTTTGTGTAAGTAACAAATGACATAATATATACTTTTATATTAGTATGTCGATTTCGATTCAATCCGGTGGATATAAATCCTACCCCACCCATTAGGTAAAGGTATCTTTAAGGGTATGATAGGATATAAGTTTGATTTTTCAAAACCCCACATCGGTGTGGATCAGAAATTTTGTTCAAGAAGTCCGTAATTTTTTCCCTATTTTTTTCCACGGGGTTCAAAATTTTTTCTATAGATAAATTATAGAGTTTTTTTTTTATTTTTAGCGAGTCATGGATTCTATTGTGGACAAGCAGTGTGTCATTTCAAATTTATTGTAGAGACAAGGCAAGGTGTTTGCACCTTTGTCAAGTCGAGTGCAACCCGACCCCATAAACTAAATTTTTTTTGGTACAAATACTAGAGATTTGACCCTTTATTTTTATCTATTGCGCCATAGTTACATGTATAGCATTACATATACAAATATATGTGTGATACGGAAAAAAAACTGACAAATATCTGACCAAATGTCAAAAATCATGTAGCTGCCCCTGGCTGTAGATAGGGAATGATATTGATATCTATTTTCTACTCGACGTAATACTCACCCAACCCACCATATAATATATTATTTTAAACGTTGCATATACATATTTACATAAATACATACAAACCTTCATGCATGCATACAATAAAATTAACTGAGTCAATATCGATAATTAATATCATGAAAAACGATGTAATGATATCTAACGAAGAGCACAAGTAATAAAAAATTGGTGAATTAATTATCATGTTTGAAAAACTAGATTAAAAAATAAGAGTTTTTAAAAATGAATGGGAAAAGAGAAATTTTTTTTTTTTGACACAGTTTGCGTCAATGCTTCAGGGGACTTTTTCTTTCTTTCTTTTAAGCTAAAAGTCTTGTAACTTGTCATTCTCCCTATAAATCTTATTTAATTATCCTTTTATTTAATTTTTCTTCAAAAATTATAATATTTCCTAATTATTTATTTTTTTAATTTTTGTTCTCTTTATTTCGAGACCTTAATTACCGTATTCTGACGTAATCCTTGAAAATTAACTGTTGTTGAAATACATTAAATGAATTTCGAGAGTGAATCACTTGAATAACGATCCAATAATATCAAATGAGGTCTCAATAAAGAGTGAAAAAATAAATACATAAAAATTGTTGAATTTTTTTTTATTGCTTTTGGAGGTTTAGATCAAAAAATAAATGTTTAAAAGGATGGAGGAATTTCCTAAAAATGATTGGAGGAAAGAAAAATGTGAACGGTTTGGCACATTCGAAGGGAAAAACAAATCGCATGTTTTTTTTAATAGATGTCCTTAAACTTATAAATTTTGGAGAAGATGTCATTCTCCCTATAAATGTATTAGGTTTTCATTTTATTATTTTTATTTTTATTTTACATCAAAAAAAGGTTGTCATTTTAATTAAAAATCTTATAAAAAAAATGCCATAATTTTAAATGTCTATGGATAGTAATTCTTTGGTAATGACATGTAATACTTCAAATGGTGAATAATTTATCTGGTATTAAAGCTATTTGTTTAACACAACATATTTTATTCATAGAAAGAGAAGATCGATAACTCTCGATATAATATTCACATAGCTAGGGATGAGCAAAGAAAAACATAATTAAAAACATGCAATGATATTCAAGTAGCCGGGGATCATCAATTATTGATTTGACACATTTCTCAAATAAAACAAGCAAAGACAATGAGGTTTCAAAAAAAGCTTAATAAAATAATTTGACACATTCCTCAAGTAAAACAAGTAATGATAACGAGGTCTCAAAACAAAAGGCTTAAAAATAATTTGACACATTCTCAAATAAAACGAGGAATGATATCAAACGAGTCTCAAAACAAAAAGTTTAAAAAAAAAGAATCTTTTATTAATAGAAAGAGAAGATCGATAACTCTCGATATAATATTCACGTAGCTAGGGATGAGCCAAGAAAACATAATTAAAAACATGCAATGATATTCAAGTAGCTGGGGATCACCAATTATTGATTTGACACATTCCTCAAATAAAACAAGCAATGACAGCGAGGTTTCAAAAAAAAAAGCTTAATAAAATAATTTGACACATTCCTCAAGTAAAACAAGTAATGATAACGAGGCCTCAAAACAAAAAGCTTAAAAAATAATTTGACATATTCCTCAAATAAAACAAGGAATGATATCAAACGAGGTCTCAAAACAAAAAGCTTAAAAAAATGAATAAAGAAATTTGAGAAATTTTTATCAGTTTTGAAGATCTAGATAAAAGAATATATCTGTTTAAGTAGAAATGAAAAATAAGAGAGAAAAGTATTAATGGTCTGAGACTAAAGAAAGAAAAAAAAAATTAACATGCTATTTTTTGGGGTAGATGTCCTTCGACCTATAAATTTGGACAAGATATTACTACCTCTTTCTCAAAAAAAAAAAATATATATATATATATTACTACCTCCGTCCCATAAAAAGTGTTCATTGTTTAAAAATTAGTTGTCTCATAAAAAAGTGTCCATTTATAAAACTAATACATCATTTAATGCATTTTTTTTTCCACACATACCCTTATGTTTGCATTTAGTGTTTGTATGTTAATTTCACATTTCAATAGATAGTAATCGCTAATGGCTAATGACGTGTATTATTACTGAGGAAAATGATATAAACACAGAAAATTACACATAAATATATACCGAAATGTGCTCCATCCATCGATTAATAATTAAGAATAAAATAAAAAGTACAAATGATAAATCTCAGCCGCATGATTGAATTTCGGGGATGAGTTCGATTGAATTCCCGGTACCCCCATCACCCTCCTATTACTAATAATTTATTCACTTACTTAGAAAGACTCATGACTGAAAATTTGTAAATGATGTTAGATCTGTATTTTACAGATTTAACTCATAAAATTTGTCAAAAATATGACTGCATTAAAATCTGTATACGGATCTTGACAATTATGAATATATGATGTTAGACCGTAGATGTACCGCACAAAGCTATAGCAACTCTACGCTTTTCTTTTTTTTTCTTTTTTCTTTTCTCTTTTACCACTATCCTATCAATTCCCACTTTTGTATATTTTTGTTCAGCGGAGTATGTATGGTTTTTTCCCTTTAATTATTATAATTATTATTATACTTTTCACGTGTCACCTCTTCTTTGATTTTATCCCATATATTAGGGATACAATTTTGTTTCTTAATAAGTTTAAAAAAATGGCTCATAGTAACTCCGATTAAAATGAGTGATGAAACAAAAAAAATATTGATATATTAATATTGTATAGATTATTGGTAATGATTGTTAATATGTTAACATAAGTTCACATTGTGTGAATAAATCCCCAGTTTAAATAAAAGTTTGTTGATTCTGATTACAACTTTGTGAATTTGTAAGTTATTTTTAATTTTGTTTTGTTTAATTTTAAATTTATTTATTTCGATCTAGCCTAATGATAGGCTAAAAGTTTATAAGTGTTAAAATATAATGGGAAGATAATTTTAAATACAGTTTGGTCTTGGAATTAAATTAAGATGTATACATGCTTGTTCAGGGGTTGAGATGAATTCTGGCTTTAATTGTATAACAAGGTTTTAATCCTTTCTGGCATAAATATTTCTTTATGACATTGTAGCCTTTTATACCCGCTTTAGCCCAGGTGTGGCGTTTAGGGTTGTTGGCTTTTGCAATGGTTTAAAGTATACTATTTATAGACGGAATCGATTAAGTAAACATTCCATTCTGTTATATGATTTTATGACGGATTTCCTTTTTCTCGTAAATATGCCCGTTCTGACATTATTCATGTATACCTTATCTTACACTTTATAAACACAGACAGAAATCTTGCAATTTAAGAAAGAAACAAACACAGAAGCAATGCAAACAAAAATAATGGGGAAATTGATAAAACACGGAAACAAGAAGAACACAGTGATTTTACGTGGTTTCCGGCGTTATGCCGACTACTCCACGGACAGAAAAGGAGATATTTATTATGCACAGAATTACAAGGTTTTCACAAGTGTGTGAATAACACTATGAAAGACACACATTACATTGATTACAACTTCGGTATTTATAGACACAAATCCCAAACTCTAACTGTCAAAGATCTTTGTTGGAATTCTCATAAATACCCAGATGTGGACCCCAGCTCCAAATATTATCCACTGTGACAAAACTCACCAAAAGCGACTTCCTGGACTTGTAATCAATCGCCCCGAAATGTAGAACTCAAATATACTCAACAGAATCATTTCTCCATCCGAATCGATCATTGACTTGAAAAAAACTCGATTGCACTTCATCAAACGACTTTCACGAAACTAAATATACTTAATCGCCATCATTCTCATTCTTGATTTCGCGAGATTAGTTCTACCAGTTAATCTATCGATTTAGAGGACAAGTCACCAAAACCGACAAATCTCCACCTTGACTTGAACTCCCATTCAACGTCACCAGATTGCATAATCGAGGCGTCTTGTACCGGATGCATTCGTCAATGCTAGGATGTACAATACCGGACTTCACCTCAGAATCCACTCAAGTTGATTTGTCCTCAACTGAGTATCTAGATTTCAGTTTACAAGCTTTGAATATTCAGCAAGTCCAGACACAACTGAAACTTGCTCTCATTGAATCGTTTAGTGAACATATCATGCCAGGATTCTCGCTTGTCTTGATCTTCTTCACTACAACCCTCTTCTCATTTCTTAGAAAATGATACCCCGATCAATATGCTTGGTTCTCTCATGATGAACCTGATCCTTAGCTAAACAAATTGCACTTAAACTGTCACAATAAATCTCAGCTTGATCCAGATGTAGCCATAAATCACTGACTAGTCCCTTCAACCAGACAACCTCTTAGGCTGCTTTAGTAAGAGCTATATACTCAGCTTCAGTAGTTGATAAAGCCACTGTTTCCTGAAGAGTTGCTTTCCAGCTGACAACTGAATTCCCCAATGTGAAAACATAACCAGTCATAGATTTTCTAACGTCCATATCACCTGCATAATCAATCCTATCGGTCGAGTCCATGATCAATCGGGGTCCATATAATCATATTATATCTACTATATCTAATCCTTACAATAAACTCTTATGAAAAAGATAAAATTAAAATTTAACTACTTGCGTCTTAATTAATCAATTAACATTTAATCTATTAAATAATTTTATCCAATCAATTAACTAATTAACATTTAATTAATTAAATGGTTTTAATCAAAATAAAATTAACGATTAATTTTAAACCGATTCTAATTTTAATTTTAATTTTAATTAATTAGAACTATTCCAAAATAAATCAAAATTAAAATTATTTCTCTTTTGTTTCTTTCCTTTTGATTCGTAATCAAAAGAGATGTCTTTGGTTTCCTAAACCAAATTTGGCTTAGGCCTGGTCACTTTCCAAAATCAAAATTTTGGAAGTAGCTGAAGCTGGCCTTTACAAATCAAATATTTGAAAAGGGCTGAACTTATTCCCAAATCAAATATTTGGAAAGGCCAAATAATTTTGGTTTAGGCACGCCACTTTCCAAAATCAAAATTTTGAAAGTAGCTTTGCGCTGAGCCTTTTCCCAAATCAAATATTTCGAAAGGGCCTAGGCCTATTCCAAACAAAGTTTGGAAAGGCCATTACTATTTTAATGCCATGTGGCATCCCAATGACCCAAACTATTTGAACCATTGGTTAGCCACATGACATAACTAAACAAAAGACGAATTACCAATCACAACTATGAACCATTTTGAATCACAAAATACACAAAACAAAATTTTGGAGATCCGCCAGCATTGACCCGTCAACCGATTTGCCGGCAAAGCGGTGCCTGCCCGCGCCGCCCGATCGGCCGAGCACCACCAGATCTCGTTTTTTTCTTTTCGTGTATCAATTTTGCAAATCAAAAAAATCTTTCATCTTTTAATTACGTGATTTAAACGATAAAATTAACTACGCAATTTAACATGCTTATTGCTTAAGCTCAAGCTCTCTCGATACCACTTTTAGGAAATCTACGCGAAGGAGCAGCGAATTCAAAATTTTATTTCCTATCGACCCAAGATCGACTTCGTTTAAGCAATAAACAAATAGATAGTAGACGGTGGTTACCTTGGTTGATCTAAAAGATCGGCGCTTTGACCGCTCTAAGGATAGTAGTTCTGCATAGAGCCGCCCAAGTGTTCGGCCTCTACCGCTAGTCCACACGAACAGACCCGCTGTAATCCCATCATGGATTGCTATTGGAAAACTCCGGTTGCTAGACCGGCTTTTTCCCTCTCTCCAAACTCTCTATGTAGGATGCTCTCTAATTTTACACAAGAACTATTAGCTCTTGGAATTATGATGTACAAAAGAGCTTGACACCCACCTCTTATTTATAGTGTAGGTGGCGCCATCTTCTAGAGTGGAGGAGAAGAAAACCTTTTCCCAATAAAATAAGGAAAATATAATTGATTGATTTATCTCATTTATTATAATATCTTATATCAAAATAAATCTAGGATATTGTCAATATCTTATATTGAATATTCCCAAGATATTGTCAATATCTAATATTGACTATCTTTATTTTATTACCATAAATCAATTTACACATGTGTATATATATCACATATATATTACACATATATAAAAAATCTATTAATATATATTCCACAAATATGCATGCATGCATCACCAACATGCACACACGCACACAAGTTGGATATATATATATATATATATATATATATATATATATATATATATATATATATATATTAATATCTTATATTAATATTTAGTATATCATTAATTAAATTGCACAATCCAAAGTTATATCTTATACACTTCAATGTGGCGCCCATATAGCCAAATATTGGCTTCCGAATATTCTTTAATTAATATAATATTATTAATATCTTGTATTTAATTTATTCATAATAAATAAATACCACCATATTAATTTACCACTATAACCCTTATAGTCTCGAGATAAACTTTCCTTATTTGGTTATCATCTATAACCACATTTTAATCCGACTAGATGTTCATATGTGTGTGACCCGATAGGCTTCGAATATGTTGGCCATAGACACAAAGTGCAAATTACGAAAATGCCCTTCATGCCTAACGATCACGGGATAGCGTCTAGCAACACACCGTGACCCCCATCATCGGAAGAGTCAAATGCAATGACTACTACCTTTCATGTGAAACGATTACGCGTAACTTACAATCCTATCGCTTGTAATAATATCCATACGGTCGTTAGTCGAGTGTCAAAACATCAACGACCGTATCTTATAATCTGGATATCAAGCTCTCTCGAAGTAACTCGTTTACTCCCACTTTGCAAAGATTCACGAGAGTAAGACATTCCTTATAAGAAGGCCATTTCGGATATTCGATCCCAATCATAGGATACGCGATTCCCGGACGACCAATCATGTATACTCCGCATGCTTCAATATCATACCCAATCACTACCGCATGATCGCCCCGTGGCTAGGGGAAACCTCAATAGTGTCAAAGCATGACAATCCACACCGTGATGCCATGAAGACTCCGGTCCAAAGGATAATTACACAACCGCCACATAGTGTGACACTTATCCGTGTAAGTGGGTCGATCCCTACGTCGCATTCTCTAATACACGCCCACGTGCATACCCAAGTGTCTCTACACTTCGATAGACGAGATCTATCCACCTTACTAAAGACAGAAGACATCTAATACGTGCTTAGCACCTTATACTATCAATGCCCTGTTTAATAGTACATCGACTTAGAGACATTTAAGTATCAAACTTATTAAAGTGATTAGAGATCTCATCAACCATAATCGCTATCATGGTTTCTCTATCACGATTTAATACTAAGGGCGTTATCATATAACAATTCATAATTGGTTCTTTAAAAGAACATATATATGACAACATAAAAGCCATTCAATATATGTATAAACACAAAGAAATAGTAGAAATGATCCGACCCGGTCGGATCCGGTCCAACCCGATTGGGTTTAGGACACTATTTCAACACCTTATACTTAACTCCTTCTGCCTCAGTTATCCCTTCATTTTTCTTAAAAATCCATTTGCAAGTAACAACTCTCCTATCAACTGGATGTTTAACTAGATCCCAAGTCTGATTTTTCAGTAATGACTCTATTTCATCTCCTATGGCAGCAAGCCATTGAGATGCTTCAGAACATGTCACTGCTTCCCTGTAAGTAGAAGGTTCAAAACCATCCACTTCTTCTGCAACTTGAAGTGCGTACCCAACCATATCATCAAACCCATACCTCTTGGGGTATCCCAACATTGGATCTTCTAGCTCTGCTGACAGCTATACTCTGCTGACCCACGTTTTCAGTTTGACGCTCAACTGACATTTGCTCACCGATCGCTTGGATTCATCTCGGTTCAACAACGGATCGATTGAAAATCGACTTAGATCGATTGATTGTTGCATTCCAACCGAATCCACCAAGCTCCACCTTATCGCCGGTTTCTCGCCAAAGATCGGTTTCGATTTGATTATCTTCCTCTTGATTAATCGAGTATATAATTTTCATCAAAATCGTATCTCTCGCTAAGAATAACTCTGTTTTCTCATGATGACCAAATTATGTACCCTTTACTCCATCACCATACCCTACAAACACTCCTTTCTTGGCCTTGTTCCGCTTCCCTTCAACGATATGATAGTATATCGTGCTTCCAAATACCATTAGAATCGAATAATCTGCGAGGCTTTCGACCACATCTCAACGGTGTTTTGAGATTGATCCTATGTGAGGACTCACTGTTGATTAAGTAGCAAGTCGTGGTTCTGATCTCGCCCCAAAATCTCCTTGATAAACCAGCATGAGAAAGCATACATCTTGCTCTCTCCAGAAGAGTTTCATTCATCCTCTCAGCTACACCATTTTGCTGAGGATTATTCCTGACTGTATGATGTCTGGCAATACCCTCATTTCTGCACAACTCATCAAACTCAGTCCAGCAGAATTCCAAACCATTATATGTACGAAGCCTCTTGATCTTTTTCCCCAACTAATTCTCAACTAGAGCCTTCCATTGCATGAAGCTCTTGAATGCCTCACTTTGTGTTTCATCAGCACCATCCAAGTCATCCTTGAATAGTCATCAATAAAGGACACAAAATATCTGTGACCACGTACCCAATGACTCTACATTTGATGGCCCCCAACAATCAGAATGAATGTAATCAAGTGATGACTTTGTGTTGTGTACCCCTTTCGAGAACTTGCTCTTATGAAGCTTCCCAAACACACAATGCTCACAAAAGTCCAGATTCTTGACCTTACATCCCCCAAGAAGATCTTCTGAGAAAGAACTTGCATCCCCTTTTCACCCATGTGACCCAGTATCATGTGCCACTGTTTTGTAAGCTGTGACTCATGAATCTCAGCTGATGCCACAGCAGCAGAACCAGCAACACCTGCCCTTATAATATATACAAAGTCCCTTGCTTGATTCCCTTGAGAATCTCAACTGAGTTTTTATAGACACTCAGCACACCACTTTCCCCACTTAAAAGCGAATCCCTAACATGTCTAAAGAACTCGAGAGATACCAAGTTTTTGGTCATTTGTGGAACATGTCTAACTTCACTCGATTCTGAGAATCTTCCATCCTCTGTCCCCAATCGAATGAGCCAATCCCAACTACCTTGCAGACTTTGTTTGTTTGCCATAGATATATGACCACTATCTATCTGCTAATAACTTGAGAACCACTCTCTGAGAGGCAAATATGAAAGGATGCCCCAGTCCGTAATCCACACATTAGTTTGATGTCTTTGACTCTCCTGCCACTAGGACCATGTCCTCATCTCGAATCATGCCCACCGCCACAAAGCCTGTGCTTGAATCTTGTTCTCATGTTTGTTTTTCCTCTTTGGACAATTGGACTTCCAATGTCCCCTTCTTACTGATAATTGCAAACATCCTGGGGATTTAGGGCCTTTGGACTTTGTCTTCTTGGAACTTTTCTTCCTAGGCCCGACCATGCTCTTTTCCACTGCGACTCACGACTATCGATCCTGCACTGATTGCTGCCTCGGCTACCTTATGTCTCAAAGACTCGCATGTAAAGTGACCTTACATCCTCTAAAATGAATCAGTATCCTTCCCAACTATGAAGGTCTGCATAAAGTTCTCATAGAAGTCGGTAATGAAACCAAAAAAATCAAAGCATCATCTTCATCCTCAATCTTAACATCAATATTCCCGAAATCAAGTAATAATGTGTTCAACTGATCAAGATGATCTCTCAACTAAGCCCCCTCATGCATAGTCAGCCGAAGCGACCTCTGCTTTAGGAAATCTACGCGGCGAACGCAGCGGATTTTAAAATTTATTTCCTATCGACCCAAGATCGACTTCGTTTAAGCAATAAACAATTAAGCTAGTAGACGGTGGTTACCTTGGTTGATCTAAAAGATCGACGCTTTGACCGTCTAAGGAGAGTAGTTCTGCATAGAGCCGCCCAAGTGTTCGGCCTCTACCGCTAGTCCACACGAACAGCCCGCCGGAATCCCATCATGGATTGCTATTGGAAAACTCCGGTTGCTAGACCGGTCTTTTTCCCCTCTCTCCAACCCTCTATAGGATGCTCTCTATTTTACACAAGAATTATTAGTTCTTGGAATTGTGTTGTACAAAAGAGCTTGACACCCACCTCTTATTTATAGTGGTTGGGGCGCCCCTATCTAGTGTGGAGGAGAAGAAAACATTTTTTCAATAAAATAAGGAAAATATATTTGATTGATTTATCTCATTTATTACAATATCTCATATTAAATAAATCTAGGATATTGTCAATATCTCATATTGAATATTTCTAAGATATTGTCAATATCTAATATTGACTATCTTTATTTTATTACCATAAATCAATTTACACATGTGTATATCACATATATATTGTTACACATATAAATCCATTTTATATATATATATATATATATATATATATATTACATGCATCATATGCTGCCAAACACTTTTACACACACGCACACATAGGTATTATTTATATATATATATATATATATATATATATATATATATATATATATATATATATATATATATATATATATATTAATATCTAATATTAATATTTAGTAATACCATTAATTAAATTGCACAACCCAAGTGTATCTTATACACAAATAAGTTGCACCACCTTTAGCCATAAATTGGCTTCCGAATATTCTTTAATTAATATAATTAATATCTTGTATTTAATTTATTCATAATAAATAAATACCACCATATTAATTTACCACTATAACATTTACTGATCTCGAGATAAACTTTCCTTATTTGGTTATCATCTATAACCACATTTTAATCCGGCTAGATGTTCATATGTGTGTGACCCGATAGGCTTCCGAATATGTTGGCCGTAGACACAAAGTGCAAATTACTTAAAATGCCCTTCATGCCTAACGATCACGGGATAGCGTCTAGCAACACACCGTGACCCCCAATCATCGGAAGAGTCAAATGCAATGACTACTACCTTTCATGTGAAACGATTTACCGTGTAACTTACCATCCTATCATTTGTAATAATATCCATACGGTCGTTAGTCGAGTGTCAAAACATCAACGACCGTATCTTATAATCTGGATATCATGCTCTCTCGAAGTAACTCGTTTACTCCCACTTTGCAAAGATTCACGAGTAAGACATTCCTTATAAGAAGGCCATTTCGGATATTCGATCCCAATCATAGGATACGCGATTCCCGAATCGACCAATCATGTATACTCCGCGATGCTTGATAGATCACACCCAATCACTACCGCATGATCGCCCCGTGGTTGTGGAAACCTCAATAGTGTCAAAGCATGACAATCCACACCGTGATGCCATGAAGACTCGGTCTTAAGGATAATTACACAACCGTCACATAGTGTGACACTTATCCGTGTAAGTGGGTCGATCTAACGTCGCATTCTCTAATACACGTCCACGCATACCCAAGTGTCTCTACACTTCGATAGACGAGATCTATCCTCGCCCCAAAGATGAAGACATCTAATACGTGCTAGTCTGCTTTATACTATCAATGTCCTGTTTAATAGTACATTAGCCTAGAGACATTTAAGTATAAAACTTATTAAAGTGATTAGAGATCTCATCAACTATAATCGCCAATCATGGTTTCTCTATCACAGTTTAATACTAAGGACGTTATCATATAACAATTCATAATTGGTTCTTTAAAAGAACTTATATATGACAACATAAAAGCCATTTTATATATGTATAAACATAAAGAAATAGTAGAAATGATCCGACCGGTCGGATCCGGTCCAACCCGATTGGGTTTAGGACACTATTCCAACAATCTCCCACTTGGCCTAAAACCAATCACTCGTACACACAAGACCAAGTTGAAACACAAGAATCTCATGTAATACTACGCAACTTGACCACTAGCCGTAAACGGATCGCTATCCGTGGGGACTCGACTATCTTCATATCACGCTCCATATGATCAAGTCAAAGGAACCGCCCTCAACACACACACGAATCTCTCGACGAGACCACGGTCCTCGCTTCAAGCAATAAATCTACTTACTATATCAATTATACGAGAAAGGTGGAAGAACCGTATAAGGTTCATGAATGAACCTTCAGATCCATGTCTTTGCTCGGCTAGCCTCCTCTTAAGGCACTCACTGTGTTTTGGCTAAGTTGTAGAATTTACAATGACCCATAGGCTAGAACATTTCCAGACTCAACTGTATCACTTAATCAAAGTGATTTGCAAACCCAGCATCAGAGCTCCCACTCGCCTTCCGTAAGACTCGGGATATACGTCAGATATCTACGTTTATTTAATTCCAAGTTTCAATAAACTATGAAACTTTCCTTAACTTGTTTAAGGATATTCTCGACATTTACAGTTTACTTTCATACTTGCTCATGACTATTCATGGACTATGAACATCCGGCATTACCTATAAGATGGTTCCTATCGCGTAGCTTGAAGGAAACCTTCCATAAGCATCATTTTTCACCTTATCTTTAGGACGAACGTCCTAACATAGATAGATCTTGAGAACACCGGCTAGCAGTATCCCCCGTTGCGATCTATGCTAAACTCTTTTAGCATCACATCTATATAGGTAAACTATAATTTAACAGCAGTTAAATCTATCACTATAGATTCTCATTTCTAAAATAAGAACTGCTAATCCAAGTGCTTTCATAAAGATCTTGAATTACCAAACATTAATTGACTGTGACATGGGGTGATAATTCCTGTGAGAGATATCTAATACCTTACTCAAAAATCGTAACACACTCCCACTATCCATCTTGCACATAGGCATATCCTTCTTTTGACTAAATCAAACGCCTTTGATTATCAAACAAAGAAATTGTCTAGAGAAACTTGTTTGAGTCCATAAATGGATCTCACGAGCTTACATATCATGTTTACGTCTATGAACATCGAGCTATATGCCCAACGGCTTCAACACTATCATATAGTCATGATACGAAGTTACAACAAGCATAGTCTGAATAGAACCGGGCACACGGCCACAAAAGACAAAGACAATTACAAGGTTTACACCTCATGCTCTTCACCGTCACTATAGCCTTATGGTAATCATATTACTATCCATGTCGACCTTTCGGGGACACTCCTTAGTAAGACAGACTAGGTTCACAACCTGGTTGTCACTGATGGAATCTAATTCAGATATTATGGCTTCTAGCCATATCTCTCAATCTTGCCTTTCAAACATTATTTTTCATAAGTCGTGAGATATTCATTCTTCAAGATGAACATACCGATAGCCTTTTCAGGCTTGAGGTTATCCACAGAACTTCTGAGAACTTTGTGTGCACTTTTGAGCAAAGTTATACACCTCATCGCCGTGTGGCGTCTCTTTCATGTTCCATTGGTCGAATATATCTTTGTGGTTCTCAAACTATTTTGAGATCTGATTCACTCCCACTGTTTCTTTCGGAAGAAACACTTCCTCTAGAAGACAGCATGTTTGGAGACAAACACCTTTTGCTCCGCGGACCAGTAAATAATATCTAGCGTACTTTGCCGAGATATTCCACAAAGTTGCATATGTCGTACTAGGCTCCAAGCCTTTCTGACTTTGCTTATGACAACTTCAAATCATCGGTTAAGACAGATTTGACATTATCCTCTTCCATATCTAATATGGAATTTATTCAACCTTTATTCTTTGGAACTCGGTTAAGTATAAGGCACTATCCCCCGAAACGGGTAAGAGATACTTCGCATGGCTCTGCGTCACACCTTTATCATATAAAGTGTTGTTTCCATTTTGGGAACACAATCTAATTATGTATCCCAAAGATGGTATCTTTCAAGGAGAATCTTATTCCTTTCGCACGACTTAAAACACCCTTCGTATTAATTACTTCAATCCAATTGAAGATTAATTCCTAAGTAGCTCATCAATCTCATATTCGTACTAGCTCGAACTTTTCGGGATTTTTGAATTATGCACTTCACTGAGTACACTTGACTATTTCTAAAAATAGTCATAGAGATTAACCAACAATTATTTGTGGCATTAATTGTCATAAGCCAACAAACATCGGTATGTTTAGGCTTTAGACAATTTTTCTAGAATTTATAACCTTTTCATAAAAGGGTATTTTTTAGTCCTCTTTGGATAAGATCGTTTAACCCACATGATTCATAATCATATGGTTCAACATCATCGTAATGACGTTTAATTACACGCTTCTCTTCCGGAGAGGCTGTATGCAGAACAACCACAAATATCAAGGATAACGACCATACAAATATTTAGTTGAGATCTCATCACATATATCAACTATTTAGTGACAACAATCTAGTATGTTAGATTCGGTGACCATCCAATTTTATCGAAATAACATTTATTCTTTACAATTGAATATGTCTCGCTAAATCTAACAAATAACCGAAAGTATGTTCTTCATAAGAACCGGAACATAATAACATTTATTTAGTTCCCTTATTAGTTTACTAGATCCAGAATATGGTAAGTGTTACAACGTTTGCTTCACCTTCCATATTTGTATTTAATCTTTCTAATTTAATCACACTCGCAAGATATCATATATCTAAGAGTCGACCTGAACTTAGATAGATTTATCTCAACTCACTTGCCTATAATAGAAACTTCAATAAGTTCTCTATTTAAGCACATGCCTTAAATTTCCTTTTTAATCCTTCAAGCACTTGTAAATATTTCTTGGTGTAGTCTTCATAAGGCTTAAGAAAGATCACAAGAGCTATGTCTTTGATTTCCTTTCATAAAGAAAATTTAAAGTTAAATAGTTCATTTAACCTTTTAAATCGTATTTAAAACATTAACTATTTAATTAACCTTTAAGCAATGGTAGAATTAAGTCGATACTTAAATCTTACAATTTGAAAACATCATTTCCAAAATTCGGTCTAGTCATTCTTATCCAATGTTTGAATAACTCGTCATCGTATGACCGAATGATTATATTGGATCGTATCCACTATCACGAGCTTCCGTTTTTCTTTAATAATTAAAGTCTTGGATTACTGCATCAGATATGTAGTCTCCTTGTCTCTAACTACTATAACGGGATTGCTCATGTCATTGCTTATTTTAAAAGGATTAATATTACTTAACCATATTTGAGAACGTTTCTCAAAAGGTAACAGTCATAATTTGGTTTTACTAATCGAGAATAAAACATACATTACAAAAAAACAGCAGTTTTGCGACGGATTTTTTTGCGACGGACCTTATTTCCGTCGCAAATTTACGTTCGCGATGGATGTTTTAATGTTTGCGATCGACACTTAGCGGGACCGATTTTTCCACTTGGCGGGCAATTTTGCGACGGACTTTTTATTATTTTGCGACGGACTATTCAATAAAATTTTATAAAATTATTTTATTATTCAATTTAGATAAAATTTGCGACGAAATTAAATTCCGTCATAAAATGCCTTTGCGACGGCATTTTTATTATTTTGCGACGGAAAATTTAATACATTTTTATTAATTATTTTATTATTCTGAATTTACATGTTTGCGACGAATTAGGTTTATTTTGCGACGGACATTAAATTCCGTCATAAAACGGCGGATATCAATCGCATAATCCCTTTTCTTCCTCATTTCTCTTCTTCTCTCCCCTCTTCTCTCCCCGCCGCCGCTTTTTCAAGGGTTTTCCTTCTGTCGTCGGTTTTATTGAGGTATGCCAATTTTTCCTTCCCTTTTTAATTCTCTTTTCTTGACATTAATTTTTTTTCTTTCTCTCTGTGAGTTCTTGATCGATAATTGGAATTTTTTTTTTGAATAAATTATTTCGTTCGTTAAAGATTTCTGGCATTCTTGAACCCCATTTAGATTCACAAGTATCAGGTGTAGTTATTATTTATTTATTTTTTCGATTTTTTAGACCTTTCATTTGCTTTTTTTTTTTTTTTTCCTTTTCATTTTGCATCTAAATTGTGTACATGTATGAAAAGATAGCTCCTTTATTTATGGGTTTGTTAAACGGCATGCAAAATTGCCAACCTTTTAGGTTTTTGATATACAGATTCTGCCCAATTTTGTATTCTGTACATTTCTTGCCCCTAAATTGGTGTTTTTAATAATTCTTTTAAAAAATGGTGTTTTTCCATGAAAAAGTGGGTTCTTTTTTGTGAGATTATTAAATAATTTATAAAAGTTCCAAACTTTTTGCTTGTTTCTTTTGTCAAATTGTTCAAAAAGTGTTATCACAGGTGTCATGGGATTGAATTGAGTGGTTACCCCGTTGTTTGAGGGGCATTTTTGTCATTTTGTGATCTGAATTTGTAGAAGAGGCTGGCATGTTGTATGTTTGTACTTATATGTCTAAAAAGTGACATGTGTTTTCAGTTGTTTTTTTGGTTAAATATGGAAATGTATACATATTGCTTGTTCTTATCTAGAAATAGCTTGAGTTTCATGTGTAGAATGGTTTTTCAGTTGGGAATATTCCCAAAATTACACAAAAACAGTGAACATTCAGTTATGTTTAGTCGGTAGGGTCGACTGTAGGAATTTCCCGATACGAGTCCGAAATTTGTGACAATACATAACAATTAGTGGGAGAGTTTTACGTATATATGTATGACCTATTGATTGGTATGAGTCTCAATATGTCGGTGGATGATAAAACTGTGGTGTGATACATATATGGTGTGAATAAATGAAATGAATGTATCGTTACTTGTGCACTACGTAGTTGGTTACAAGATCTTCTACTACACACTTTATCAGTATTCATTAAAGTCTACGACCTATCGGGAAATTATGAGACTACGGGATTTATGATCATCATTTTGGTATCACTTTATCTTAGCTTAGTTTCACCTTTGGAATCTCAAGTGCATCTACTTTATCTTAGCTTAGTTTCACCTTTAGATTCCTCGCCACCTTTGTTTGATTGACATATGATACTCGGTGTGCGGCTATACTTACCTAACTTATTTTTTTGCGAGTCCACTTACTTTGTCGCACTTTTTACGCTTTCGAAGAAGGTGTTGTAGTTACTCGGCTTAGCAAACAAAGAAATTGCTTGAGGTCGATGTAGTTAGAGTGCTACTACAAATCTCAATAGTTGTGGGATCTATTGCAAACCCCGTAGATTCTGAGATCTACTGAAAATCTCGCTTTCCTTGCACATATTATTAATTAGTATAAACGCCTTTTTATTATAATTGCATTTAGATTAGTATAAACGTCATTTTCTGTGTCAAATAGATGTCAGGTAGAGGTAGAGGTAGAGGTAGACGCGGTAGGGGTAGTTCCCCTTCCCCCGGAGCGTCTTCCTCCACACAGACTCACGGTTTGGATGATGAGATACACTAGATGACCGAGGAGGATTTGGGTGTCATTGTCAATGGTGACCTTGGATTGCCGTTTTTGGATCCCGAGGGGAGATGGTAAGTTAATACATATCTTGCTTTAATTTGTTTGTATTTTTATTTATATTTTGATTAACCAAATATATTAACAACTTATTGTTTTCAATATGACAGGTTTACCGACAACTATGTCAAGAAAATGGCCAAGACCGCCATAATCAATGCTTTAACACTTTTGCCACCACGTGGCATAATGCCAGCCAGGAGCAGCAGGAAAGGTGGTGGCACGCATTTAGGGTACGTCGTTCGTATAAATATAACTATATATAAATATAACTATAATTATAACTATACATATAACATATATATAACTATGTTGCAGGCTCATTTCAGCTTCGAGTTACGCCACGAGCGCCTGGTTAGGGAAGCTTTTGAGCGGTATGCTATCAACAGGGTCCGTGATTATATGTATCGGGCTCAAACAAACCCCCGTGCTCGGCTTTGGATGACCCCGGATATTCTCCGTCAGTTCGAGGAGTGGATTGGGAGTCCCGTAAGCAATTATTCAATATTTAATTAATAATACTTGTGTTTTATATATATATGTATGTACTAACTTGTTTATCTTATGTCGAATAGGCATTCAAGGAAACATCTGCGAAAAGAAGATAAACCGAGCTTACGGATCCGGTGAGGAAGGAAGATCCACAGGACACATGCTATGGGCGACGCAGCGTTATCGATTTCGCTCGGGCCATGGAGGACAATAGAGAAGTGCCCCTATCGATCCGGAGATCCGGTGACTAGTTCGAAGAAGAAGAAGTCGGGCAACTTCGCCTCGGGAAGTTTGAGAAAATCTTGCACGTTATGTATTCTAAATATTATATATACATTATATATATATCATGTAATTATTACTACTAACAAATTTATATCATACTTTACAGGGCGTCTTCACCTCGAAGAAGGCGAAAGCCCGAGAGAGCGACTGACACCCGCAGTCGGCGAGTCGCGTCTTTATTACTGGCTTGGTGGTGGTTTCGACAAGAAGGAGAGTTTTGGCATGGGTCACCGCCTCCATGTACTACGACAGCTCTTCTCGCTCGACACTCATCCGCTGAGACATACTCTCCGGGCATACTCACCCGTCTCACCCAGGAGATGGCGCGAGAAAGACAGATTAATGCAGAAACACAGGCGAGGTTGGAGGAGCTAGAGAGAGACAGAAAGCGTCAGGAAGACAGACTAGCGCAGATGGAGGAGTGGATTACCCAGCGGTTAGCAAAGCATCCACCTCCGAGGATGCAACCCGGCACGAGGCGAAGACAGAGATGACCGATCTGATCACGGACCTGGAGGAAGTGACATGGGTTTAGGTAGTACACCGGGTCTGACTGGGTGACATATTGCTTTATACATTTTTATTTATTTTGGCTTATCGTATCCCCTTTGACATATCGTTTTATCCCCTTTGACATATCCCCTTTGACATATCCCCATTGACATATCGTTTTATTTATTTTGGTATCGTATCCCCTTTTATATTGTTGTCGTTGATAGCCGGTAGCAATTGTAATGCTACCGGGGAAAATTATGGCTGTTTTGCGGCGGTGGTTTGGCATTTCAGCACGCAAAACGACCATAATTTTCGATTAATTTTAACTTTATGACGGAAATATTCCGTCGCAAAGTTGCATTTGCGACGGACAAATGTATTTGCGACGGATATGTAAGATCTAAAAATAAAAAATTATTTAATAAAAATATTTGCGACGGATTATACAATTTTTGCGACGGTTTATAAAATATTTGCGACGGATTATAAATTTTTGCTGACGGATTATATATTTTTGCGACGGATTATACAATTGTTTGCGGCGGAGTTTACATTGTTTTGCGACGGAAACTATATTTTTTAAAAAAAATAAATACGTTATTATCCGTCGCAACATTCGTCGCAAAATAATTTGCGACGGATAAACCGTCGCAAAAACTCGGTTTTGCGACTAAAAATGGCGACTAATAAAAACCGTCGCAAATCCGTCGCAAATTAGGATTTGCGACGGAAAAAGCCTATTTTGCGACGATAACCTTCCGTCGCAAAAAGCCCAGTTTTTTGTAGTGATAAATATAAAGTTTGCTAAAACTACAACATAAAAATGAAAATAAAAGAGTGTTGTTGTTTATACACGCAAAATCAAAAATGGTCTTTTGGTTTATGATTTTGCTCCCACTAGTCAACTACTTCCAATTGACTTTCAAGAATTTTTCAAAATTCTTTAGTATTCGAGATCCCATCTAGTTACCTCGATTCCCGGCGGTGGTCGATCAACCAAGATAATTTCGATAGGTAGGTAACTCTTTACCATTCACATCTCTATGTGATTCTCGTTGGTTGACTAGTCAACTCTTTGGCGATACACATCACTATGTGTTAGTCAACCCTTTGTCTCTAAAGTCGACGGGCCCCTGACGGTGGCCAATCACCGAAAGACTCTAGTCAAGTCATAACCCAATATTCACGAGATCTCATACGATCATATCTCAATAACGACGATATACCCGAGGTAGGTCAACTCCCGGCGGTGGTCGATCAGTTGGATCCGAACACAGGCTCTTCACCGTCGTTATAATATTGGGAGACAATATTTCGACTTAATTTTTGTTATGGAAGTATTTTTCGTAAATTAATTCACTTAATTAATTTTAATTTCGGTCTCATCAATTATATCTATCTCTATAGACATACATCCTACACATTTATCTAGATCGTGCCTAGTCATGCATCTATCGTATCATATAAAATAAATACAAGCACAAAATAAATAAATGCGTAAAGTAACCGGTATGATCATGGACTTTTCCTAGGTGCGGTTTCGAATACAAACTGACGAAACCGCGGGTCACAATCTAAGGTAGCTGCAACCGCCAATAGGATCTTTAATGCGCCATTCTTCAATGGGATATTTATTCTTCCATCTTCTGCTCCATTCTTGTTACATTTAATTCTATCTAATAAAATAAATACGCCCGCCGCACACGGGGGGAGTCAACGGGAATAGGATAAATGCAGAAAATAAACTAGGTCACGTTCTTCATAACGGCCTAGGACAATTTTTAAACCAACAGAAAATTAAATCATTCACATCTATCCTATCGGGCCGAAATCCATGATCAATCGGGTCCATATAATCATATTATATCTACTATATCTAATCCATACAATAAAATCTTATGAAAAAGATAAAATTAAAATTTAACTACTTGCGTCTTAATTAATCAATTAACATTTAATCTATTAAATAATTTTATCCAATCAATTAACTAATTAACATTTAATTAATTAAATGATTTTAATCGAAATAAAATTAACGATTAATTTTAAACCGATTTTAATTTTAATTTTAATTAATTAGAACTATTCCAAGATAAATCAAAATTAAAATTATTTCTCTTTTGTTTCTTTCCTTTTGATTCGTAATCAAAAGGATGCCTTTGGTTTCTAAACCAAATTTGGCAAGCGCAGCTACTTTCTTTCCAAAATCAAAATTTTGGAAGTAGCTGGCTAAACGCTTTTTTACAAATCAAATATTTGAAAGGCTGCAGCCTATTCCAAATCAAATATTTGGAAAGGCCAAATAATTTTAGTTTAGGCACAGCCACTTTCCAAAATCAAAATTTTGAAGTGGCTTGCCTAAGCCTTTTCCCAAATCAAATATTTGGAAGGGCTTAGGCCTATTCCAAATAAAATTTGGAAAGACCATTATTATTTTAATCTTGCATGTGGCTTCCTAAATGGCCAAACTATTTGAACCATTTGTTAGCCACATGACACAACTAAACAAATGAGATATTAATCACAACTATGAACCATATTAAATCACAAAATGCACAAAACAAAAATTTGGAGATCCGCCAAAGATTGACCGGCCGATCGCCGGCGGCGCAGAGTCGCCTTTCCGCCGCCGCCATTGGTGGGTGCCGCCGCCATCGGCCGAGCACCACCGAGATCTCGTTTTTTTTTTTTTCTTTTCGTGTATCAATTTTGCAAATCAAAAATCTTTCATCTTTTAATTACGTGATTTAAACGATAAAATTAACTACGCGACAATTACATGCTTATTGCTTAAGCTCAAGCCTCTCTCGATACCATCGTTAGAAATCTACGGAACGCAGCGGATTTTAAAATTTATTTCCTATCGACCCAAGATCGACTTCGTTTAAGCAATAAACAATTAAGCTAGTGAGCGGTGGTTACCTTGGTTGATCTAAAAGATCGACGCTTTGACCGTCTAAGGAGAGTAGTTCTGCATAGAGCGCCCAAGTGTTCGGCCTCTGCCGCTAGTCCACACGAACAACCGCGAATCCCATCATGGATTGCTATTGGAAAACTCCGGTTGCTAGACCGGTCTTTTCCTCTCTCCAACCCTCATAGGATGCTCTCTATTTTACACAAGAATTATTAGTTCTTGGAATTGTGTTGTACAAAAGAGCTTGACACCCACCTCTTATTTATAGTGGTTGGGGCGCCATCTATCTAGTGTGGAGGAGAAGAAAACCCTTTTCAAATAAAATAAGGAAAATATATTTGATTGATTTATCTCATTTATTACAATATCTCATATTAAATAAATCTAGGATATTGTCAATATCTCATATTGAATATTTCAAAGATATTGTCAATATCTAATATTGACTATCTTTATTTTATTACTATAAATCAATTTACTGATGTGTATATATCACATATATATATTGTTACACATATAAATCCATTTTATATATATATATATATATATATATATATATATATATATATATTACATGCATGCGCATGCTGCCAAACACTTTTGCACACACACACACATATAGGTATTATTTATATATATATATATATATATATATATATATATATATATATATATATATATATATATATATATATATATATATATATATATATATATATATATATAT
This sequence comes from Gentiana macrophylla, assembly GCA_026214975.1. NCBI lineage: Eukaryota > Viridiplantae > Streptophyta > Magnoliopsida > Gentianales > Gentianaceae > Gentiana > Gentiana macrophylla. Next base: position 113,788,484 of record CM047810.1, on the reverse strand, counting down.
ATATATATATATTAATATCTAATATTAATATTTGGTAATACAATTAATTAAATTACACAACCCAAGTGTATCTTATACACAAATAAGTTATACCACCTTTAGCCATAAATTGGCTTCCTAATATTCTTTAATTAATATAATTAATATCTTGTATTTAATTTATTCATAATAAATAAATACCACCATATTAATTTACCACTATAACATTTATAGTCTCGAGATAAACTTTCCTTATTTGGTTATCATCTATAACCACATTTTAATCCGCTAGATGTTCATATCTCAGTGACCCGATAGGCTTCCGAATATGTTGGCCGTAGACACAAAGTGCAAATTACGAAAATGCCCTTCATGCCTAACGATCACGGGATAGCGTCAAGCAACACACCGTGACCCCCAATCATCGGAAGAGTCAAATGCAATGACTACTACCTTTCATGTGAAACAGTTACCGTGTAACTTACAATCCTATCATTTGTAATAATATCCATACGGTCGTTAGTCGAGTGTCAAAACATCAACGACCGTATCTTATAATCTGATATCATGCTCTCTCGAAGTAACTCGTTTACTCCCACTTTGCAAAGATTCACGAGTAAGACATTCCTTATAAGAAGGCCATTTTGGATATTCGATCCCAATCATAGGATACGCGATTCCCGGACGACCAATCATGTATACTCCGCGTGCTTCAAGATCACACCCAATCACTACCGCATGATCGCCCGTGGTTGTGGAAACCTCAATAGTGTCAAAGCATGACAATCCACACCGTGATGCCATGAAGACTCGGTCTTAAGGATAATTACACAACCGTCACATAGTGTGACACTTATCCGTGTAAGTGGGTCGATCTAACGTCGCGTTCTCTAATACACGCCCCACGCATACCCAAGTGTCTCTACACTTCGATAGACGAGATCTATCCACGCCTCTAAAGACGAAGACATCTAATACGTGCTAGTCTGCTTTATACTATCAATGCCCCTGCTTAATAGTACATCGACTAGAGACATTTAAGTATAAAACTTATTAAAGTGATTAGAGATCTCATCAACCATAATCGCCAATCATGGTTTCTCTATCACAGTTTAATACTAAGGACGTTATCATATAACAATTCATAATTGGTTCTTTAAAAGAACTTATATATGACAACATAAAAGCCATTTTATATATGTATAAACATAAATAAATAGTAGAAATGATCCGACCCGGTCGGATCCGGTCCAACCCGATTGGGTTTAGGACACTATTCCAACAACTTCAGCAGCAACTTGTTGGTCAATGACTTAGTAATATACAGGCTTTCAAGCTTCAACCATAACTTGGCAGCTGTGTCTTCCTCAGCAACTTCTGTGATAACATCATCAGACAAGCACAACATGATGGTTGAATGTGCTTTCTCCTCCAGACTGGTATAATCTGCAGAACTGGCATCCCCTCTACCAGATAAAGGAGTCCATAATCCTTGTTGCTTCAACAAGGCCCGCATCTTGATTTGCCACAGACTGAAACTATTCCTCCCTATAAATTTATCAATCTTCACGTTCATTGTCGACATCCTTCTAATTAAAGAACAAACCTTTGATCACAAAATCCTAGCACCGGTCACCGGTCTTGGTGAAGATCAACTCTGTTCACCTGCAACTCCTGAATCTTGAACACTTGCTCTCGATACTGCTTGTTATAAACACAGACAGAAAGCTTGCAGTTTAAGAAAGAAACAAACACAGAAGCAATGCAAACATAAAGAATGTCGAAATTGATAAAACACAGAAACAAGAAGAACACAGTGATTTAACGTGGTTTCCGGCTTTATGCCGACTACTCCACGGACAGAAAAGGAGATATTTATTATGCACAGAATTACTAGGTTTTCACAAGTGTGTGAATAACACTTTGAAAGACACACATTACATTGATTACAACTTCGGTATTTATAAACACAAATCCTAAACCCTAACCGCCAAAGATCTTTGTCGGAATTCTCATAAATACCCCAGATGTGGACCCACTCAAATGTTATCCACTGAGGCGAAACTCACTCAAAACGACTTCCTGGACTTGTAATCAATCGCCCCAAATGTAGAACTCAATATATTCAAGCGTGCTCAAGCAATCCAAAATCGACTCACGATTTCGAAGAAATTTAGTTGCACTTCATCAAACTGACTTTCACAGAACTGAATATACTTAACTGAAACTGACCATCATTCTCAGTCTTCAGTTTCTCAGATTAGTTCCACCAGATTAATCTATCTGTTTAGAGGTCAAGTCACCAAAACTGACATATCATTTTTAAATATTTATATCTCTAAATATACAACTCTAAATTTGGAAAAAAAAAAATTTCATGTTATTTATTTTGAGACCAGGTCCACCATATTCCGACGTAATTTTCGAAAACCCACTGTAAAAAATTGTCGAAAAATTCACTGTGATCCACTGAGTGAATTTCGACGTTAAATCTCACAAAAAACAAAGTAATGATATCGAACCAAATCACAATATGAAGAGCATTAAAAATATAAAAAAAATCGGTAAAATTTTCACCACGTTTAGAGATTTAAATCAAAAGATGTGAGTGTTTAAAAAGGAGGAAAAAAAGAGAACAAACAACAGCAGGCGTGTGAACTTTTTTTTTTCCGTCTTTTAAACTATAAATATTACTGTAAAAATTCTCCATATTAAAGGAGAGTATAGTAGTTGTTCTTATCCCTATAAAAATTATTTGGGTGTGTGTTATTTAATAAAAATCTTCCGTATTAATTAAAGGAAACAGAAACAACAAAATAGAAAAACAGAATTAGAGGATTGAAGATACCAAAAACCATTGCTTGGAAAAAGGAAACATTATGCTCCTGAAAACGGGAAAGACCTTTCAAAAAAAAAAAAAAAAAAAAAAAAAAAAAACGGGGGAAGCAGCGTCAATGAAAATAGCTTTTGTAATTGACAAAATTATGGAGAATTACCTTCAAAAAAAAAAAAAAAAAAAAATATGGAGAATTAGAGATAATGGCGTCATTTGGAATAGTTTGAGTAACATGATAACTACTTTTTTTTAAAGGGAGAATGACAACTTTTATATTTTTTAAAGCCTGAAAAGCAATCCAAAAAAAAAAAAAAAATTTAAAAAAAGAATAAAAAATTCGCCCATCATACCTGGGAATTCTGGGAACTTTTTTTTTCCCCCATTTTTAAACGCTTATATCTTTTGATCTAAAGATCCAAAGGCGATAAAAATTTAATTGAATTTTTTTTTGATGCTCTTCGTTTTGAGACTTGGTTTGATATAATTACATCATTTTTCGTGAGATTCACTATCGAAATTCACTCAGTGATAATCTCCCGTGAATCCCAAAAATCAGTGAATTTCGAATAATAGTGAATTTTGACAGCGAATTTTCTGAAATCACATCGGAATATGTTGAATGTGGTCTCAAAATAAAAGGAATGAAAAAATAAAAAATTTGGTGAAATTTTTTTCTAATTTGGAGATCTAGATTAAGAGATATGAATGTTTAAAAAAAGATGGATGAGAGAGAAAGTGTGGTTCTTTTTTTATTTTTAAAAAAAAATTCGCCACAAATTAAAATAAAATAAAATAGTTTTATCATTTATGCAAAAGTTTAAAAAATCTGCTCTTCTCCTTAATCGATGAAATGTTTGTGTCTTTCTCCCTCATTCCTCCAAAAAATTATATATTATCTTGTTCTTTTATAACCAAAGGATAGATATATATATCCTGAAAATACTTGTGTTGAGTAGGGAGAAAGAGGGCAACAACTCCATATTTTTAGGAAATAGTTGAAGACTTAGTCCAACTCATTGCTAGACAAAATATTTATCAAAATAATTTCAGGACAAAAATAGTATTTTTAAATATTATATTTATATAATACAACTAGCCTAAAACCCGTGCCATGCACGGGGTTATTTGAATTTATGAAGAAAAAATAAATAAATTTGGACATTCAATGTAAATATATGATGAATGTTGACATTATTAAATATATATCAAATAAAAATCATTAAATATTAGCAGTATCATATATCCAACAAATCATTAACATATAAGACAAAAATTGGTATGATGTACATACACCACAATATCAAATTACCTAACCACCATCTGTCCCCTCCACCCCACTACCAAACCTCACCCCAAATCATCTTTTCACCAAAATATCCTTCTACATCTAAGCCCTCACTTGCGAACATACCCTGGCATGGATATGGCACACCAGTGTAATCAACTTCTGGACGTTAATTACTTTATGACCCTACAAAAATAGATGTTTAAATATCAAGTTGATTTCAGCAAACTCAACAACTAAGAGACGGTTACATATATGAAGCAAACTAAGATTGATTGATCGAATGTAAACACTAAGAAAAAACATGTATGAGTTCAAGCCAAAGCAACAATATGGAAACTTTAACACTACATTTATGAGAAAAGAGAAACTCGTGTTTTAGAATAGATGAAAAAGACCACCACCACCCCCCCCCCCCCTCCCCAAATAAAAGAAAAAAATTTCCTCATTTCAGTGAAAAAAGATTAGTTGGACTTATTTTCAACCATAACAATTTCTTTTATTTCAGATTTTAAATTTCAAAATAAAATTCTCCTTAATCAACGCATAAATCACTTCTTATAATCCACAACCATAAGAACTCTTTTTTATATTTCAAATTTCAAATTAAAACTTTCATTCATCATCATCATTGTAGTTAAAATCACATGTTTCATTCATTCCAAAAATAAAAAATAAAAAATAAAATCACACATTTAATGCAAATCCATTCATTTTTTTTAGGAAATCTCTCGAATCCGCTCCAAACCTGGGAATAAAATAGGCAACTGGTCTCAAGTAAAAAAAAAACATCGCATTAAAGAAGAAATCAATCAATCAAAACAATTTCTTGTATTTCAAATTTCAAATTATAATTCTCCTTAATCAACGCATAAATCACTCCCTACAATTCTTCAACCATAAGAACTATTTCTTTTATTTCAAATTTCAAATTTAAACTCACATTTATTAGTGCAGACAAAATCACACGTTTAATACCTTCCAATAGTGAAGAATAAAATCACAGATTTAATGCGAATTCATTAGTTTTTATAGAGAATCTTCATATAATGGACTGTCCGAAATCACACATTTAATTCCTTCCAAAAATAAAATTGATTTGACGCGAACACGTAAATTACCCAATTGGATCTGCTCCAACCCGGGAAAATTAGGCAAGTCAAGTCAAGCAAAAAAAAAATCAACACATTAAAGAAGAAATCAATCAACATTAACTCAGTCTCTATAATCTCTCAACCATAAAAAAATTAGATTTCAAATTAAAATTCTCATTAATCAACGCATAAATTACTCACTATACCATAAAATTCTTTTTTTTAATTTCAAATTTCAAAAAAAAAATCTTATTCATCAGTGTAGACAAAATCACACGTTTAATTCCTTCCAAAAATAAAATAAATCACACATTTAATTCAAATCAATTCATTTTTTTAGGGAATTTCGCAAATCTGCTCCAAACCCGGGAAAAAATAGGCAAGTCAAGTCAAGTAAAAAAAATCAAGGCATTAAAGAAGAAATCAATTAATTAACTCGCTCTCTATAATCTCTCAACCATAAGAATTTCTTTTATTTCAAATTAGATGTCAACAACACCATATATTGTAAATTTAGACAAAAGAAAACTTGAAAGCAAGATTAATATGTCAATACACAATGATGATCAACCGTTAAGAAGATACTAAAATCTAATCTTTAAAAGGAGAATGAGTGTTCTCATATGCAGTAAAATTGAAGCAACTCAAGAAAAAGCAAAAATCTATTTTGGGTAATGAGGCAAAACTCTTCTCTTATGAGAAAGAACCATAAACATGTGAAAATACGGAATAAAATCAACGGCGGCAAAAAATTCAAGTGTGATATTTAACACAGTCAAATAAAAATTTATAAAAAATGATGCAGACAATAAAGAAACCTTTTGTAGTACTAAAAGAAATAAAGTGATAGAACTCAAACTAAAGAAAACCTATGTTCCTGCAAATAAGAATTTCCGCAACCGCATTTCTCTCCCATTGATCATCCTGATGTTCACAAATCCCAAATACCTGGAAATCAAAGAGATGAAAAAATATCGAAACTACCCTCAAAAAACATATAGAAACTTACTACATCCACCATTGTCGTCGTCGTCGACACTACCTCCAAGTAAATGAGGTTGAACTTTCATTTCCCCAATTGCATCCCTCATTGATTGATCATCCTGATGTTAAATCATATGAAAAGGAATAGAAGAAACAAACTCTAAGAGGGTAACATTTAGAAAGCTTTGAATCGGACAAATTAAAACTGTGTTCTTATACCACATTATCCCGTTGATAAAACACCGTAACAAACAACCAAATGCCAATCATTCAAAATCTGCGAAAGAAACAAAACAAACAAATAAAATTCAAAGGATACGATATCCGTCACGTAAAATGTCAATAAAATAGATGCAAATATTAAAAGGATGTTGCTTTAAGAACTTCCCAGACAACACTTCTAGAAGAATTCATCACCAATCAAAACCAAATTTACATACCACATTGTCCCCTTTGGTAAATAGCTCTAGCAACCAAATGCCAATCAATTCAAAATATGTGAAAGAAACAAAACAAAACAAATCAAATTCAGAGGATCCAAAATCCATCAAGGAAAGTGTCCTTCAATTCGGTCTAAAAATCTCCCAAAGAAGCCACCAATTTGTCAATATTGATTAAAATGGCAATATTAAAAGTCCGGAAAGAAAAATAGAATATACACAAAAACAATCAAAATTGTGTACAACCTGAGCAACATAGTCGAAGATTATAGAAGTATGGAATTATAAATGTTCTTCATGGGTAGGTGAGAGCACGGATAAGAACAATCAATATAAAACTATATTAAAGACGAATCCACATTATTACTTCATATCAATACATGTCAATCACTTAATTTTGTCAAAGAAGCCCGATTCCGATCATGATCTCCCTCTTCTCCATTGCTGCATCAAATTTGCATCCATTATCATACCCGATGATCCAAGAAATCGAATAATTTCTCAAGCAAAAATAGATTGCATTTTTTTGTAGGGGGATTACACTGCAAATTAAAAATAAAAAAAATTGGAATGAATGAGGGGAATGGAAAATCAATTAGAATGTACTTGATATTTGCTTCTTAAAAACGTGTTTCATATTTGAAATGGTGGGTTGACTAATCTGAGCATTTAGTTTTATATTTTGAATTGACGCGATAGAAGGGACGGTTACAGATGATTATTATTATTACTAATATTTTGATTGAAATTACGGAAATAATAATGATTACATTTATTGGAGCGAGGTAATTATGGAATGTTTGTGGTGTAATTGTTTTTTGAAACGGGTAGCTACCGGATTTGGAGCGGGTCAAAGCGGGTTTGAGTCAAAATCAATTTTATTTCCTCTCCTAAATATATATATATATAGATAGATAATCCCCCACAAATTTCAAAATATTCATACAAATGAAAGAGTAATGCTGAATTTTTATGGGACTATGAACCAATTCTAGATTGACAAAATATGACTTACACAATTATTGGTGAAATATAAAATTCTATGAACCAATAATAGTGTCTGTTAGAGATTTCATCAATCACTGCGACCCACTATTTTGCTTTAGAGCTGCATAGAGGTGGCCAAATGAAACCGGAACCGGCGAACCAGATCGGAACCGGACCGGCGGTTCGTGTAACCGACGGTTCGAAACCGGCGATTCTGCGGGTCGGCACCGGTTTAGGGGACGGTCCGGTATTTCGGAACGAAACCGGACCGCAACCAATGTTCAACCGGCCCGGTCGAACCGATTCTAATCGGCAGAAGACCGGCTCCAACGGCTATTTTTATTTTTTTTTATTTCCAACCATTTCAAAAAAATCCTATGAATACCCTATTCATTTTCCAAATTTTTTACACATACTCTCCTCTCTACACTTCTACTTCTCTAATCTCAAACTCATTTTTGTTTGTTTGTAATCAAGTTTGTTTAGTTGTTAAAAACAACAATCAAATTTACTTTACGATACCGATTTTTGTAGTTGTTCGGAATTAATCGTTACTTCAATATGGTTTTAATTATAAGTAAATTTGGTTTGTATTTTATTCAACTTTTTATTTTACAAGTGTAAATTTTTTTTTGTTCCATTTTATAATCAAATTTGTTTAAAAGTTAAAAACAACAGTCAAATTTACTTTACTAAACCGATATTTGATGTTGTTCTGATTTAATCGTTACTTCAATTCGATTTTAGTTATAAGTAAAATTGGTTTGTTTTTTTTCAATTTTTTTTTTATAACCGTTAAATTTTATTTAGATTTTGTAAAAGTTCAAGAAGGGGTAAATCACCATCACTAGGCCATCGACATGTTACTTTCAATGTTGACACGGTTGTGCCGGAATCTGATGATGCTGGTTATAGACCCGTGGTACAACATTTTACAAACCCTGTCACCGGTAGTCACATTTCAATTCCTCATTTCGAGAAACCTTTAGATTTCAATCCTCATGATTTTGATAGTCATTACGATGATATAATGTCTCAAACTGAAAATTTTAACATCAACCTTAAGGATCGATGTTGAAGATAATGATCCTCGTAATGATGAAGCTGACGTTGATGATGATGATGATGAATTTCCGACTAATGCCCGTCCTAGACAAGGACGTGGTGGGTGTCGTGGGATTGTAAGAACACCGAATCGTGGTCGTGCAACCGTGCAGTACATACCAGGCGGTCCTACTCCCAAGTCCGTCGATTTAGAGGTGATGAAAATACCCCGAAATGAACACAAGAAAAAGTTAAAATCGAAAATTTTACGGAATTTTTCACAAAGGTTCCTCGGACTGATGAATTTGCATTAGCTAACCCCGGAAAGTTTTTCTATGGGGTGAGCAAATTTTGTGGCACTAAATACAAATTTAAAGCGGGTGGTGGTTACGGATCGACACGGAATCACATGATAAGTCAACACCCGGAAAAATTGGAAGACAGCGCGTCTCAAACCCAGCTAAACTTGCCGAGCTCCAGCGGAGGTAACACTTCTCCACTTTTTACTTACACTCGTGATAATTGTAGAGATCTAACCACGGATTTTGTTGCGGGGATGGGTCTTTCTTTTAGCTTTCCCGAGAATCCCCTTTTCGAAAGTTACGTACAAGGGGCTTTGCAACCGGCTTTTACTCGTATCCCTCGTGCAACGTTGACTAGGGATTTCAAAAAAAAATTATTAAACGACAAAATATTATAAAAGAAAGCTTAAAGACAAATAAATTCCGAGTATGTGTATGTGCCGATATTTGGGAGGATAGTAGGACCAACAATTATTATTTGGGCGTGTAGTGTCACTGGATTGACAACAATTGGATTGTCCAAAAAAGGTTAATTGCTTTTCGTTTATTTAACGAAACTCATAATGCTTCTAACATTGCATCATTATTAGTTGATATTTTTAACGAATACGATTTAAAAGATAAAATTTTTTCTATTGCGTTTGACAATGCTTCAAACAACAACACCACTTATGATCTTTGGAAAAAAAAAAAAAACTTTTGTGCTTTTTTAGATGAACACTGTGCAAGCGAATATCGTTTGTTTCCCCATATTTGGACTGGATGCAAGAAACTGATGGATGTTGAAGTATTCAAAAAATTTACTGAATTGTTTTCAAGATGTTATCAAACCACAACACATTTAGTCTTGCCTGCTAGTGTAGAAATAACTGACGAGTCTCAAACCTTGGAACAGGACCCTGCATTATTTCAATGTTTAGGGCCGATGAAGGAGAAATGGAATAAGTACATGTTGCGTATTCCTGACACTTATCTCATTTGTTCTATTCTCGACCCTCGTTTAAGACTAGTAGGTGTATCTCCCATGTTAAGTTCTTACTATGAGGCTTTGTCTGATGATCATGATGTGCCCCCGGTAGATTATACAGTTGAAGTAGATAGACTTGAAAATTTATTAAACACTCTGTATGTTGAATATGAGAGTATGTATGGAATGAGAAACGACGCGGTTCCCAATCCATCCTCAAGTGCTTCTACTAACCCTGCAGATGTCCTACGGGGAATTCAAAAAGTTCTGGAAAAAATGAATTTGAAACGACAGAAGGGAGTGACAGCGTCATCCGATCAATGTACAGAGATAACCAAATATTTAAACACAACATTTGAAGTCTGTCAAACCGGTACCTATGATTTCGACTTCGACTTATTGAAGTGGTGGAAGAGACAAGCTAAAGATTTTCTAGTGCTAGCAATGATGGCAGTGGAGTTTTAAGTTGCCCCTATTTCGACCGTCACTGTTGAACGAGCTTTCAGCATGGCAGGAAATGTGCTTACAGATAGAAGGTGTTCGCTTCATCCCACCATTTTAGAGAAGCAAATGTGTTATCAAGATTGGTTAAGAGCCGAGAAGAGGATGAAAGACATTGAGTCAAAAGATGAGTCACAGTTTGAAGTCGGTGACATTGAAACTTTAGGAGAAGCAAGCGCTCGAAATTCTGACATCGAGAAATTTTGAAGATTACTCCTAACACGCGAGTGTTTTCTCGTTTTGTGGAACCTCGAGAATAAATTAAACAGTTGGTCTATTTAATGATATGCGAATATTATTTATTTTGTAAATAATATGTAATATAGAAAATACATTCTCTATTATCCCAATTCGCACACAAAATGGCGCCATTTTTATTTGGTTTTGGGAAAAGAAAATTTTCTCCTAATTAGTTATGTGTTAAATAATTATAAATAAAAAATTAATTTTCTTATTGGATAAATAGGAAATTTGTTTTCCTATTGGATATAGGTTTTGTTTTCCTAAAAAGAAAAGATAAATTTGTGTGTAAAAGATAAACTCTCAAAATTTAGTTATTTTCCTATTAAAAGAGAGTTTCTCTAAACACAAAATTGAACCAGAAAAAAACCACGCCATTATTGAAAAAAAGGGTTTTTGGAAAAATAGAGAAAATTTTGTTTTCTTGTCTTAGCCATTGGGAGAAGAAAAACTAGGGTTTTTCTTAGGCAAATTCGAGGAGGTTTTACTACGAGGATCGACGTCCACCAGTCGTCGCTTGGAGATACAATCCGGAAGATCACGGCTTCTCTCCGGTGGGGGCAAATCTACTAACCTTCTTGTAGATTAATTTATTATGCGAATCATATCGTGGTAAAATTGAAAAATGAATTTTAATTCGTAGCTTCCGTTGTGCATGATTGAGTGTCTCGATCGGTTCTGTGAATCAGATCTGACAATCCAATTATGGATCGGATCCAGATTCGGGTTTCTTTATGTCCAGCATGATCATCATCATACATTGGGTTGCTTGAAATCAATCTTGAAACACCCCTTTTTGTTGTTTTAGTAAGTTGATAAGAGTCTACTTTAATATGCTCCGTGCATGTTTTTTTAACTCGCTTTATGACACTTTTGGCTCATTTTGGGCGCTTTTAGACCATTTACGTGGCAAAATCAAATCTCACCTTAAGGTAACCCGTCACATAAATAGAAAACCTCGACATTTTATGGTGTTTTTGACCCTCTTCGAGCCATATCTTTCATGCGGAATTACGCTCGGTAAGTTTTTTGGCATGTTAAATGCAAGAAATATATGTCTCGTAAGCCCGGAACATGAGGCATGAGGCTTAGAAAGGCAAAACCGATGTTTGGAGATGGAAGAAATGAAGAAAAAGTGGAGATTTTGAATATTTGGAAGTTTTAGCGAGCGCTTTGAAGGTGCAGCACACGCTTCAGGGAAGCAAGATGCAAGATTTGGCTGATTTTGATTTTAGCACGCGCTAAGAGATGGATGCGTGCGCCATATGACAAGGAAAAGGTTCAGCAAGATACAGCGATGTTATATCTCATGCTATGCGGATGCTGTGCTCGCTAAAGACCCCAACATGAGCGAATCTCCAGGAGCAATAGATCGCGATGCGCGCCTAAAGATGGATTATGCACACGCCAAAAGCCATTTTTTTGCACATTTTTGGACACCTATATATACCTTTTTGCATAGATTTTTACACACATCTTTATACCCTTACTCTTAGATAGATTATGTTTTTGCCGACTTTCACCATTTTTTATCCCTAGATTCACTTTTACACCAAATTTACTTAGATTAAACATATTCTAGGTTAGATTTTAGCTCAACTATCCTGGATTTTGCATTTTGGACCTTTTTCCGCATCATTTGACATGAGTGATGGAGAAACTTGATGTAAAGATAATTTTTTGTGTTTTGGTAATTAAGTTCATTCATTTTTCATTTTATGGCTTTGATTTCCTCTTTGATTGTTATTTCTAGCTTATTATGTGTAGATAAACATTTTCATAGCTAAATCATGTGAATATTGAAGCAATCCCCCTTTAGATGATGAAATTGGGAATGAGTAGTGTTTAATTGACTTATATCAATGAATTTTTGTCCTAAAACTTGTTCTTAATGCTTGAATTAGCTTGATCACCTAGTTCATGATCACACACGCCACTTTTATAAATGTATGTTGCGAAGGGGTGTGGGAAAAGGGGTTTTAAGATCGTTTCTTATAGTTGACTGAGTTGTTCATATTCGATTAGGAGATGAGTTTTATCGTTTGATTAATCGAGTGACTCTAGAGCGTTAATATTGTTTCGGTCAGTTGAATCCTTAAAGGCAGACTTTTGAACCGGGCCAAGGGTACTAGGTTGTTGCATGGCATCTAGTACTATCTTAGGAGTTTACACCCACAAATGATGTCGATATAATCGTATGGGTGGTTGGTTGGTAAAGCTCATTCCCAAATAATCGATTAGAGGGGTGAAAGTATTCAATTGGATCATGGTTTGACTATGTGCTCTTATTATCTCTAGTTTAAACATCGTTGTAATATAATGAATCGTGAACAAACTTGATTAGCCTAAACTAAGTTCAACAAAGACTTCGGTACTCGATTGATTCCTTATGGGATCGACCTTGCTCACCTCTATAGTGCTTCCGACCCGGTACTATTATTACGGATCGATCAAGAAGTAATGGTGATTGTGAGTAAAGATATAAGATAAACAAGCATGAAAACACGAACAAGAAACACACAGATTTAACATGGTTTCGGCAATGCGCCGACTACTCCATGGACAAACGAGGATATTTTATTATCACCGAAAGTTACATTAAGTTACAAGTAATACAGACGGTATTTATAGCCTTGGGAATCCAACCCTAACCGACTAAATAGCCAACCCAGTAAATTACTGAAATACCCTAGAAGTAACTCCACCGAATTAGGAAACCATGCAGACATGTTCCTTAAGTCTGCATGAACCAAAGAGACTTCACTCTGATGATACCTCAGATTAGCAGACTCACTCAAAGAGATGATCAACTCACTCGCGCATCGCCCCTGCATTTAACACCGATTCAAGCAGATGCTTCATGCTCTGCTGACCACCATAATTTCCACACCAGACCTCAGTAGCATAAGTTTAAGTCACCATTACAAATCTCCACCTTGACTTCAACTGCATGCAAACTGACCAGATGCACAACCAAGTGCCAAAAATCCTCTTTATCTTCAGATTTGAATACCTCAGCAGACCTCCACCTTCAGTTGAGTATTCCCAGATTCAAATTAACAGCTTTGGATATTTAGCAAGTCCGGACACAACTGAAATTTGCTCCTTGGAACTGGTTTAGTGAACATATCAGCAGGATTCACATCAGTGCTGATCTTTTCCACTTTAACCCTCATCTCATTTCTTAGAAAATGCTACATAACATTAATATGCTTGGTTCTCTTATGATGTACCTGATCCTAAGCCAAAGATATTGCACTAATTAGATTGTCACAATACAATCTAGTTTGATCTTGATGCAGACTCAGATCATTGACTAGCCCTTTCAACTAGATTGCCTCATTTGCTGCTTCTGTCAGTGCCATATACTCTGCTTCAGTAGTAGATAATGTCACTGTACCCTGTAAAGTTTCCTTCCAACTTACCACAGAATCACCCAAAGTAAACACATACCCAAATCATAGACCTCCCTCGCCGTCCCACATCAGCTTGCATAATCGAAATCATAGTACCTTGTGACAAAACATTGAGTACCACCTCCATAAATGAGTCCAATATCCGATGTACTTTAAGGTACATGAATATCCTCTTATCTTGCTTTCCAGTGTTCCTTTCCGTGTTGAGCCATAAACTCGCCGACAACACTTATTTGCTCGAGCCAAATCGGGCTTAGTGAAAACCATGACATACATTTAGCTACACACTGCACTAGCATATGGAACCTTAGACATGTATTCTTCCTCTTCAGCTGACTGTGGAGCAAACACAACAGAAAGATGTAGATTTGGTGCCATTGGAGTATCTATAGGTTTGGCTGTTGGCATGCCAAACTTGGATAATACCTTCTCAATATACCTCTTCTAAGACAAGAACAGCTTCATCTGCTTCCTATCTCTATATATCTCCATCCCAAGAATTTTCTTTGCATTCCCCAAATCCTTCATCTCAAATTCAGCCTTGAGCAGATTCTTCAAATCTTGAATGTCAGACTTGTTTGCAATAGCTATCAGCATATCATTTACATACAGCACCAGATAGATGATTGATCCATCCTTCAACTTGTTGTGATAAACACAGCAATCATGTGGACTCCTGCTATAACCCTGATGAATCATATAGCTGTCAAACTTCTTATACCACTGCCTTGGAGCTTGCTTAAGTCCATATAAGGACTTCTTCAACTTGCACACATATCCTTCTTTGCCAGGAACTTGGAAACCCTCTGGCTGAGTCATATAAATCTCCTTATCTACATCTCCATGTAGAAAGGTTGTCTTCACATCCAATTGCTCATGTTCAAGATTCTGATGTGCCACTATTGCTAACAGCACCCTGATGGAAGTATGTCTGACCACTGGAGAAAATATTTCTTCATATCTATCCCCTCTTTATGATTGAACCCCCTAACAACCAAATGTGCCTTATATCTAAAACCCTCAGCAGACGTCATTCCTTCCTTTTTCTTGAATATCCTTTTGCAAGTTACCACCCTCCTGTCTTGTGGTTGTTTGACCAGATCCCAAGTCTCATTCTTCTGAAGTGACTCCATTTCTTCTCCCATAGCAACAAGCCATTGGGATGCCTCAGAACATGTCACAGCTTCCCTGTAAGTGTTAGGTTCAAAACCATCCACTTCTTCAGCTACCTGTAGTGCATATTCAACCATATCCTCCCCAAATCCATATCTTCTTGAAGGTCTGATATTGGTCCTCCTAGCTCTCTTTGAGCTATACCTATTGACCAACATCGCAATTTGAGTCTCTCACGACCCTTGTTCAAAGTGGCTTGATCCTGCTCGGATCCGCCGATATGATTGTCCCTCTTTGAGTCTTTTGATTCAGTAGACTCTACTTGAAGCTCCAACTGTTTGTCAACCTTCTCAGTCTCAGATCCAATTTAAGATTCAAATGTGGCTCTCACAGATGAGTTAAGCATAGAGTTTTCATCAAAAACTACACTCTGCCGAGTATAACCCTATTTTCACCGATGACCGCATTCTATACCCCTTAACTCCATCTCCATATCCAACAAACACACCCTTCTTGGCCCTAGGCTCCAATTATCCCTCACTGACATGATAGTAGACAGTGCTTCCAAAAACCCAAAGTCCAGAGTAGTCTGCTGACTTTCCTGACCAAACTTCAAGTGGTGTTTTAAGTTTTATCCCAGTGTGAGGCCCCCTATTGATTAAGTAGCAGGTTGTACTAATAGCCTCCCCCCAAAATCTCCTTGCTAGACCAGAATTAGAGAGCATGCACCTTGCCCTCTCCAGAAGAGTTTCATTCATTCTTTCTGCAACACCATTCTGCTATGGAGTATCTCTTACAGTATGGTGCCTGGCAATGCCTTCATTCTTGCAAAATTCTTCAAACTCAGACCAACAGAATTCTAGTCCATTATCAGTTCTAAGTCTTGATCTTCCTCCCTGCCTGATTTTCAACCAAAGCCTTCCACTGCCTGAAGTTCTTGAATGCTTCACTCTTGTGCTTCATCATAATTACCCAAACCATTCTTGAATAATCATCTATAAAAGACACAAAATACCTGTGACCACCTAATGACTCCACTCTTGAAGGTCCCCAACAATCAGAATGGACATAATGAAGTGTCCCTTTTGTGAAGTGGATTGATTTTGGGAACTTGCTCATATGTAGCTTCCCAAACACACAGTGTTCACAAAATTCCAGTTCCTTGACCTTATGTCCCCCAAGTAGATCAGACTTAGACAGAATTTGCATCCCTCTTTCACCCATATGACCTAATCTCATAGGCCACAACTTAGTCAATTGTGACTGGTGAGCCTCTGATGATGCAACAAAGAAGAAACTCGATCTGATGAGACCCTTGTAATATGTACAAAGTCCCCTGCCTGATACCCTTCAGAATCACACTTGAACCCTTATAGACATTCACCCCTCCACCTTCACCCCTGAACTTGAACCCTTTTCTGTCCAGTAGACTAAGTGATATCAAATTCTTGGTCATTTGTGGAACATGCATAACCTCATTCAATGTGCAGAATTTACCATCATGTGTCCTAAGTTGGATTGATCCAATCCTAACTATTTTGCAAACCTTGTTGTTGGCCATAGCAATATGACCTCCATAAACCTGCTGATAAGTTTAAATCCACTCCCTGTTTGGACACACATGATAAGATGCCCCAGTGTCCAGAACCACACATCTCTGTGCCCTACTGACTTTGAAACTGCTAAGTCCAGATCTTCTTCAGAGTTGGTGTCTTGTTCTGCCAAAGCAACTGTACCCTGCTGCTTTTTCCTTTTTGGACATTCATTTTTCCAATGTCCCTGCTCCTTGTAGTAATTACAGATATCCTTAGTTTTAGGACCCTTGTAATTCTTTTTGAATTTCTTCTTTCCAGAATTTCTTGGCCCTCTGCTGACTCCACTGGCCACCAACCCAACAGACTGACTATCTGTTCCAGATCCAGATGCCTTATGGCGTAACTCTCGAGCATGGAGTGATGACCTTACATCCTCCAATGATACTGAGTCCTTTCCAACAATAAAGGACTGCACAAAGTTCTCATATGATGCTGGTAGTGACACAAGTAGAATCAATTCAGCATCCTTATGAATCTTCACATCAATATTTCTTAAATCAAGCAATATTGTGTTCAGCTGGTCTAGATGATCCCTCAACTGAGTACCCTCATGCATCCTTAAACGGAACATACGCTGTTTCAACAACAACTTGTTGGTTAGGGACTTAGTCATATACAGACTCTCAAGTTTGGCCCACAACTTCTCAGTAGTGTCCTCCTCAGCAACCTCTGTGATAATATCATCTGACAATCACAACATAATTGTTGAATGTGCTTTCTCCTCCGTGATCGCTCTCTCAAAGACACTTCCTTCGTTGATTTAGACATAAGGGACCCCATAATCCCTCTTTGCTTTCAACAAAGCACGATCTTGATCTGCCACAGACTAAAACCGTTCCTTCCTATAAACTTGTCAATCTTAACATTTAAAGCAGACATCTTTCTCAGCAGAAAAGCTTGTGTAGATCCCAAATCCTAGCGTCAATTATGACATTGGTGCCAATCTACCTTGCTTAAAATGTATAAATGATTTCTTGATGAACCTGGACGCTCCGATACCAGTTTGTTAATACGGATCGATCAAGAAGTGATGGTGATTGTGAGTAAAGATATAAGCTAAACAAGCATGCAAACACAAAAACAAGAAGAACACATATTTAACGTGGTTTCCAGCAATGTGCCGACTACTCCACGGACAAACGAGGATATTTTATTATCACTAGAAAGTTACATTAAGATCAAATTAAAACAGACGGTATTTATAGCCTTGAGAACCCAACCCTAACCGACTAAACAGCCAACCCAGTAAATGACTGAAATACCCCAGAAGTAACTCCACGGAATTAGGAAGCCATGCAGACGTGTTCCTTATGTCTGCTGCAGTGAACTGGCGAGACTTCACTGCTGATACCTCAGACGCCAGAGACTCACCACTCAATGATGGTCAACTCTGCTGCTTGCAGACGAACACCAGATTCACCGATGCTTCATGCTCTCATCGACCACCATAATTACCACACCGGACCTCGGTAGCATAAGTTTAAGTCACCATTACAGTGCAAAGGCGGTTAAAGTTGGATCGTCACTATTTTGGTCTCGGGAGAATATAGTGGAGTCAGTAGTCCTACTGCTTTTGCTTTGATTCGTATGTCCGCTATACTTGCTCTCATTGCCTCGCCGCTAGCCTTTGTTGTTCCTTGTCTATTGTCCTTGCAATCCAGCTAAACTTGAGTGTGAACAACTTGTAATAGTTTAGGCTTAGCTATTAGGTGGCTGAACTTGTATCTCAGCAGTTGTGATTACAGACCTGATAATCTAGTTCTGTGAACCTAATTATCACTTAAATAGTTAGCCGAGTGTTTAAGCCTTTTATTTGCACAACTCAGCTATATCTTTGTATTTATATATTTGATAGACCTGCTGCACTTGAATTGTTGTATCCTGCTGAACTCAGTTTGTAATAGATTGGTTAGGCATCTTGGTGAGTTTGTGATATTTGTGTTTTGCTGCAAGTTGTAATAACTTAAGTTTGGTGCATTCATATTTGTAATCCTGAACTTGTAATTTTATTTTATTTTGCTGAACATTAAGTTGTAATTGTCTGGAACCCGCTACTCTTATTTCCTTGTGATATATTGTTCAGCTGTATTGATCTGATATAGTTCCAGTTCTGCCAATTTTGTTTAATAACTTGAACTTTGAACATTGACTGAACTTCAGCCTGTTATAATTAGTTCTCTGCGTTTTTTTTGTGTGTTATCTTTCTTAATCGCAAACTGAACTGAATCTGATTGATATATAACTCACACCTTAATCAAGTTTTTAATCTGTCTTATAAAACTGCTGTGTATAAAACTTGACTTAGGTAGCTAAGTGTTTAAACTGTTTTAAACTCTGATATTATACAATATACTTGCATGCATATTTGATAAGTGGTATAAATTTTTGAATAGACAAAAATTACCCCACACTCTATTTACCCCTTCTAGAGTGTGTCTGTAACACCCCAAAATTTCAGGTCCTTGCCGCTCAGAAAAAAAAAAACCACACACTTATATATTAAAATTAAAATAATAATGATACCGATTAACATTATGGAAATTCAAACATATGATTCCAGCGTATAATTCAAACGCATGACCATTAGTACTGTTATTGTTATTTTTGTTATTATTATCATTATTATTATTATTAGTGTTATTATAAGAATTTGTGTAGTAAAAATAATTCAGCCAAATTAGTAGTTTTAGAGGTGTTATGGGATAGGACTCAAGGAAAAAAACCACGTGAATCATTAAGAAGTAATAAACATACATGGCCGGCCCTATGCTAAGGCCCGCGAGACCCGGGTCTTAAGCCCAACGGTGTCGGAGCCCAACCAGATAATGCGTTTCGCTAGTTAAAAAAAAAAAAATCAATGTAGATTTAGTCGATATGTTAACTTTCTTTTTGATAAAGGCTCAATTTTTTTTTACTACTAATTGATAAAGGCCCCAATAAAAATTTACCAAAAAAAAACATACAAACAAGTTTTATTAATTTTTTGCATTTATGAATGTTAAAAACACGATAAGTGTTGAAAAAAAATGTAGTACTTACAGAGACTTAGAAACTCCAAGACACGTTAATGACGTTGTCTTTTTAAGAGATGTTTCGTCCCATACAATTTGTCACAAAAGGATCAAATGAAAATCTCTTTCAGGATACAATGAGGGTGTTTGATTCAAACAGTGACTTGTTTGAATCAAACCTGAGGACACTCAAAGTTTTTCTGATGTTGTCAAACTTATGAATTTTCGACTGCATACTTATGCTTTTATAGGTTGCAAGTCACTTATAAACGAATGGAGGTACTCCTTGCACGAAAGGGTAGGGTTGTCACTGTTCACCGGATGAAAGCATGTAACCCTTACACTGATGTATGCATTGGTTTCGTTGCGATAACATTAATTCGTACGACAACTCGTATGCAAACGATAACCAAAATATTTATTTATGAAAAAATATCTAACAATAAGTATGTTTAAAAAAAAAACAATTTCAAACTAAAAGGCCCAATTCGAGGACTTAGTCTTAAGCCCAATAAAAACGAGGGCCGGCCCTGTAAACATAGCATGATTCCCTCTAAGTCAAGTCAATGCATTTACGTTTTTCTAAAGGTACGCATCACGTGGAATTATTTCCTGGCAATTATAGGGAATAATTTAGGGATTTTAATTAATTGTGTGTGTCCCATACGAGTAGTATAAATAGAGGTCTTGTGGTTAAACTCTAAGCATCAATCGTACAAAGAAAAAGAGAGTGAGAGAGAGTAGGAATAGAGATTCTCAGGCAGAGTGTATAATTAGCAAGGTGAGTTCCTTTGTCTTTAATTTTTTTTTTCTTGTTTCTTGTTTGATTTTCAAATTACTTTCTTTAGCGTTTTCGGTTTTATATTAGTCCTTCATTTTGATTGGTGTTTTTCAACAAGTCGGCCACAGTGGGATAAGTTTTGATTAAAACAAAGTCGTTTTTCGGAGAAAGTTGATCTTTTTTCTTGGGAGTCGATTACGAAAACAACATATGCATCTCTATAGTTAAGACTCTTTTACAGAAATTTCAAACTTGGATCGTGTGCCTTTTGCTCCCCATTTTATACTGTTCATGTGATCAACAAAGTCTGCACTTAATGCAGCAAACTAAATTATCGTTGTGTGCCAAGAGATAGATGAGTGCTATTTTCGGTGCATTTAAACGTGTGGCATAAAATAAATTAAATTTTCACCAGGCAGAGATATTGGTGTCGGCATTATGTGTTGATTTTTTTTAAACTCATGAGTTATAATCTATCTTTGCATAATGATCATTGATGTTTTAGCACAATAAAATTTGAAACTTTTATTCTTACGCAAACTGCTACTTTATCAAAATATACTTTCTTATAATGGTGGTTTCACACGCACGTGGATTTCCTTTCCCATAAAAAAAACAATCGTGTGTTTCTTCAGTTTATATTTTAGAAAGAGACTATCTTTTCACACAAATATTATTTTACACTTACCAAGAGCCGAGAGTGGGCTTCGTTTGGATTTTCCACACGCCTGCCATTCTGACCGTAAATGAGTCCGGAAAATATATACTATTCTCGACCAATTTATGGTCAATTCATTATTAAATGACCATTCGGCCAATTTTGAATGTGAATACGATCATTATAATTGATTTTATTCTAGTCGAATTTTGAATGTTTTTCATACTAATACCGGTCGAAATGACATTCGACTAAAATTGAGTACAAAACTTTTAATATTCTCGTCTCAAATTCATCGGATCAATAGTTGTGCTCTTATATTGTTGTTGTTATCCTCGACCCAATTCTAATCCGAATGCCAGAGTATTCCGGACTCAATATTGGTCGAAATGATGCTCGACTATGTATGAGTTTGGAAAACTTCAAACATTCTACCTTGAAAATATGGTCGAAATCAACCAGTGTGGACTCTCAACACGTATATTCCGACCATATTTCAAGATGGATAATGTGTCATATTCTGACCAAACTTTGGTCAGAATGAACGCACGTAAAATAAAAAGAGGCAAAATTGGAAAAAAAATTATGTGTGGTAAGATAAAAATTTGTGTGAAAAGATATTCCCTTTAGAAATTGTTGTATCATTTTGATAATATCACTTTAACAACCTAGCACATACGATATGGAGCTTAAGGCAGGGGCAGACGCAGGATATCAGGTAGAGAGGGGCAATAAAAATATTAAATGCAAATGAAAAATGGGACAATTATCTAAAAGGACATATATTGGACTTAATTAGGTAAAAAAAAGACACCCAAAACAAACACTTAGTTATAAGAATACAAATTACATAGATAGATCAAAATACTCTTAATGAAGAAAAAAAATAAAAAAATAATAATAAAGGGGGGAACAATTGGGTTTTATTTTATTTTATTATTTTAATTTTTTGAAACGCCGTTGTTGTTGTGTTTTGTTTTGTTTTTTATTAAATTTTTTTCCTGGATGTTGAAGTGTGGTTTTTTTTCTTTCTTCTGGACGGTGAAAATTTTTTCTTTTCTTTTCTTTTTTTTCATTGACAACCGTGATGCATTAACCACCCTGATGCATTGACCACCCCGATGCATTGAACACCGTGATGTATTGTCCACCCCGATGCGTTGACCACCGTGATACATTGACCACCACGATGCATTGACAACTGCGATGCAGTGACCACCACGATGCAAAGACACCGCGATGAAATGACACCGTGATGCACTGACAACCGCAATGCAGCGACAACCGCGATGCATCGACCACCGCGGTGCATTGGCCGCCGCGATGCATTGCTCAACCCAATGCATTGACCAGCCCCGATGCATTGACCACCGGAATGCAGTCACCACCCCCGATTAATCAACCATTGCGATGCATTGACCGCCACGATGCACTGACCACCGCGATGCAGTAACAAGAACATTTGCAACAATTTATGCAGTGACATTTGATTTTTGCTCATACAACAAAATTTTATTATTTTTTTGCTAGATGTTTAATTTTTTTTATTTTTTTTTTGTATCTGGACGATGAAAGTTTTTTTTTCATTTTTTCATTGACCACCGCGATGCATTGGCCATCTCGATCCATTGACCACCGCGATGCAGTGGCCATCCCGATGCGGTGGCCACCCCTGATGAAGAGACGCTGATATGTAGAGACGCCGCGAAGCAGAGATACCTCAATGAAGTGACACTGCGATGCACTGACAGCCGCGATGCAGTGACACCGCGATGCAGAGACACGACGATGTCGAGCCACCGTGATGCAGAGACACCGCGATGCAGAGACACCGTGATGAAAAGACACCGCGAGGCAGAGACACCGCGATGAAAAGACACCGACGATGTAGAGCCACCGTGATGCAGAGACATCGTGATGAAAAGACACCGTGAGGCAGAGACACCGCGATGAAGTGACACCGCATTGCAAAGACACCATGATGCAGAGGCATCGCGATGTTATGACATTTGACGATGCAGAGACACCGCGGTGCAGAGACATCGCGATGAAGTGACACCGCGATGCAAAGACATTGCAATAAAGTGACACCGTGATGCAGAGACACCGATGCATTAACCCCCGCGATGCATTGACCAACCATGATACATTGACCACCGCGATACAGTGACTACCCCGATGCATTGACCACCCCCGATGCAATGACAAACCCCAATGCATTGACCATCGCAATGCAGTGACCACCCCCGATGCATTGACCACCGTGATGCAGAGACACCGCGAATCATAATGAGATGACACCGTGAGGCATTGGCCACCGTGATGCAGTGACCACCGCGATGCATTGCCCAACCCGATGCATTGACCTCCCCGATGCAGTGACCATCCCGATGCATTGACCACCTCGATGGAGTGACCATCAGGATGTAGTGACATTTGATGATTCGACACCGCAATAAAGCGACACCACGATGACATTTGATATTTTTCTGACTTAATTTCAGAAAATCGATTTATTTTCTTCAAAATCGACTTTAAACGGCAATATCTCTTGATATAAAACTACGATCAACATAATTATTTCATCCTAATTCATATTTTTACGTCATTTTTAGTCTGATATCTTCTTTTATGAAATGGCACCTTATGCAGTGACCACCGCGATGCATTGACCACCCCGATGCAGTGACTTCTGTGAAGCATTGACACCGTGATGCAGGGACCACCCCGATGCAGTGACCACCGAAAATGCAGTGACCATCGCGATGCAGTGACCACCGTGATTCAGTGACATTTATGTATCCAAATGTATATACACTGACATCAATGTCACTGCATCAATTTTATTCCAAATCATACTCAAACCCACCATCAAATTCATGTCACTACACAAAATATTGATGCCCATTTCTCCTTGTAGTATTATGAACAACATTCACAATAATAAAGATGATGTAATTAATCCGTAGCAACAGCAATATTGCTGCATTGTGTATCGGATCCCATGTGTCGATGATCTGAATGAAGGAGGATTCAAATTATACTTAGTTTATGGACGATACTTGAAATTTGATGAGTCTCATACCGCTTGCTAGTTTACAAAGCAGAAACCTTTAAAAATTGTTAAAACATAACTAAAATCACATAAACGTATCAAATCATCGGTTTATTAATTGTGTTCATTCAAGGCTATGCCCATATCATCACTTTATATTTCAAAAAAAAAAAAAAAAAAAAAAAAAAACAATTGTGTTCATTAATTCAAGGCTATGCCCATATCATCACTTTATATTTCTAAAAAAGAAAACAATGAAGAAACAAGTAACAAGAAGAACTCTGGAGCTGCTGAGTAAAAGTGCAACAAGAACACAATCAAAATGGAGATCACCATGATTGATAATATATATTGTCATTACATCAAAAGTGAGTAATCAGAATGAAGCTCATATGTAGCACTTTCCAAAGTACAAAATAGAAGCTAAAAAACAGTAGATTAAAGAAGGTAATATCAAGATGCCAAAGCCATTTCACTAATCCATTAAGCTGTAACTAAACTTCCAAAACTCGAGCAGGTCCGTGTCGCTTAATTGGAGAATCAGATAAACCCTCTTATTATGGATTCAGATCCTCGGCGTCGAGGAGCCCAGCTTTCCCCAGCTTTGAGGACGTGGAAGCATCGGGGCTGCTCGATCCAGAAGCAGGAGAGAGAGCACACACTTTTGGGCGGTGTCGATCACTCCACGTCGACAAAAGCAGGGTTCATGCTGGGGAGCAAAAGCCGAGAATCCACTTTCTCTTATTATCGTATGGTCACTCCCAATCTTATTTTAGACTTCTATTTTTTCTGAATCAATACACACCAAGAAAAATAGAAAAAAAAAACAGACAACATCGATCAATCGATCAGATGGGTAAGTGATAAAAATGAGAAAGAGCAATAGGAATTGTTAATGAATGATGGTTAAAACCGTCTTGATGATCCATCGACTTCTATTGACGAAGGTTCGAATCTGTTGCATTCGAAAATTGAGGGAAAAAACGGATGAATTAACCAGAATTGATGATCGGAGAAGTGATGAATTAACCGGAATTGATAATCAGAGAAGCTTGATTCAGGAGCTCTTATGAATTGCCGAGGAAACAAATAATCAACCAAGTATTACAGTCGAGAAAGTTGAAACATGAATCGTTGAAGCGAAATAGAAATCAGAAGGGTCTGGGAGGGGGAGTAATTGATAATAAAGCGTATTTCTGTGAAATTATATGGGTCTTTGTCCTTTTAAACATGGATCTTAAAAGTGTGTTCCAAGTGCTTAATTAAGTACAAAAGCTAGCTCTAATAAACAAATAACCGATAAAAAATTTAAGGGGGCAAATGATATGCTTTGTAAATATATTAATGTAATTTTTCCGGATCAATGAGGCAGTTGACCCACCTTAGTTGTATGTAGTTCCGCCACTGACTTAAGGTGTTTTCGATTATTCGTAAACTTTTAAAGGTATTATAGACAATTAATTCTTGCCTGCATGCATTTGTAGTCACTAGACGAATATTTGTGATATAGAATTTTGTAAAACGAGTCCCCGGTTTGCTGCATTTGTGAGTTGTTGATCATATTACACCAAATAACATTTTCTTCACCAAATTGTCATTAATATTTTATAAAATTAGGTCTTGGCATACACGATGATCATTAGTATAATGAAAGGTAATAATAATGAGGTCTTGATCCTGCTTGAGTGCATTGCAAGTGCAATGCGATCTCTAAGCGACTAGTTGAGTTAGAGTTATTGCACCGCAGAACGGCTAGTCACCGGTCTCGGGGCCTATTGACTTTGGCTCATCGACAGTCCTAGAGTTATGGTACCAAAATTCCCCAATGATCCATGTGTATGGTCGGGAAAGCATGGGCTGACGGCTGTGTCATGGTAAGGAGGGCAGTGGGGTTGGCTGGCCCCCTTTGGCAGGTTCACTGGCGAAGGTCTGAATCCTTTCTCTGACAATCGGCCGGAGTTGTCAGGCAAGACCTTGCTTATTGGAGTACGGTAGAAAATCGTGTCACGTGCTGGAGATCGCGATATTAGGTCGACCCGCCTTATACGAACTGCGAGCCATTATTTCTACCTTCCACAACAGCATGAAGTTTCCCACTTGGTATGGCACCCATGAGGTAAAGGGAGACGTGGAAGTCAAGAAATTGTAGTTTGGTTACGATAAAAGGGAAAGGCGTTGGACAGGTACTGGTTGAGGAGTTAATTCCTGAGGAAGAGGAAGATAGAAGCTGGGTCTTTGTCGACCCGACAGAAGAGGTCCGCGTTTGGAAGGAGGAGGAGGGCCAAGTGGTCCAGATCGGGAAGTGGATACCACACCCCGACATGCAAGCCTTGGTCGACCTCCTGGTCGAATATCGAGATGTGTTCGCTTGGAAGGCCGACGATATGCCAGGCCTATCGGCTGATATAGCAGTGCATCGGCTCAATGTCGACCCGAAAAAGAAGCCGATACGGCAAAAGAAGAGGAACCTCGCCCCTGAGAGGAAAGAGGCAGTAAAGAAGGAAGTTGATAAATTATTAGTTGCTGGAATCATCAAGGAGGTATTCTACCCAGACTGGTTAGCCAATCCAGTCTTGGTTAAGAAGCCAGATGAGAGCTAGCGAATGTGTGTGGATTTCACGGATCTAAACAAGGCGTGCCCTAAAGATTCGTATCCACTTCCTAAAATTGATCAGTTAGTCGATTCGACGTTGGGTTTAGAGGTCTTTGGTTTTTTAGACGCTTACAGGGGTTATTATCAGATTTTCATGGATCCTCAAGACTCGGAGAAGACCACCTTCATAACAGAGTTCGGTACGTTTTGTTTCGTGACAATGTCGTTTGGTCTAAAGAACGCGGGAGCCACTTATCAGAGAGCGGTCAACAAGATATTCGAGAAACTGATAGGTCGTAATATAGAGGTCTATGTCGATGATTTGTTGATCAAGATCAGGTCCATGGGACAGTTCCTTATCGATACCAGAGAGGTTTTCGAGGTGCTCCGGGCTGCGAGTATGAAGCTCAATCCAAAAAGTGCACTTTCGGGGTTCGATCGGGTAAATTTATGGGCTATATGATATCGAAAGATGGAATTCGAGCTAACCTGGACAAGATCGATGTCCTCAAGAATATGCTTGTACCTCGTAACATCAAAGAAGTACAAATGTTGGCGGTCGGATGGCGACCCTCAACCGCTTTTTTATCGGTATCGGCAAGAAAGAGCCTCCCTTTTTTCAAAAATATTGAAGAAGGCAAGTCCATTCCAATGGGATGACAAATGTCAAAGAGCATTCGAAGATTTGAAGGAATATTTATCTGATTTACCAACTCTGTCTTCACCTCGGGAATGAGAGAAACTATTGGTCTATTTGGCAATCAGAGAGAGGCGGTAAGTGCAGGTGTTGGTTCGAGAAGGAGCATGGATGATTCCAGTGTATTTTGTGAGTAGGGAACTGCATGGGCGCGTCGATCGATATTCACCGGCGAGAAGTTAGCACTGGGTTTGGTTCACGCATCGAGGAAGTTGAAATCTTATTTTCAGGCACACCTTATTGCTGTAATAACTGACCAACCTTTGAAACAAATTTTGGCCAAGCCCGAGACATCGGGTCAATTAGAAAAATGGGTTGTTGAATTAGCTGAGTCGACATCGAATTCCTACCTCGTACAGCTGTTAAAGGCCAAACCCTGGCAGACTTCATTGCCGAGGAATATCAATTCAGCTAGAGCAAGAGAAACAAGCAACAGAGGAACAGTGGACCATCCGTGTCGATGGAGCATCCAGTAAAGAGGGGGCATGAGCTGGGTTACTATTGGTCATCCGAAGGAGAAGAGTTCCCCTATGCGCTTGATTCGAGTTCAAGGCTACCAACAATGAGGCGAGTATGGGCCATGATTACGGGTCCAAAGCCGCATCCAAGTTAGGGTCGAGAATTTCTGGTATATAGTGACTCTCAGCTTGTAGTCAATCACATACGAGGCGAATATGAAGCTAAAGAGGAGGCTATGAAGAGTTATTTGAAAGTGGTTCAAGGGTTGATATCGAAGTTTAAGACAGTTCGCATCGAATAGGTGCCTCGAAGTGAGAACAAGAGTGCCGATGCGTTGTCCAAACTCGCGTCAAATTTCAAATAAAAAAGGAAGGTCCTGGTTGAAATGTTATCAGAACGAAGCTATAACGAGGTCGATGTGCAGCCAGTTACTCAGGGGTCAACATGGATGGACCCGATAGCTCTATACTTGAAGGACGGAATTCTGCCATCGGATAAGTCTCAGGCGAGAAAGGTTCGACTGCAATCATCCAGGTATGCTCTGTTTCACTATGTTCTTTACCGAAAATCTTTTGTGACACCTTGGATGCGATGTGCGTCGGAAGAAGAGGGGGCCTATCTTCTTGAAGAGATACATCGGGAGTTTGTGGCAACCACTTTGTGGAGCTCGGATCTTTGGCAAGAAATTGTGTCGGCGAGGGTATTTTTGGCCTTCGATGCAAAAAGACGCCAACCGTCTGGTAATGAGAT
Source organism: Gentiana macrophylla (assembly GCA_026214975.1). Lineage (NCBI taxonomy): Eukaryota > Viridiplantae > Streptophyta > Magnoliopsida > Gentianales > Gentianaceae > Gentiana > Gentiana macrophylla. Next base: position 113,759,697 of record CM047810.1, on the reverse strand, counting down.
GCAGAGCATGCCAAGTGCATGACATGGTAACACACCAGCAAGCGCAGGAGATGAATGTCATCGAATCGGTATGGCTGTTTGACGAGTGGGGAATCGATATAGTGGGGCCTTTACCTCGAGCTCCGGGCAACTTCAAATTTGTAGTGGTGGCAGTCGATTACTTTACCAAGTGGGTTGAGGCCAAGGCTCTTACCGACATCAAGGCCTCTACCATCAAAAAATTTCTTTGGGAAAATATTTTATGCGAGTTTGGGGGTTCAAGTTTTGATCTCGATACAATGGAACTCGGTTTCTAGATGAAAGAGTACAATTGGCTTGAAGAGTATAAGATTGAGCACAGAACAACCTCGGTGGCCCGACCTCACCCAACAGACGGGTCGAATGCACAAACAAAGAGATAAAATTTGGTTTGAAGAAGCGTCTCGAGGATGAAGGTCGGGATTGGGCGGCTCACCGCCCTAGCATTCTATGGTCGTATCGACAAAGACTCAATACGCCACGTCACGAAAACTCCTTCGACATGGCTTATGGATGTGAAGCGATCATACCGCAGAGATCGGGTTAGCGTCACCTCGGTCTTGGCCTACAATGTCGAGACAAACGGAGCTGATCTACGGCAAGAGAAAGACAGTGTCGAAGAAAGAAGAGAGATCACAGCGCATCGAGTGGCTAACTACAAAAGAAAGATCTCGCAGTATTATAATGCACGAGTAAAGTACAAATACTTCCAAGAAGGTGATCTCATCTTGAGAAAAAATGAGGCAAGCAGGCAGGATCCAATAGGCAAACTTGAGCCGAATTGGGAGGGCCCTTACAAGATTCTGAAAGTCCATCCAAATGGGTCGTATCAACTCGGCAGATCGGATGGAAGTACAGTGCCTCGAACTTGGCACGCCACAAATCTCAGAAAATATTGTGTTTAAACTGTTTGTTCACTTTATGACATTTGCAACTTTACTTTCCTAGTTACTTGTAACAAGTCGATACGACAATTGGTTTCGATGCTCTTTATCTAAGTAATTTTCTTTCCAAATTATGTTTTACTTGCAAGTTCATGTAAAAAAGAAAAAGGGTTAGAAGAAAAGAGAAAAAATCGACCACAACAAGCACTCCACGACACGATGGAGTTGGAATAAAATGGTGAAAAAAGCCAAGTCACTGACAGTGCTTACATCACTCCCAACCTGCTAAGAAGCCACGATGCGAAGCGGTTGGAAGATCCCATGAAGGATATCTTATTCGACCAGATCATAAGCACCACGAAGTGCGACAGTCGAATAAGGAGTTGTCAATTCGACCCAGTCATAAGCCTGACAAGGCATGATAGTCGAATCGAGCTCCGATCAAATAGCTAAGTCAAGCCGATACGGCAGTACGAAGCAAGGTCGACTCGTATACAAGTGTACCATGAGTCATGTACTCATACTAAACTTCGAGGGGCCCAGGGGAATTAAGTTCAAAGGACTGCATCCCACAGGGCCAAGGGAATTAAGTTCAAAGGACTACACCCTAAACAAATAATCAACGACACAAACGAAATTCAATGGAAAGCGTAGATTGAAATTCAAAAATCAAGATGCAAAATTGAAATAAAGTTTTGGAGATCGAATCGATTATTCATATCGGCAAAAAAACATAACCAAAGTAACAAAGGTTTAATAAAGTTATTACAACCAAATTGAATAAAAATTGTTCAAAAAACAACAACAAGAAACAAGATCAGGCAACAGGCTGGTTCGAGGTGGAGGCGTTTGGGTCGACTGGATCCTCTGGGTCGATGTCCTCCTCTCCATCCCCATCCATGGTAGGGGCCACATACTTGTCGTGCAGAGAAATGCCAGCTTTGAACTCGGTGAAGTATCGACCATAACGAGGGATGGCCTCTGGGTCGTATAAGTGGGCCTTCTCGATGCTGGATACTTCAAAATCCGGGATGACAGCTTTGACTTGATCGAGAGCATTCGAGAATCCCCCATTCATAGCCTGACTCATCAGCAACGTCAGGTCATTTTCAAGTTCAGCAGAAGCCAGAAAATCTTTTTTAGCCGACTCAAGGCGAGTCGTGAAGCTATCGACCTCGAACTGAAGGTCATCTCGAGCCTTGAGGGATCCCACCAGTTCAGCTTTTGCCCCATCGAGCTCTGACTTTATTTTGGCAAGCTCAGCATCCCTGTCGGGTAAGTCCTTGCGCACCCTGGACAATTTGTCTCGAGAGGTCGCCAAGTCAAACTCAAGTTTGACACGCCGATCATCCAAATTGTTCACCATAACTTTCTGCTTCTCGATATCGGAGGTCAGTCTAGCAATTTTTTCTCTCTGCTCCTCCAAGGCAGCGGATGGAGACTTGATCCTATTTATAGCCACTTTGGTCATAAGTCGAGCTGCAAAGAGAATGATGTGAATTCGAGGAATAGACAAAATCACAAAATTAAAAGAGTTAAATGAAGACTTACACTCGGATGATTTTGAATAATAATCACCTAGCTCCTCAGGAGCCATGGCCTCCATTTCGGCAAGACTTATGCTGGGGATCGCCTCGATGCCACTCGAGCCTTGAGGAGGGAGGTTGCGAGCTTCCTTCCCGACTCCATGCCTCACCTCGGTTGTTTTTTGGCGTTTTCTCGAGACGAGACTCCCCTCAAGCTGCTCAGTCACCCGAGCCTCGTCAGGTTGATCCCTCAGGATGTCAGACATCGACACTGGAGTAGAAGATCGGGCCGGAGTCCTTTGACCCCCGGAGATTATTGCACCAGACACATGTTTTTTCGACCGATACCGCTATCTCTTGAATCTTCTTGGGGTCAACCTTCTTCAGGGTCGAGCATTTTGCCCACCGCCTCCAACTTTGAAAAGAATTCCACCGCAAAACAGAGAAAAATCGACATCAATACACAAACAAAACAAGCAAAGTATAGAAGAGAAAAATACAAAAGTGTAGCAATCGGCGAGTGAAATCAAAATCCTACACAAAACTTGAACGTCCTCGTCGAGTTCCAGATAAGCATCTGGACCCGCCGTCTCGATATCAGCGAATGGGTATAAGGAATGCAGGTTTCGAGTTGCGACATCAGGGCTAACTCTTCAAGAATCCTACATTCAGCGGGGGCATGGGATTCCAGTCTATCATGCCATTTCCTAGGCCTTTTGTACCAAGTATGGATATCGACGTCTTCTAATCCGTGTCGGATGAAGAAAAAATGAGGCTTCCACTCGCCCTGGGACGAGGTCACTCTCCTCACAAACTCCGAGACCAGGGGACGCCTCTGGAAAGTATACCATCCCGCATCTTGCAGACCTTGGATCGAATAGTATTTTCGGAATAGACGAACTGTGAATTCGACCTTGGCTATTCGACATGCCAATACGAAGCCCATAACGCTCCTAATTCCATTTGGAGCGAGTTGGGTGATGCAGATCTGATAGTGTCAGAGGATTTCTATGAGGGACGGGTCGAAGGGAAACCTTAATCCTCTTTCAATTGCGCCGTCGTACGGCATGCAACCCCCGGAGGAGGATCACGGGCATATTGAAATCGACCGTGAGACACTTTGATGTTTTCAGATGAGTATGGGATGCCGTATCTTAGACAAACGGCCTTGGATTTTTCTTGGGTTAGGTTGGATATGCAACCATAAGGTCCTTGACCTTTCATCCTTGTTTGGCGTTTGGTAGCAACTGGTCGAGAAGTTGATTCCTCTTCTCCTCCCTCTTCTTCTTCTCCGGCTACTCTTTCACCAGAAGCAAGCGGTTGCTCAGAAATCGTTCTCTCTGCCGATTCTTCTTCTAGTACAACAAGTTCTTCCCTATTTTGAGAATCGCTATCACTCTTAGACATGGAATTGAGAAAAGGCAGGGAAATAAAAAACAAAGGAAGAATTTGAGTAGGATTAGGGCTTACTTGAGATTTTCAGATAAAGCGGAGAGTTGGAATAGCAAATAAGAGGCTTTGGTGTCTTGGATCCCTTTTATGCTCCACAATCTTGCAAATGATTTGAAAGGGCAGGATTTGGGGGCAATTATAGAGTTTGTAAGCGCGATAATCAATGGCAGAAACCCCGTGTGAACCAATGAAGACGCTTCATTTCCTGCACCCATTAATGCTGAGACAGAGTGAGTGGCGTCACCTACGACGACTCACGCCGATTTACAAGACAAACCAGTATTCCCGCCTAAAGAAGGCCACGTGTCGAAGAGATAATTCAAATTTTCGATCCGACTTCAACATACGAGATAGGCTTCTCTCCGATCCTGGGGCTTACGATGATACGGTATTTCACCCTCCACGTGGAATTATCTAACCGGTCCAAATTCGCATGTGGGAAGTCCAAGTCTCATATCCGCGTTGGGTCAAATACTGAGACTACCAATGATTACCACGAAGCCAAAGAGATCTTGCAAGTGTCCCATCTCGAGCACCCATGCCGGTGTTACACGAGTCGAGACCCGAGTTCGGCCCAGATTCCTAAGCCCAATATCCGGAAGGTTACTTGGGCAAGGGGCAAGGCGATGAGTGGTTATATTATGTCAATAGACACCACCGCCTTTAAGGTTTAGGGCGGGTTATGGACTCATGCCTATAAATACACTACTCCAGAACTACGTGAGGCTTGATTCCTGGACAATACACGGAGATACGTAGGCAATCCTAGATACATTCTTGGACTCACCATAAAACACCCAAAAACACCATCTTTGCTCTGATTCGACGTGCGTATTCTTCTTGACTCACTCTTGGATTAAACTTGGCCCGATAAATCGGAGGTGCATTATTTAGCATCATCACTTTGTCTTTTAGTTTGTTTCTTAAAGTATGAATAATTCAACAACTATCATTTTGAATTTGTGGTTAATGAAATAAAGTACTTAGTTCCTCTCTTTTTATAGATCTATAGATCTAGTATGTGTGGCGGTGGGTCGCCGACCCTTCCTTAACAAGATCCCAATGGGCCTGGGGATCGGGAAGCGGTCTATTACAAGTGTCCACGTGTCGATCCAACAAGAAAGCGTGACAACCGGCATGTCACTAAAGTAGAAAAGAGAAGGATACTAAGTATGTGCATTTATCTACTTACACCTCTGTCACGTAAGATTTCTTTCTCACTTTTTAGCCACACAGACTAGTGTTTGGAAAAAGAAGATACCAATATAAGAGTTTCTCCAAACAAAGAAGATACCAATATAAGAGTTTCTCATTTCTTTTCTATTCGAACTGTTGCCTAAAAATATATTTTGCAGGACGAAGAGGGATGTAGCTTATTTGCTGTTCAATTCATGGTGTTATAAGACGTTAAACTCTTGGCGAGTGGTATGGCCAGGTACATAAAATTCCTGCCAGGGCCACTTACTACACTTTCTTTCTATTTGTCCATTTTGCCCTTATGGTAAAGTCATCTTATGGCCGTTCTTCCCCAATTATATATTCCTTCAAATAACTCGATCAAACCGTGCGTAAAATAAAAATAAAAAAACTCAATCAAATCTCCGTTTCATTACTGGAAGAAAAAGAAAAAGCAAAAAAAATCTCAACAATTCGACTGCAATTATTGTCTTTCTTTGTTGAACAAAAACCTCCTTCTATGCATAAGTTTTCACTCATCCCCCAAAAACTTCACTCGTTTTTCTGTTTTTTTTTTTTGTTTTGGCATGTGTGGGAGGATTTGTTATTGAAATTTTAACAAAAGCTTTCAGTGTTACTGTGAATGGTTGGATGCTGTAGATATAATTTGGGGGAGGACCGGAGGAATAGTCAAAATTTATTGTAAACCCATCTTCTTCCAACCCATCTAATTTCTTCCACACAGAGATGTTGTGGTTACTATATCTTGATGCTTAGCTCTGAAAATAAATAAGGGAAAAAAATGGCGAGACACCTTGTAATTGTACGGGAGGAATTCGAAGAAGGCAGGTTATTTTCTGGTTCACAGAGGAGGGGAGCCTGGGAAGTTGTGGGGGGAAGAAGAAATATTTTACTTTAATAAGGGTATTATAGGTACTACAACAAAATTGTTGGTGAATTGCTTTGGCAGGAATTTTATAGCCCTGGCAATACCAGGGACCTAAACTCTTGGGTACCATGCACATTACTTTTGCAAGGTATGATGCATTTGGGGAATCTAGCACTGATTGGATCTCATGGTGATTTAGCAACATATGTAGAATATTCTCAAGATACAAGTATGCTTTCTTCTTTTATTTCTTGCAAAGTTTTAATTTTTAATTTTTAATTTTTTAAAAATAAATTGTATAAACATATGTTGCAATTCAAATGCACAGCAAGCTTGTTTCTGTTGTATGGGCATGCACTCTTGTTTAAAAATGTTACTGGAAGTTCAATATTGAGCCAAATTTTTGGTAAAGGTTTGCAGTAAAGCAAAACATGTGCCTATCTGAAGCACAGATGCCCAAAGAGAACGCAACAGATGTTAGGTCTTGGGCAGTAAGCAAAAGACGACAATAACTACCCCAAAGAGGAATAGATCTGCATATTATCATGCCATTAGTTTAGTTGGATATGGAAACTAATTGTTCGAATATGCAGACTATCCTTAACAGAAAAGCATAGAGCAAAAGTTCATATTCTAATTATTACAACCAAGGTCTAAAGTGGGGAAAAAAAACTTTAATTACACAAGCAATTTGACAATCAGAAGTATGTAAACACTTCGTCATGTGCCTCTCTTTCTTTATTTCAACACCTGTAAAGTGTGTATATTTTCCCACGTCGAGCGTGGATAGGGTAGCACAAAGTGTTGTTGTATCATCACTAAGGTATACTCCAATATGGCACATGTACAATAAAAGAAAGAAGAAAATTGTCAGAAATCAAAGCATAGTTTAAAAGCTTTGTATAATTACATGCTCTTGTGATCTTACCCTTTCCTAAGACATGTAGTACCACTTAATTGGCCTAAATGTCATGCTATGAGGCCATAAGTTGGGGTCCCATAAATAATTGCCTGGTAAACCACTTTCCTCTGATACAGGCAAAAAGATTGATGTTAGTTGCGATGCGAACGTACAACACTTGCCGAGGGACAATTTTTTTAGGATTCATACGAAAGGGTCTTTATGCATAGTTACATACGTTTCTTATTTTATTTCACAAGCTATATGTTAAATATAGTTACATACCTTATGTGCCTTCAAATGCTAGATAATATCCTTCTATGCAAGGCTAGTCAATGTGCTAGTTTTAATAGCATAAATAGAAGAAAACAAGTTTCAACAGAATACTTAGAAGGCAGATCAAAACAATCTATTAGTATTAGAAATGGCACCTGGAAAACCCAACAATAGACTGGGATGGCACCATGAACACACATGGCAGCAAAAAAAATCTAAATGGTCTCAAAGTGAAGAAAATAAGATAAGAAATTCTAGCCTCGATCAGAATCATCCGAAAGTATGAATGCTTTTGCAGTAAGGTGGTAAACAACATTTATATGAGCATTTTTTTAATTCTTTGATTCCCATCTAGAAGTAGCGAGTTCCCCGTATTTTCTGACGTTAAAAACATATGCATGATTTTCTTGCAAACATTTTCTCAATATTTTGAACTCTAAATCAAGCTTGGGGCATATTTAGATTTTTTTTTGCTTGCTTGTACATGTTACTTTGTTCTTCAGATTTGCAACTAACTAATAACGACCAAACTCTTAAAAAGGCTTTAGCATATCAACACTTCAAGTGTAACTGTTTGAAAGAAGCAAACATGTACATCATGCAAATTGGCTGTATATTCAGTTGTAATATTTCATGGCTTGAAGTGCACAACATGTGACATAAAAAGGAAGAGCATCTAATATCGTTGGAAGCAGTGAGTTAAAAGCAAACATATAAAGATTCATATCATAAGGCTAACAATACGATAATGTAAGCTGTGAAAAGAATAATATGGCAACAAAGTAATGAGCATTTACCATTGCTCAAAGATTCCAAGCAGTATATTCATGAATGAAGCACAGATACGAAGAAGACAATATACGCGCAACGATAATGAAGGCAATAGTTATTATGAAAAAGATTTGAGCATGATCTTCACAATTGAACACAGTGATGTTTAAATTAAGTTAATTCCACCCAAGCGTTATTACAAAGGGGCCACAATGGGAAATATGTAGATTGCACATGGAAAGAATGTACCTTTTTTATCCGGACATAGAGACAAAGTAATTGAAAGTCCATCGGGTATTCAACCTTCGTAATTCCAAGAATGACCCATATCAAATTGTCAGAAGCTGGAACATACTGTTGGTTTGATGCATATGCAATCAATACCTAGTTGACCATTAAGAAGATGGGGGAACAAACGCGGCGCACCTATGAAACCGTCCGAATAATCCATTGAACGTAGATTAAATTTCATTTAACACCAATCGAAAATATGAAGTTTTATGGGTTCGTTAATTATTGCAGACAAGACAATGAATTTACCTTGAGCTTTTAAGTCATTTCTAGTTGGTAAGAGTGATTCATCTCCTTTTCTTTTATGTATGCCGAGCTGGGCCTGGGGTGAGAGGGTTAAAATTACTCATAGAATACGAAGATAGAGTTCCCACCTTACTGCCCTAAAATTACTCATAGGATATGAAGATAGAGTTCACTATGGCATAGAAAATCAATCTTACATAAAATGAACTAATGTGGCCTATCTCAGAGTTGATTTCCCTTCCCCATTAATATATAGGTAGAAATTTGTATACTTATGGACCAATTGAGCCATTTCATTATTTTACGAGGGCAGTAAAATGCACGGAAAACACAAAAAATATTGAGCAACATAAGCATGTGAATTCAAAGAACATGTAAGCCTTAGTATGATAATGAACATGTTTAGCCTACAAAATTCAATATAGGCGTTTGAATTTACCCAATTCACATGTTTAGCTTACCCAGACTAAAACGTTGAACATACATTGAGTAACATAAAAGAATCGATGTTAACCTTGGCCGAACAGTAGCATTCTTGAGATTATTTTCCAAGTAAATGGCACACAAAGATAACTACTAATCACACAACACTTTCAAAGAAGGGATTGTTAACAGAAAAGAGTTTATGGCCTAAATGTTGATCGATCTATTAGCGTAGAACATCTGCAACAAACAATTTCCTAATAGAATGTTATTTCGTAACACAAGCAATGCATATGATGATGTTAATTGGGATGTGCATACCACTTGTGGATTAGCATTCTTTATTAGATTCACAAGAAGGGGCTTTTCAATATGCTTCCAGCATTTTTGTTTAAGCCTAAAATAACTAATACGTCTCAATCCCTCCATATTACAATTGCTGATTGAATATATGCTTTTGTGGTTAATTTAGAAAAATCATTCCTTGAATTAGACGAGTATCGTTTTTTAATACCTTTTAATTCCACCTAGAAATTGCAATGTTCCCTATATTTATAGCATCAATATGGTATGAATGATTTAAAAGATGGAACTCTAAAATGAGTTTGGGGCATATTTAGTAAATTTTGTTTTAATTGTTTCACTGCAAAGCTTACTTTGTTCTTCTGAACATCAACAAAGAAAAATCAACGCCCATTGCTACTTTAACATACATAAAAAGAAGGTAGTAAAGTACCTTGAATTAATCATCTCCAACAACAAGATTATACAGGTTTAGCACCTGAAACATATTAGAACATAAGATCCATAAATATGAGATATAAATCATAAACATAACTATAAACATTTATATAAAAAAATGAGTAGTTTTTTTAAGTTCTTTTACCAAATGTTTTCTGCCTTCGCTCCATCCTTCGACACTCTCCGCCATTTTGAATCTGTGGAACCAATCCAGGATGCTTTTCTTCTCTGTTTTCAACAATATATTTTTCCAAAACCACCGATACCACCAAATCTACATATAAACCAACAAAAACCTTAAATTATCAATTAAAAATCGTCAGCCACATAACAAAATCACAATACTTGAAAACATGAAGCAGGCAGATCTTACATCCTCAATCTCTTTATGTCATAAATGTTCATTGTGCCTTTTGTTATTAGAAGAAGGGAGAGAAAAAAGTGGAGACTATTTTTTCGATCAGTTTTTGAAAGTCCGGCGGAAAGCATATATGGGGAAGAAGATAGGAAAGTGAATGGAGCGGCGTGTTTTTTTTTTATATTACTAAGGGCACTCTTATCAGAGGCCCCAAATTTTATCCCTAAAATAATATTCCCTCCGTCCCATTTTATTTGTCCATGTTTTCTTTTTGGTTTGTCTCAAAATAAGTGTCCACTTTGTGCATTAATTGTTAAATTTCTTCAAATACCCTTCACTCTTTACAATATTTACAATAAAAAGTGTGTAGCATTAAATGTCCCAACAACAACTTAAAGGGCATAAATGTAAAAATATTGGATTATTTAATGTGATTCAAAGCATTAACTACACTTTTCTTAATTTGTGTGAAAAGTCAAACAGGACAAATAAAATGGGACGGAGGGAGTATAAAATAATACATATCTACATTTTATAACATCTTAATGGGGCGTTTAGTTATTTAAAACATCAACCGAAATTGTTGCAAATAATAAAACATACGACATAAATCATGTCATGAACAAGCTTGACTCTCCAAGTTAGGTGAAAAGCCATTAATGCTCTCCCCTTCTTGATTTGGGGTGATTTACTTAACACTAAAAATGTAATTAACCCTTAATTAAACATCCCATTAAACTTTGCTTAATCCGACTTCTAAATTAGAGGCGGTAAATTAACCAACCCTAATTTACGCGCCAAAATCGGATCGATATCAATTACTCGCTTCGCCTCTCTTTGCAAAGCGAATAACTCTGTGTGTTCTCCATCGTTGTCCAAGTCATTGTCCTCGCCGAACAACCCTCTCTTTTCTTCTTCTCCGTCAATCATTGTCTTAGCCGAGTGGGTGGTAATCGAAAGGGTTTCTTGGCTTTCCATACCGGTATGTGAATTTAGGGAAATTGAGTTTGTTAGTTTACTTACCTGCGGGATTAAGCTTAAACCGTGTGTTTAACTCAATTGAATTGAAAATGGGGCGACCACGATTGAAAATGGATATTTGATTTGAATTGAAATGGTTAAATGTTGAATTGGTGATTTGTGCGATTATTACCCGGTATGACTACTCTATATATATATATATATATATATATCTATTTGGTTATATCTAAATTTGCATTTCCAGTGAATGGTAATCGTATTAATCTTAAAATATTGATTATAGTGTGACACAAGCTTAAACTTGTTAATGGCTATGTGAACTTCTATCTGCATTTCAAGGTGGATTGATTATAGTGTGACACAAGTTTAAACTTGTTAATGGCTATTTGAATGGAATTATGGATTTTGTCTATGTGTATATTGGTTTGTAATTATTGTATTGAATAAAACAGGATCTCGGTGAAGCGTGATGGAAGATAAAGTTTGTATTTTTATATTTTACCCTGTGGAGATTGAAAAAGACGTCAATGGTCTATGGTCTTGGAAGTATGTAGGGTGTGAATCAAGAAGTTTCGATGATTCGAGTGTCAAAAAAAGAACATTACATTTGAAGAATTGTATGACATGGTGAAAAATGAGTTGGAAATCGATACAACTAAGTATGAGTTTGAGATGAAATATATGGTCCACATTAGTAAAGCTAGACCGATGGTGCTTGATTGCGATAAGCTTGTGAATCGGTTTATATATGTTTGTAATTTAAAACAAGATGCTTTATTAATATGTTTGAAGGAAAAGGAAAAGTGTACCGAGGTTTATGAAAGTCAAGAAACATGTGAAGTAGTAAATGTGTCGGAAAGTCAAGAAACATGTGTTGAAAAGATGAAGAGACAGATGTTGATGTTTTGGCAAATGGGATGAACGAGATGTTGGATGTAAGAAGAGAAAGCATGGAGACATGTGTTGAAAAGAATGTTAATGAAGAGATAGATGTGGATGTTGTTGGGAATGCCATTGAAGAGATGTTGAATGTAAGAATAGAAAGCATAGAGACATGTGTTGAAAAGACTGTTAATGAAGAGATATATGTGGATGTTGTTGGGAATGCCAAGGAAGAGATGTTGGATGTAAGAATAGAAAGCATAGAGACATGTGTCGAAGATTCTCATTTGAACACGGGGGGTGACAACATGGACTTTAATGAGCAACTTGAAGACTCCTTATTGGTGAATTTGGGTGAAGATGTTTATTTAGAAGAATCATATCGAGAGAAATAGCATGAGCGGGTGATGAATTGTCAAATGAGAATCTTGATGGCTTTGTTGAGAGAAATGAGGTTGTTGATCCCTTGAATGCACCCCAACTATGGTTAACGTGCAAAGAATTGAACATGAAGACTTTCGTTGTAGCCGTCATCAGGTGATACTTTAGTGTGCATTCCCAAACATGAAGACTTTCGTGTGAATGATCCGTTTAAATGCAAAAGTTTTTTGGTATTCAAACTTGCGAAGTTGGCTACGAAGTACAAGTTTGAATTCAAAACGCAAACTTCCAACAAAAGCGTTTATTCAGTTTTATGTGAAGCCGCCGGATGCAAATGGCGTTTATGAGCCACCGAACTTCAAGCACCATCCGAAGCGATTTGTAGTGGTAACGTTATGCAAACAAGCATAGTTGTCCACCTATTGCTCCTCGAAAGACCATAGACATGCTACGCACAAGCTAATTGGCACATACTTTGCCGTAAGGTTTAAATATGCCAATCGTATTAACGCACTCAGGACTTGATGCATGATTTCCAAAAAGAATTTGGATATGATGTAACTTATTGCAAGGCTTACAGGGCTAAGGGTTATGCGGAAAGGATTGATAAGGGTAATCCAAACAAAAGTTGTGGAGAATTACCCAAATATTGTTATAAGTGAAGGCTAGAAACCCGACACCGTATATCATATTGAAAAAGTGATGGGAATGTTTTCAAATACTTTTTCATGGCACTTGGTCAAAGTATTGAGGATTTTATTTGGCGATCATGGAAAGTCATTTACAGGATGACGATTTTAAAAGCGCGTTATAAAGGGATCTTACTTGTGGCAACATGTCAAGATGCAAATCATCAAATATTTCCACTTGCTTGGGGTGTTGTTGCTTCAAAGTATAGAGTCTTGGACATGGTTTTTGATAAGCTAAAACCCATCATTGGGGACACGAATGATCTTGCGATACTTTCGATCGTGCCGATAGTATTAAAACATCTTTCAAGGCGGTGTTTAAGAATACGCACCATGGGCATTGCATGTATCACATGCAAAAGAATTTGAGGATGAAATATCCCAGGCGCGTGGTGTGGGAAAGCTCTTTCGTAAAGTCTGCAGAGGCCTATCTGAAGCGAGAATTCAAGTTGCATTTCAAACTTTATGTAGTAAATGTCCGAAAGTCGATTTAATATTTGAAAGAAGCGAATTCCCTATGTGGGCTAGAGCTAAATTTGAGGGATTTCGTTACAACATAATGACCACAAACCATGCCGAGTCTGTGAATGCTAGGCTAAAGCGTGCACGAAATTTTCAATTGTTGGATTGATTGAACATATCCGGGAGATGTTACAGATTGGTTTGCTAAAAGAAATGAATCATCTACAAATTGCCAAGATGCTCTTACTCCCAAAATTGAAATCGAAGTGAACAAAAGCTTTGAGTCAAAAAACGATTTTCGATTAATACACTTTCCTCGAGATAAGTATGATGTTCGTGAAAAGGATGCTGTTATTTCTTACATCGTTGAGTTGGATTTGAAGACTTGTACATGTAAAAATTCCGAGATGGATATGTATCCATGCGAGCATGCACATTCTTTGTGTTGAAGTATACTGAGAAGCAAGCCTCCAAGTATTGCACTTGGTATTATAAATCAATTGTTGGAGGCTAGGTTATTCCAAATGTGTGTATCCACTTCAAAATGAAGATGAATGTGTGTATCCCGATGATGTGCTTAACGATGTGGTTTTGCCACCGAAGGTGCCAAAGAGACAAAGTGGACGGCCATCAAAAAAGAGGAAACGCCACGGCCGGGGGGACGAAAAGACGAAATATGTTTGTGGAAAATGCGGTGTCAATGGTCATTACGCTCCACTTGTAAGAGTTTGATTGGTGGAGAAATGCTCACCAATGACACTCTACTTTGCCATGATAAGGTATTGTATGGATTAATATTTAGAGTTCTTTTATATTCAATCATGTTACATTACATTAAGCTTGTTACCTTTTTTTCTTTGACAATGTTATACAGAAGGCGATGGGATACATATTGTGGTTGTTTTAAGTATTAGTGTTGATGAAGAGGATGAGATGTTTACATATTGTGGATGTTTAATCATTGAGGATGATTGGTTGATGTGTAAGATTCAAAGACGTAACTTGTGTTGTATTTTGAATAATGGAAAGTGATGTGTTGATGTGTTTGTTTGTTATTGTATTTTGAATAATGGCAAATTCTATGTGTTGGTTGTTCTTCTTTGGTTGATTGGTTGATGTTTAAATCTGGAAGATGTAGATGATGTTGAATTTTGAATGATGGCAAATTGATGTGTTGGTTGTTCTCATTTGTTTAATGTGAAGGGAAGTTGTTCGAGTGTCACGAATGTGGTGTTTTAAGTCCATTAAGGGTGTTGTAAAACATTCACTCTAAAAAGCAGTTTAAACTTGTGTCGGCCCTGAAACAAGTTCAAGCTTGTGTAGCCCCATGAAACGGGTTTAAGCTTCTAAAACATTGATGTGTTGGTTGTTCTCATTTGTTTAATGTGAAGGGACGTTGTTCGAGTGTCACGAATGTGGTGTTTTAAGGTCCATTAAGGGTGTTGTAAAACATTCACTCTGAAACAGGTTTATCTTCTCAAAAAAACAGTTTAA